>CABFPE010000654.1:298307-337980 GCA_900660155.1 Hofstenia miamia | reverse complement strand
TCTTACTATCATTCAAAATCCAGTATAGATTCTTAATCAAATGATAATTTATCATTTTAATAAAAAATCGATATTGGGAATGCTATTCCAAGCTCCGGTTTTTCTGATAAAAAAATCAGTTGACAAAAATAGTTACATTTTCAACTAAAATCTGCTAATAAAATTCAATAGTAAGAACACCCCCTTAGTCTTTCTAGTGTTTGGTTATATAAGAACTTTAGCATTAATCAGGAGGTTCAACAAATCAAACCCTCTAAAAATCAGAAGGGCTAGATAATCGAAAAACTTTTATCATGAAAGGAATTAATCATCAATAACATTAAACAGTAGGATTACCGAATTTATTACATGCCCGTCAATTGACGGATGAAACCGCAAAACTATGTTGAAGCATGCTATCAAATAAAGTTTTCACATTTGAGACTGAAAATAATTATATAAGAGTATACAAAAATTTGAAAATGCACTGATTAGAATATTGTTTAAACAATATAAAAACACATATAAAATTTTCAAATTTAGAAGGTTGAATGGGACACTTACGGCAAATTTTATTTATTTAACAACTGCATCTGACTAAGGTACGATTTTTGTTATATTGACAAGTTTCTCACAAGTTTCTTAGGTGCATTTTCACCGTCTTCGATTACAGGAACTGCAGCAAAATCTTCATTTGGATGATGGTCTGTGAGTTCTAAACCGAATTTTTGAAAATCGCGTTTGAAGATCGAGAAGATGCAAATCTCTTTGAAGATTATCCAGCGGTTATCAATGCCAGATCGATGAAATTATAAAAAAAACATGCATGGGCCACTTTCTGCTTGCTGCCTTTACGTAATACAGATGCTGCGTTTGATCGCAACGTCATTTCCAACTTTATTCTTTTTTGTAATACAATACAGTTTCAGATTAAGCTTTGGCCTATTGAAATCATTACATCTTTATGAAGATAATTTAGCAGAGCAATATTTGTATTCTTTTCTTCACAGGTATAGTGTAAGCGAAGTTCCTTGTTCAGTTTCTACACGAAATTTATTACTAGACAATTACTGCTTGACTAATGCTTCACAAGGCAATTTACGCCTGTTCTACCGGATACCAAAAAAAATTCAATTGTGTCTCATCAGCTTGTTGGAAATTTGAAGAGAAGAAAAATTGTCACCACACCAAATAGAGTGATTATTAATTTGAATACAACTTCTGCTGGTACCAAGTGCGAGGCTTATTGCTGTTCATCTTTTCAAAGTTATGAAAAGGCACAGTACATACACGTATATTCAAATTCAACCAGAAGAAAAAATTTAACTTCATACTTATCAGGTTTATTTGCCATGTGATCAGGATTATATGTCGTCTATCTGACTGAATTTAGTTCTTGAATTGATTCAGTAATAACTCAGAAGTTATGTAATATTTAATATAATCTTTTGTTGAATCATTGGAATAGAAATCAAGGACAACATATTCCTAACCAAGAAGTGTGTTTCAAGATAATTATTTGGTCATAAATCTGAAAAGTGTCAGCAGATGCAGTAAAGAGGTTTCTTTTTGGCCGAGATTCAGGTTTTCTCTCAAACTTAATCAGTTGTCCTTAAATATTCAGTGCAGAAAAATTTCCAAAATGATGGAAGTGGTCCAAAATTTTCGGAGTGAAAATTGTTCACCTCTTGCTTTATTTTATTACAAATTTTTAATAACTTTTGAACTATTGCAATTAGCTTTCTTATTTTTTGTACTGTATTTAAACAACATCTATATTCTTGAGCCAATGTCATTGAAAATATGGGTTAAACCTCTATGCATTGCGAATTTCAGTATTCACTTACACAGTAAATATTTTTATTATGCTTATGAAGTTCAACAGCCTCCAATAATAATGAAATATTTTGTAATGAATTTCTGCTCAAATCAATGCATGGCAATTATTGTATAAGGCCAATTTTCAATAAATCCCTACAGCTATCTGTAGAACCAATACAGCATCATTGTGATAGAGATTGAGGACAGTGAGGATAGTGCATCATAATATTATACACATTACCTGCTGGGAATATTCTATTGTCAGGTACTGAAAAACATTGCTTGTTTTTATTGATGCAATAACAGGCTTGTCCATTGGAATTGAAATCTAATTGGATTCCAAACCAAGATTGAAATTGGATTGGAATTGGTTGGATAATCTAAACGTGTTATTCATTGGATTCCAATTGGATTTTCATTGAAACAATTTTAGAAAAAATTCCAAAACCACTATTTTTTNAATATTATACACATTACCTGCTGGGAATTGCTTGTTTTTATTGATGCAATAACAGGCTTGTCCATTGGAATTGAAATCTAATTGGATTCCAAACCAAGATTGAAATTGGATTGGAATTGGTTGGATAATCTAAACGTGTTATTCATTGGATTCCAATTGGATTTTCATTGAAACAATTTTAGAAAAAATTCCAAAACCACTATTTTTTATAATAATAGTGCCTCATACTATTAAAATAATTGCTTTGGTCAGATAATACTAAGCCTCTGCGAGTCCGGAGATTTTTGCTTCAGATTGAGTCGAGTTGAATCGGATTTCGAATCTTGAGTATTGACTATGCACATGAGCCTATCAATATTATAATTGCAAAGTCACTATTAAGTAATCAACTGTTTTTCAAGTACGGAAATTATATATTGGGAAAGACCTGTAATTGATCATTATTGTTTTGTATTAAGATGTAGCATTAACCAATCAATGTTGATATTATTAAATTAAAGAATGAAAACTTATCAAATATCACTTGAATATAATGTGAAGTTTATATACCAACTTGAAATCGCAACCTTTGCTAAAGAAGCGTTAATCTAACTTCTACGAAATACTAGAAAATGAAAATTTTTACTTTAAAAAACTCAAAACAATCTAATCGACAGAGAGGGGCTACCACCATATTATTAATCAATTCTCACATCTTGATATTATAAGCGATAGCCAATATTGCTCAAGATCAACTCCAATTACTCTGAAAGAAATTTTTGTAGAAATGATTTGTAATTAGAAAATAATATAATTGTTTTCAATCAGGCAAACATATACTGCACCATTCATTTTCAATCAACACAACTCGAGTTAATTCGACCCCACTCAAAATCGATAATGTTTAAAATAAGAAACTTTGCTAAGCCTTTCCTTTCATGAGGAATTCTACTTTTCTTGCAGAAAATATGTCGGCGATATACTCAGACGAATGTGTATTCAGTTACAAATTTTTTATCACAATCACAATAAAGAGGATCTTAGGGAAATTTCCTTCATGCTTATGCGTCTTTGAGTTAGAATGTTTGAATATCTCTCCAAACTAGCACCAACGAGGGAATAGTCTTCTGGTAGCACAATGAAATGAATTGATCCACTCCCAACGATCTCCTACTGACATAGCACCTGCTGAACTAATCGCTAGTGCAGGATTTGTATTTAAAGCTTGTGTGCCTAGATAAGATCTTGCTACTTATTGAAGTTTTTTTGAGGGGAATTCCTCCAATATGATAGGAGGTCAAAGTTTTCATCAAAACGAAATCGCGGTGCATCTTCGATATATATATACATATCGATTGCGAGCACAATGATACATCATTTGCAATCAAACAGTTTTCAACTTCGGAATTTCAATATATTAAACTACAAATCATTGGATTCTTCTTCGGTGTGTTGCGTAAGATGTATCTTAGTGATGAGACATCTTCTAAGATGTTCCATTTCCAAGAAATGCATCAATGCTCTTTGATGAGTTTCAAAATTGGATAAACCAAGACAAAGAAGTATTTTATAAAAAATGTAAACATTTACACCTAGTTCAAAAAATCTACTCTCCCAAGGCCACGGTAGTGTTCCTGCAAGGCTCTAAAACTTGAATTAGAAACAAACAAATATGGAGATTAACAGAGACTTTCGGTATTGAAAATGGTGTTGATCAGCTATAGGATGATAATTTTAGCATCATTGCTGTCCAAAACTTCTACAAATTCAGTCATTGAATTTTTCTGTAACAATCATTTATATTTTACTGCGCTTTCTTTGAAACTGTTTATTTTTCAAGTTTTACAAGCGAAATCCAGGCCTGGGTAATCGCATGCAGAAAATCTGTGCATTATACTTAAATAAATATAATATGAAATCAAAGACATCTAATGTATGTTGAAATTTATAATAGCCAACTCAAACTTAGAATAGAATTTAATTGGATTCCAATTGGAAAAATCTAGAATTTCGATTGGATTTCATTGGATAGAAAAATCTGTCCAATGGACAACCCTGAGCGCAAGGTACACTAATTTCATTTGTCCTCAAATGCTTACATATTTTCTTAAATTATTGAAACATATTTTTCTGATTTTAAAATGAGTACATGTGTTGTCAATATGGCATTAGTAGAAAATGATGAATTTTAGAAAAGTCATAAATGTAAAATTGCAATGTAGATTTCATTTTTACGACTTCTGTCATCAGCATTATAAATTCTACGACTTTGAAAATATTATTGAAATTGTGAATCTCATAGTTGGTTGTCATACACATCAATTGAATTGAAATTGTAAAGCAAGGATTCATACTGAGACAACTGATTTACATTTGGTGCAGAAATTGTGCCACATATATAACAACGTCAAACATTTCTATGCGATTGATCAACACTTGGCCATAGAAGGATACCTTTAATCTTTAAATTTGGTTGCAAATGTAGCATTTCAAACACATTTATTGTTTTCGGTTGCGGAAGAGCACATTTATATTGATTCTCAGCTACCAAAAACGATTCATCAAAAATCGGTTTTGTTCAGGTGATGCCCATGTTTCTTCATAAGGATATGTGTATTATTACAAGCCACAATGGACAAGAATATAAGAGAAATTTTAGGTCTGCAGATGGTTTATTGTCTTCCAGTGAGAAGATTTCAACAGATTTTCATAAATTATATCAAATCCACTTTTAAGGCAATTGTAGTTATGGGACACAAAAATCCTATAAATTTTACAATTGTTTTATATACATATGGATTTTAAAAATATATTTTTGCTCCTATATAATAAGTATTATTATTAATGTTTATTATTATTGTAATTAAATAAGAAATTTTTCAAAAAAATGATTTTTCTAACACATGATAAAAAGATGACAAAGATAAACTTATTAGTGTTTAAGTCGTATTATGAAAAAGTTAATAATTTATCGAAAATCATATGTGTTTTAATCGCATGTAACTTTTTGCATTCTTGTTAAAAAAATTTCACATGACATTTTTTGCAATAGTGTTTTGAGCCATACAGCCTATGAAGGATAAATGTTTTCAAATTAGTAGTTAACTCTATAGAACCCATAATATAATTTACAGAGGAATGAAAATTACGAATACTAGTGTTCCCTTACATTGACTTTTGTCATGAACAGAAGTTGTATCACACAATTTTCCACGTTTTTAAGGTATTTCTTTAACTTGATAGAATAACTGTATTTATAGCATAAGTAACTATGAGTAACTCTCATAACACATCATAGAACTCGAAAATTGTTTAGTGCGCTTACACGTATATTTAGCAATTGGTTTGAGCTTAAGTTACACTGTAAGATAATTTTGTTCATGTAATAACAGTTATTATAACTTCAAAAATGGTAGAAAACTTTTTCCACAAAAATTTATCTTACCTTCTAAACTTCTTCATTAAATGTAATCAGAAATCTCACATTCTTACGCGTGTCTACTTGCAATTTCACTGTACTACACATTAACTCTAATTGAACTCATTTAAAATTGCAGACATTAAAGAAAAAAAGTCAATAATCAATAAATGTGCAGGGTGACAGCATAATAAATTCAACATAATAAGTTAATTTATGTAAGTAGTTGTTTGAATAAATTACTTCTTCCTTTTGGTAAAATTAATCCAGTAAATCTAAGAATGTGGTCGTTTTGAAAGTTTGCATTTAGATTCTACATATAAATTGATTTCCTAATCTAAGGGAACATGAACAAAACAACCTATAATATGACAAATATCCATAGTTAGTTGATATATCCACAAACAAATAAACCAAAATGAATTTAATCAATCCAACTGAAACCGCAATTTGTAAAATGTGAGTGATGCTACAATCAACTACTAATACATTCATGAATTTCAAAGACAAAATACAGAGCTGCGTCCGAACCCCTGGATGTGATTTAAGATTTTGAATAGCAATACCTAATGAGTTTGCTTATTAATATATTTGTAATTATTTGTAATTTACCTAGCCTAAAGATTTGAAACAATTTCACCATCAACCTTATATAGATCATTTCTGTTGTAATCATATAACTGTTTAGGCACAAATGGTGTAGATTTGGATCAATTTTTTTGTAAAAATAGGAATTCAGATTGAAAAACAGTACAACTGAAATCGCCATTTGTAAAATGTGAGTGATGCTGCAATCAACTACCTAATACATTAATGTATTTTAATTGCAAAATGTAGGCTACCCCGAACCTCTGGATTTTTTTCAAAATTAAATAAAAATGCTTAATAAATTAGCTTTGAATGAAAAAATTCTTATTTTCATGCATTTTCTTGTCTTTAAAATCAGCTGATAGTTAGTTCTTGGAAATGGTTCATTGTTTCGGCCGAAGTCTTGGGTTCTGCAAGAAGAAACTTTACTTAAATTGTTCAGTGAATGGCTTCCTGAATCATCATCTAAGAACGAATGCAAACTCGAATTTGATAAAAACTAGCTTTTAAAATATTGTGTTGCACAATTTGAACTATGAAAGTGCATTTTCTTTATTTACTACAAATTGCTAGAGAATTTAACGTCAAGATCTATTTAACATCGTAGGAAAATCAATTACCTAAGCATCCTCTCTTTAAATTTAAAACACCTTGAATCAGTTTCAAAGGAAACTGAGCCGGGCAAGAATGCTTTATATGATAATGAAATTTTTCTTAAAATTATTTCTAGCCTAATTTCTATGACCATTTTACCAATTCAAGTATTCAGCTACATATGCACTAAAACAAAGAAATACCCTCTATTTTTAGCACATACGTGGCCATTTATTAGACCTATTCAAATAATCTGCAGTTTATGCTTTTCCACCTACTATCTTTGAATTTTAAACTGTGAGATGGTATGGCAATTCGTTTTGTTCATTTATTGATTTATGAATTAGCTCAAATAATATTCCCAAAAATCATGGATAATTTGTTATAAAAGTTAAGTTACCTAAACTGCTGTCAACCAAGAACTAACATCCAAAAATTTATTTATGCGTTATATTTCAGTAAATTGTATACAAATTTAATAGCAGTCACTTCTTTAATATTAGGCCTAATGTTACCACCCTAAAAATTGCAAATATGACAATGTTGATAATATTGTTGGTTAGACCTAATAATTCATCATACCAGTTTTCATCTGGAATGTGAAATAGCACGCATTCCAATTCATTCATGTCAGCAATCTTTGTTAGGAAATAAGTGGGATATATCTTTGTTAGATTTTTAACTAGTGCCCCAATGTCTGAATGTGTCTGCAATTTTTTATTTTTATGAAATTTCTCTCTATTTTTTCTTAATTTATTCTCACTCGCAGAAAATACAGATTCTTGACCTGAGGCGATTATTGCTTCTTTATATACATTCCCTGGGATAGAACGTGAAAACCAATGTTTTAAACACCTTCCGAAAAACTTCTTCGAATTACATTTCCAGCATACATAAGAGTTCAAAATCCTTGCGTTTTCTTCATATTCTATTGGAAGTTCACTAATACAAGTAACCTTTCTTCTGTATTTATATTTAACGTTTTTATAGATTAAGTGAGGATTGCAATACTTGTAGTAATTATATCTTTCCATTAAATTATTGAAATAGTAGATTGCAATATATGTTGAAAAATGTCCTTATGTCGGATTAATTTTATTTTCATTTCAAACTAAATAATGCAAAAAATATTTTCATTTTAAAAATGTCAACTAAATAAAAAATGTTTGAACAATTATAAAATTATATAGACCCTTTTAAATTTATTGAAAAAATATATCCATTAAAGTTAATGTTTCTTTCCATTATTCTTCTATTATGTTCATAAAAATTACTTGCGTATATTTTAGTGTTGAGAAGATCTTGAGAGTTTCTAATTGAATACATTGTGTGGATCGCCTATGTACGAAGTAAAATAACTAAGAGTCAAACTTATATAACTCAGCATAAAACTCATAACTAGTGTTAGCATTCGTTGCTTTTGAATCTACGTTGAAACGTGTACTTAGGCCATATTCATTATTAAACGAAATGAAAAGGCACATAAATCTGTGGATTTTTACAAATATTAAACAGTATACTATTTACATCCATTAATATTGATGTAAATGTTGAATTATCGATTTTCTGAAGCTTACTTTAAAAAAATCATCATAAAGGAATTATTTAATCTAATAAAAATATTCTTGTACAATTTTATGTATATGAGTTTGTGAATCTAGAGAAACACCTTATGATTATATTTTTTGTAATTATGCATTCGTTTGTGAATTGCACAAATTAAGCAGCTGAATTAATACACTGTGTGGAATTTAATAACTACCTAAACCAAATTTTAATTGTACCCCAACCGACTTGTAAGTTGTTTATAACTTTTAAGATGCACTTGGGAATCAAATATTAACAACACTTTGCAGTGGTTTGCCAACAGTGATGTGCATTCAATAAAGTACTGTATCCCACAGCCAATTTTATCAGCGGAGCGCGAGCCGAACCAACTATCGATTCATTTACTCGACTTGAACCTACTCGAAACAACAATATACTCACTATAAAATATAAAAAGTAAAAAATACATACGAAATTTGAATTTTATTCAGATTATCCTACNACTTAGGCCATATTCATTATTAAACGAAATGAAAAAGGCACATAAATCTGTGGATTTTACAAATATTAAACAGTATACTATTTACATCCATTAATATTGATGTAAATGTTGAATTATCGATTTTCTGAAGCTTACTTTAAAAAAATCATCATAAAGGAATTATTTAATCTAATAAAAATATTCTTGTACAATTTTATGTATATGAGTTTGTGAATCTAGAGAAACACCTTATGATTATATTTTTTGTAATTATGCATTCGTTTGTGAATTGCACAAATTAAGCAGCTGAATTAATACACTGTGTGGAATTTAATAACTACCTAAACCAAATTTTAATTGTACCCCAACCGACTTGTAAGTTGTTTATAACTTTTAAGATGCACTTGGGAATCAAATATTAACAACACTTTGCAGTGGTTTGCCAACAGTGATGTGCATTCAATAAAGTACTGTATCCCACAGCCAATTTTATCAGCGGAGCGCGAGCCGAACCAACTATCGATTCATTTACTCGACTTGAACCTACTCGAAACAACAATATACTCACTATAAAATATAAAAAGTAAAAAATACATACGAAATTTGAATTTTATTCAGATTATCCTACCCGACATACCTATCCTATCACCTGAGCATACCCGTTTTTGGATCGAGTAAAGTCGTGTACCTGATGCCCATCTCTGGTTCCTATATATATATATATATATATATATATATATACTCAGAAAAATAATGAAGTCAATGCCAATAGGATCGTCTCTAAGCCCTACATGGATAATTTTGCAATGAATTCAATCGAAAATAAATAGAAAGCAATGAAGATGAACCTATCAACTATCATCGATATGTTGCTGACATCATTTAAAACACAAGAAAAAGTTGATGCTTTTTTAAGTTTTTTGAATATCTGTAAAGAACTACAATTTACAATTGATCATGAAATTGATAATAGTTTGAACTTTCTATATATCACAATGGCAAAGAAAAAAAATGAACTAATTACAAATTGGTATCAAAAATCTTCAAAAACAGAAATTATAAATCATTGAAGTCATACTAGGATGAAGTTCATAAGGAAAATACAGGTAAGTGCCTAGTAGATAGAATATTTACAAGTTGTTCAAGTTATGAAAATTTAACAAATAGCCTAGACCAACTTATTAATGATATAATGAAAAATGCATATACACAAGAACTAATTAACAAAGTGATTGTTAAATTCAAATATAATAACAATAAACAACGAACTGAAATAGAAAAAACAAAGATATTTTGGACGTTACCTTATGTCAAAATGTTAAACAAAGATCTATTAGCATCAAAAATTTGTCCAATTTTAGCATCGATTAAAACACAAGATATTTTCACAAACCAAGATAAAATACCAATTGATTTGTAATCTGGAATCGTCTATGTTTAAAACTGTAATCAATGCAATTATTCATATATCGGCAAAATCAGATGAAATTTAGGTACGAAAATAGAAGAACATGTATGAGGCCATTTTAATTCAGAAATATTTTTACATACACACCCACCAAAAAGAAATAATTTTGAAAATAATCAATAAACATCAAGAAATAAAAATAGCGGAAAATATTTCAATTAATTTTTTGAAAGATCCTTAATAAACAAGCAAAAAGACATTAGCTAGCTAAATATATTTTGAAAAAAAAGGAAAAACAGAAGTTAATTGTTAATTATCTTGAAAATGACAAATTGGAATGTCGAAACGCGTCGATAATAAAAGATTTTACAGTCATAATTCAAACATTTTTAGTCCTTAGAGACTTTCATGTTCATATATATATATTTATATATATATATTTATAAGTTCCCGTCGAGTTTACCTTTTTAGACTCGCGTCGAGCTCAAGGTGAGTTGAAACCCTAACTTCGGATCGTGTTGGTTTCGAGTACTCGAAATATACATATATATATATAAAAGATAGAAGTGAGGCAAATTTTTTCAACACATTTACGCCTACATTTACGTGTAGAAATCGGTTTGCCTCATTCATAGAATTCTATGACAATTTTCATTGCACACCCACCACACCTCCACTGTGAAATGTTTTGAATCATTTATTTCTTAAAAGATACAGAATAATTTTTTCATATTTTTGTTAATGCCCGTAGAAATCCACTGACAAATCAACTTTAGATAAAAATGATCTTATTAATGCTATTCACTAGAATAAAATCCCAAAAAATAAAAAAATGCATTATTAATTTTTCAAATTGTAACTTAATTTAATATATATATATTTATATATTGTAGCATCGGGACCCCAATATTCCCAACATCCTCATCGCCGCACTTAGTCCGTTGCCGCTAGGACAACGTAAACATTATTTCCCTAACATGAATATCATGTAGAGACATTATTATTTAGTTCTGCCGTTGGCAGGTTTTGTGATGTGTTATTTAAATTTATTTTACTGTATATATAGGGCAACCATGTGTGCGATCATGTTAATAAATATTTTAGTTCAGTGTAGCTCAGTCATAATTCTAATTACTATAGTTCACTTGATGATCATGAGAAGCTAAACTTGCTACGGAGATTAGGATGGTTGCGCAGCGGGCAATTCAGCCGCAGAATGTTCTCGGCAGTCTTGTCCCTGTGCAAGCCCGTTCCTGTCCGGAGTCTATGCTGATGCAGAATAGTTCATTAAAGGCTTTTGATGACTGCTATCATGCCTCCTTCGGCAATTATTGCCACGTGATCTCCTATGACTTCTCTTGCAGGCTGTTATGCATTTCTATCGATATACACTATTTAGTCCAGATCTTTATTATCCTATACATTGTTTTGCAGACAGTGGTATAATACCCCTGGTATTGCTTATAACTCTCACTAACAGCTCTCTAAACTATGGTGCATGGAAATCTTTTGCCTACTTGATTGTAGATACTACTCTTTCATCAATTTATGGCCCTACATGTATACTTTTTCTTAGTTACGCTAACTCTGATGATGCTAGAATATATATATATATATATAAATGGACTCTGTAAAGAGGCCTTTGAAAAATTAACATCAAACTTCACAATCAAATTGGGTGATATCTTGAGACTACTCCATCATCTATATTATTGCATGACGTTACTGAAATTTTGTAGTGATAAAGATTCGTGATTAAGGCTGCATGCCTCTATTGAAATAAAGCTCATTGAATGTCAATCAGATTTGTATTGTATTTCTTTATTGGAGTACCGGTAATGAAAAAAATTTTTGTAATTTTAACGAATTTTTTAAAAAATTCTTCAATTCAACATTAAATTCTCCTTCTTTAAAAGTTGTAGTAAGGATTTCAATAAGTCATTCGTTTAAATATATTCGTTCACATTAAAACTTTTTCCATTTTAGTCTGTTGAAAAATCAAAAATTTTCAATTAAAGAGGTTTAGCATCTTAAACTTTGTTAATAATAAAAGAAGCTGACAGAAGAAATTGTGCAGTTTTTCCACTGAATTTCTTGATTATTTTGGATTTGTATGTATATATTTAAATTGATTGTATACTTTAGTCAAATCACGTTAGTAGTTAATTATGATATCGAAGTTTTTTAGAAAACTGTAATACCTTTCTTCCAGATTATTTGGCTTCATCTTTACAGCAAACTGAAATTTTCATTTATTTTTCACAAAATGATAAAAATTTTGAAAAAAACAAAACGTTTTTAATTGCTACATCAAGAAATGTCCTATATTCTCTAAGATTTGAAGTAGCTTTCTAGAAACGAGCCGGCTTATAAAGATGAAGGGCATTTGGGCTTTACTAAAATGACAATCAAGCCAAAAATATTTTTCTGAAAGTGAGAATGTTTTAACTCTTCAGGCAGAATTTAACAGTTTGAAATTGAAAAAATTATTTATTCAAAGTAATGACAACTTCAATTTCTGTTTCGTATTGTCAGTTTTGGCATATTTAGTTTAAGAAAACTCTGAAAAATTCTAAAAGAATGCTGTAAACAGAATATTTGTGAGAGATACTGCACCGAAAACTTATTTTTGCAAGAATTCTGTGTTTCATGAAAGTTGACTTGCGTACAGAATAATACCAGCGGTCTTTTTAATTTTTGAAATAATATTTTACACATTATTCAATTGAATTTTAAACTTGTTACTAGTAGTTTAAACAATGAAATTTTATCAAGAACGCATTAATATTGATATTGAAGTAGATTAAAATGAAACTTTCACTAATAGTATTAGTTCCTAAAAATTGCTCATTCTAAGCAAAGCCAAAACATTTTCAAAATTGTCATTCCAGTGTTCCTCCCTAAAACAGCCTGTGGTGTTTAAAATTACAAACCGTTTTCCCACCTTTTCCAACTAATTTCTTTAAGCCTATTTGGAAATTTGGAAATCGTGGGGCATGGAGTATCTATTGAGAAATGTTGAAGAACTTCATTTGTATTAAAGCGTATTGCTCTGGCTGAAGTATTTGAAAATATTTTTTGTCGAAAGTACCGATTTTTAAATGATTTAAATACTCGTTATGCAAAGTAACACATTAATTGGAAAAGATTAAGCATGCCTTTGAGACCTAAGTGAAGAGACGACATTCAATATATATTGGTGATTTCTGATTTCGAATATATTTTTTAGTTCTTGAGTAATGAGCTTTTAAAATTTTTCTCAAGAACTAATAAAATAAGAATGTTTAATTCCGTGCACGTGCTCACATTAAAAATTTCGAACCTCAAGCTTCCTGAATTTTAAGGAGTTTGACGCCACTGATCGCCACATTCCCAAAATGCTATATCTCTTTTCGTTTTGCAAGGATTTGTAGTGTAATTTCTACGTAGCAAAATAGATAGGTTTGCCCTTCATTGGAAACAAATATGCTACATAATAAATCGGAGACCGCATTTCAGTAAAACAAAGAAAATAATGAACACTGTGTATTTATAATTTAATTTTATATATGTTTTACCTAGAAAATATCGAAAATTATGGTCAAGCATGTAATTATTCATTGAAAGGATTCAATGATAAAATTGTATGTGTATTGGATTGCAAGATCATTATCATGAAGTGGCATATCGGTATGCATCTTTGCATTGCTTGTTTCTGTTTGTCTTCCTTTAAATATTCATATTATATTTACAATTTTGCTTAAAATTAATCAGAATCTTAACCAGGATAATCTAGAAAAAACTTCATAGGGATGCATGAACTGATAAATACTCTAGTTTCAATGTATACATATATAGCTCAAGGCAAAAAAAGTGGACACAAAGAATTTTATCTAAATTTACTAGATGGCACTTGTACAATTAATAGTTCAAAATATTGTCAAATACTCGAGGGATTTGCACCATACGCAACTTGCTTATATCCCGATTCATGGATCTTAGAGCAAGATGAAGCAACCCCTCATACCTCAAAATCGAGAAAAAAAATTTAAAAATTACAATATTCAAGTCATGCAATGACCACCGAATTCGCTCAATTGGAAATGGAAGAAACTTAATTTATTTAGCTGCAGATCGCTTGAACTTCCATAATTTGAAACACTATTTTGTGCATGTTTGTTGATTCAAAGTCTTCTAAAATCAAATAGTGAGTTGAAAAGAATTTTAAATGATGTTTTGCATAGCAGTTTATATGAATGTGCAAACGATCAAGGTAACTAACAAATCTATCAACATACCCATGCTGCTATTTTATGAAGGGATATAATGAGTTCATGAAACATATTTGGTAATTGAAGAAATCTTTAAAAAACTGTTGACCTAACAGTATCTGTGTAGGCAGAAGTTAATACGACTGAATTATTTACTCACTTGACTGTCACAAAAGGACTATAAAAATAACTATGACTGACTTGCTTTATGATGTCCTTATCACTAAGAAGTAGCAGTTGATTAAATTTTTGCAGACTGTAGTTTTCCCAGACTTGTCAACGAGCCGAGATTCTAACGAGCCCAGCTAAGCCGAGCTGAGTTTGAGCGAATTATTGGATTTAACGAGCCCAAAAAGAGCGTTTATAGTACTGCTCAATTCGTTTATGCAGATTTTTTTATTTCTTCATTCAATATTCCTTTCCTATAATCATATTTTACAAATGTTTATTAAATAATAGCTATATAAAAAATTCTAAGAGGTCAATATTTTTAAAAATATCGAGCTGAAGCGAGCCTCAATGAAAGACTATAAGTGGCAACCGGCCCGAGACGATCCGAAATTACAACAAATTCAAACGAGCCGAACCTAGCATAGAAAATTCGGATTCTTGACAAGTCTGAGNATTTATTCTAATTTTTTTTAACACACTTCAAAAGATCAATCAGCAATATTTTGTTGTTTTAATGGAAATTTTAACTCTAGTTTAACAAAACCTATGATCTATTACAAATATTTGAGATTTCTGATATATATATATATATATATACCGGTTTTTGCGATGGAAAATGCAAAAACCTTACATTTGGCCCGAAACGGTCCGACATTTCTAAGGCATTTAGCGGGAATCCCTTTTCCCCAAAAAACCTATTTTTGGCCATTGCTCCCGCAGTATTCACTCGAACTTAAATATATTTACAATGAGGTAGGTAAATTAAAGAGACACTACCTTGCAAAATTTCAAAGATTTTTGTTTGGAAACGGGGTCATGAGGAGGTCTTTAAAAACATTTAACGGGTGATATAAACACACACATATATATATATATATATATATTCTAAAAGGAAAACACATTGAACGTTTCGATTATATTATATAATCATCATCAGCAAATAATTTGCGGCAAAGGTATTTTTACAATTTATAAACTACACTAAAATTATAGAATGAAATCTAAAATAAATATAAATAGTTAGATTAATTTATTTATTTAATAACTTTGTTTTATAGATGTTGTTAATTTCAATGGCTTCTGCAAATTTTGTATATTTTTTTCTTGTAATGATCTTAAAATTTTCAATGTTGATATTATGGATGTGATTAAAAATTTCTGATGTTATATGGTCATTGATGTGCTCTTTGATTCGCGTATCAAATTGACGGATGTTTTCACCAATGTATGATTTCTTACAATCATCACAACTATATTTATAAACTAATGATGAAGCCAATCCTTTTGATATTTGATCTTTGTTGCGAATTTAATTTAGTTTTTGAATGATTTGAATATTGGAATAATCTTTGTAAATCTTAAAATTGTGTTAAATGATAGCAGCTTATTTTTCAATTTAATTGTGTTATTTTCAATTAATGGAATTTCCAATATATGTCTTTCTTAGTTTCTTTTATATCTTCATTAGATCTTTCATGATTAGTTTCCAATAAACATTGATCTAAAATTTTTTTATAAGATGATGTGGATATCAATTATCATATATATATATATATATATATATATATATATATATATATATATATATATATATCGTCTTCATGATTTTAGAACTGAAAGTTTTATACTGCAAACATTAATAAAAATGACCAAAAGTTTTCGAAATTTAATGAAAAAAATGTATGTAGTTATAGAAATGGAGTAGAATAAGAAATTTAGAAGTATAATCTAACAACAGCAATGCGAATTCAAACATGTTGGAGTCGATGCAGTATTTTCTCTTAAATTTGATAAATTTTTTAAATATTGCTATTCCATAATTTGATTTGCAAAGTATAGATTAGGACTAGAATGACAACAAGTATAAATCCTTGCAGCCTTTGAGCCCGTTTCTGTTGTTTTGAAACACTGCAATAATAGTAATCAATAAATAAAATAGAATTCCTTAACCGGATTTTAACCTGATTAACTGGCCCGGACCGGTTATATCGGATTTAACCTGACCGCATTAAGAGGACCGGATTCAGTACTAATATATATACAAATTTATATATATATATATAAGCATGGATGTTATACATAAATAACATTTGTAATTTAAGAGCTGCTTTTGCAAGATATTGACAATGTCCACAAATATGAATGGAAGATAGAGCTGCGCTATACATCAGCATTGTGTGGAAAAGAAGACTATCATCAATTGATTATTCTGTACTGTTACATTAAGAAAATAAAACATTGACAATCGATTTTGAATTCTCTTTAGCATTTATAGATGTTTCAATTTCTGATTTATGTAAGATTTTTTAAATATACAGGTAACTTGAAATTTTTTATAAGAAAGTGGAAGTCTTTTGAAATTTCATGCTCATTACTTTAAAGAACATCTTAATACTCTAAAATTCTTGCAAATTTGCCAAAAACCCAGTTAATACTTTAATGAATTTTATAATATTTTTCAGAGATTTGATAAGATCTTGAACGTTTTTTTCTATAATTTATAAATTGAATATTTTACATGTGACATATTGTACAAGAAAATGTTAATTAATTGAATCAATTAACGACTTAAATAAATTCCTTCAATAGCTATTCTATTGCGTTTCGAGTTCGAGTAATTTTTTGAAGAATATTTCGAGTCCGATTGAGTTTCTTAAAGTAAGATATAATTTTTTTCTAAATTATGTCGAAGTTGTAAGCTAAAAAATACATAATACCGTTGATAATAAACTGAAATTTCAAATATTGTAATTTTATGGTATATTCGAATAGATTTCAATCAAATTAGAGTTCCAGTATTAATGATTTTTTTTAGAAGTTTTTCCGATCTAGTTTTTGAGTTCTTTCGAGTTCGAATTCTTAACATTCAGAGAACTCAAAAGCCCTGCCGCTGATTTTTCGTGTATCTATCTAGTGCCAAGTGCCAGCAGTAAATTCTGGCCCTAGCAATTTCTACCAACCCTGGGAATGACAAAGTATCTTGAAAACTAAGTTCATTTTTTGCAAGTTTACGGTCTGTGATCATTGTATAAACCACAGTAGGAGAATGTAGAGGGATGGTTTGGCACAAAATTTCTCATCAGTTAGCATCAATGATTTTTTGCTAATTACAGATGGAATTATTCCAAGGGGCAGAAGAAAGTTTAATCGCATCTCACTATAACAAACGTCAATATAAGCCAGTATCTTACATAGCAATAGAAGATAAATTTAAGTATGTAATATTGCCAATAATTGAAACCTGGAATGTTTCTTTGCGTTTCACAGTTGGTTCACATCCTACTGCAAGTGCGTATTTCAAAATTGATTTCTAAAAATTTTCGAGAATAGTGTTTGTCAGATTCCAGGGCCTGGATTCAAGTTCCTCATTACTGGCCAAAAGTGCTAGTGCACTGGGATCTCTTAGTTTTTCCGGACTGATTCTCTTGTATCTAAGCAGCATATTACATCCGCAATAAGAAACATGAAATAATTTTAAAAAAATGTAATTTAATTTTGATTTACAATAAATTTCCTAATACCAACCAGCAGTGCCTAATATCCGAACAGAGCATAATTCCTCCGGCAAGCAAAGTCATCGGTGATTTTGGTTGACATTTCTTAAAGACCAATGGCATTTTGACCTTCCAAGAAGCCAGGTTGAGGGAACATATTCACAAGGTTGTTCATCAATAAATTCGACGATTGAGAACATTGCTAAAACAAGGAAATACAATTATTAACGAAAGTACATTTTAAGAAATAGTACAAAAAATTTAATAAAAAAAAATTAGATTGTAAGAAATATAGAATAATGAATTCACAAAGTAAATAATCAAAATATAAGTTAATAAGTAAGACAAACTTACTATAAGTTATAGTTACAATATACTTCGAAAACTAGCAAGTTTAACAAAATTCAATATGTCAAGATAAGGTTGAAAAAGTCATAATATTGGATAAACAACAAATTTATCTATTTTATGCAGCGGCAACCGATCTAACTTCCGCTTAATAATGATTTGGGGAAAATGCTTCTCCAGAATTAAATCTGAGCAATCCACTAGATAAATATCCAAACTACTTCTATGAAAAAGATACGAAATAAATTCGATTTTCGCAAGAAACAAAGAAATTCAAAAGGAATAATCGATGTTAGCAGACAAATGTCATCATTTGTGGATTGAAAACAATTTCGATCTTGTATGGCAACTCTTTCAGTTTGGACTTAAACAAACCTGATCCATTTCTCCTAATTTAATTGCATAGCTCTTCTAGTGGGAGTTGTTTGCCATGTAGTCGCAGTTTAACCTGACCTAGAAAATTTTCAATTCTGAAACACTTAAAAGTTTCAATATTTCCATATTCCGCAATGAACATGGGTAAATGAACGAGTGTATGCACAACATAAGTTATTGTCTCTTTGCCGAAAGGAGTTTCATGGGATTCAGTGTATTTGATTAGTAATTGCGATGCTCTGCTAACATCAAATGGCTTAACATAGAACATACGAATAGCAAATGATAACGAAAAGTGTTTGTAATAATTGAGTGGAAATCCAACCAATCCAGAACAACCAATCCGACATTGAAGATAATGACTTCATTGAGTTCTTACAAGGAAAATTAATAACTTCTTTAAATATAATGTAAGTCGGCAGAAATATATAAAATTATGTCCCATAAAAATAGTTTTGCTGCACATTCTTTTCTCATGAAAGCAGCTGATATTTTCAATGCTATGCCTCTACCTTTCAAAAAATTACAATTTTCTAAACAAGATCTAATTGATCATTTTTGCAAATTTTGAAGTACTCAAAAAGAGTACTCACATAACTTCCGTGTTGGATAGCCATTTTCCTATTAAATGTATACTACCTTTCTACCTTTGGTATGTGTTTTTTGTAGTTGATAGCATGATTTATTTGAATAAATCTTTTGAAGCATAGTAGTAGTAGCTTAGATTCCAAACTGAACAGTCGGTTTTTCTGTTGCTCTTGAAAATGCAGATTTTGGAGAAAGTTTAGCAAGATTATGATACATTGGATGATCCTATGAAATCTATTTTAACTCTGAGCAAGACAAATTTGGAAAATTTGTTCTATACATTAGAAAAAGATGATTTATTTGAATTATTCAAAAATCTTTGTTTGCGTGCTAAAGAAAATCTAACAGATAATGTCTCAAAACAAACAGCGCCTAATAGAAAATCGGAAAAAGTTGTTAAAAAACCCTTTGAGATAAAGAATGTGCGTGATGACTACACTACTTTGATAGTAGGCGACTCTCGTTTGAGATTTCCTCGTTCTAAATTCTTACTTGGAGACGAAAAAAATCGCAGTACATACCCATCCTGGCATAAATATAAACAATTAAGAAAATTTGGAAAAATATGATATGAAAACATTAAAACAGTTGTCATTAGTGTTGGGTTCAACGATTAAAGTAACCTAAAGATTATCTTAATTAATGGTATTGAATTGAGAAACTCTCTTGCTAATCTTCAGTTATTCTATAATGCTTTTCATGTCAATACTATGTACTCTTTCTGCGAAACATGGTTTAATCAAAATACAAACATTAGCATATTTAATCCAAATCAGAACAAAGTAAATAAGCAAGAGGTGGCTTAAATGTAGCTTGTCCAAAATTTCCATATATGGAGGTACTTATATAAATTATTATACCTGCATGGCTCCAATAGAAAGCATATGGCTCATATCACAGAGCTGCCCTTTAGGTAGTTTCATACTTAATGCTGCTTATTCCCACATAAACAATCCGGAAAGCAATTTATAGAATTTCTGTAAACACATTATTCCAAATACCATCCTATTATAATTTATTCCTATGTGGCGATTATAATATTAATTTGCTTCATAAAAAGCAAAATCACCTCATTGACAAGATATGCAGGGAAAATGATCTTTTCATTTTGAATGGCAGTTTCCCAACAAAGTGACCACAGAATCAAGAATATTAGTAGACTACATGATAGTAAATAAAAGTGGTTATGAATCCTACATTGCAGACTGATGTTTTTCAGACCATAATGTCACAATAGGAATATTAGAAAGGCTAAGAATACATAAGAACTGAGAAATAATTTACAAAAGTTCTTTTGAAAATTTTTCAAAAGAAGAGTTTTTAAATTAGAAAACATACACACTAGAAAACATAAATGTCATGTTTGATTATTACTTAAATACAATAAAGCTTGTATTAGAGAATCATGCACCTATTGAGAAAATATATATTTGCTCAAAAACGTACAGCATACCTTTGGATAACAAATTAGCACAAACACAAAATCTCGCTAGTAGCTGTTTAACAGGCTTGTCCATGGGGCAGAATTTTGATCCCGCCACCCCATGAAAATTTCCGTGGGAAACCGCATGGGGCCCCATGGATCCCCATGACACTAAAATGCAAATATATATGAACATATTTACTAACTATTTTCTTACTGTTTTTGCCAAATTTATGTAATTTCATATATATATATTATATATATATATATATATATATATATATATATATATATGTATATATATATCTATATATTATATATATATATGTATACACGTGAACTAACAATAAACTATAAACAAAAACAAAGTAAAGAAATAATGCAATGATAATATTATATTATAACCATTCATTAGTAAACTTGGCCCCAACATTAACATCCGGGTAGTGTTGTATATCTTCGGTGAATATGGAAATAAAAACATTTCCAATCTGGATTGATTCTACAAGCAATTATGCCACCGTAACTTCGTAAAGAAGTGTGACGGCCACTCCAATAGTCAATTATGTTTGATATGGCATATTCAGTATCACGAGAAAAATGGTGGAATAGACCACGTAACTTAAATTTTGCTTCAGCCCCAAGATGAACTAAGTGTCGTGTTACAGTTTTTCTTGATATTGAATAATTGTAGACTTTGTTTACGCTTAGTCAAATTTGCAGCATACTGAACAGCATCATTAATTACTTCTGTTTCTGTATTAAACGATAATGTAGGATGTACACTGAACTGATTAGTAATGAAATTTTTTAGTCATTTTTAATGCAAGCCTGCTGTTTAATCAATGGTAGGTTACTAACAGTCCTAATGATTATGCCATTTACAAAACAACGCTTAAACAAGTTTATTCACTTGAAAAAGTTAGCCGTGCGTATCATAACAAGTCAATTGCTAAATAACTGTAAATACATATCTAATTGTCTTAATGAATCATTTTTGCGGTTGGTAATTTTCTCAGCCAACACGAACAGTACATGGGTAATATTTGTCCTCTTGAAGCAACGTCTTACTTTAATTTGGTAACAAAGTTTACACTATCCAAATACATCAATCAAATAAATGAAAGGAAGTCAACTGGACCAAGCACTGTTTTATCTTCAAGATGGCATTCCTTGAAACTTCTGAAATTCTTAGTTTTCTCATCAATATTTGTCTACGGTATTCATATATTCCAATCCTTTTTAAGCACGCAACTGTAACTCCAATCTTTAAATCTGGTGAAGTGAGTTTATGCCAATTTCGTTTGCACATATTATATCAAAGCTTTTGGAAAATTGTCTATTTATTCAATTATATGCATAATTTATTGAGAATAATCTTATAGTGCTATGTCAATTTGGTTTCTAAAAACAAAGATCACCCCCAAATGCAGTTTTTACAGCAGTGGAAGATTGGAGAATGCAGCTAAATGACAAGTTTTGTGCTGTAGCATTTTTAGACCTTGCAAAAGCATTTGATAGCATGCGTCATGAATTATTAATAAAAAAGTTACATAAATATCAACTAAGCAGTGAATCCATTCTTTTGGTAAAAAGCTACTTGATTGATCGTACACAAAAGGTTAAGATCAACACACATACTCAGATAGTTTAGACATAAGGCAAGGGATTCCACAAGGGTAGAAGTTGGGGCTATTACTAATTAATATATATGTGAATGATATGAGTGAAATCCTTAGGCATAGTAGGATTACTCAATTTGCTTATGATACCTGCCTCTGTGTTACACATTTCAATGCCATCCAAGCTGCAAAAATCCTGATATAAGAAATATACACCATTGAATGAATAGGAATCAACTTAAATTAAATCTTAGTAAAACAAAGTTCTTAGTCCACATTAATCAGGAAAAAACATACCCTCTGAAATATTTATAAAGTTTGATGGCCTTTGCAAACCTATTGCTGGCAATTTTACATAAATCCTATGCTAGATTTTACAAGTTTAATGAATTTAATGATCAGACGAATTGCAATATTAAATAATAATTTCAGCACATGGAACTACAGGAATTTATACCTAAACATTTTTCATAAAATACATCAGAGCTAAAATTTATTGTATAATAAGATATAACTCTCTAGTATGCATTGGAAATTATAAGAACATAGCACGATCTAAATAAAATGAAAAACTTGACTTATAGTTAATAAGCAATCTTCCTCGTTTTTCACGTGTCACTCATCTACACAAAGAATACAATATAATGCCTCCTGACAGAATGCGCAGTTTATCTCAGTTACAAAATTAATTCAAATAATTAATGATAAGTCAAAAAGCTTTACTAAGCAAAATGTTAGCAAATAATTAAGTTTAAATATGAGGAGAAACACATTTACTAAACATGCCAGAATAAATGATAATTTTATGAAATTTTCTTGGTTCTTANGAGCTTGAACAAAGCTCGCGAGCCCGAGTCCGAGCCCTCGCAGGGGTATAATTTAAATAGTAGAAGTGGCAGGTTTATTCATCCGTCATTTGTCGGTTATCGTACTTCTAGGTAGTGAGTGACTACCATAAATATTAATAAAAATAGTGATACAATTTCATTTTTATTTCCTCAGATTATAATTGATTAATATTCTATTGATGTACGTAAAATTTTAATTTATAGTGAAATTAAGAGCACAGAGTGTTCAATTTACAGGCAAGAATGTGAACTTCTAATTTCCGATCACCATTTCTACGCCATGCGCGGCAAAATTGTGAATTCCAATGTAGTCAGAATTTAAAATGCCTATGCTACCCGCATATATATTTAATTGCACAAACTCTTACTCCCCACTTGTTGCTTCTAAACATATCCGTTAGGTGGAGAATACTGTAAATAAACAACGCTACTTGTGGCGAAATTGTGAATATTGAGGTAGTCAAATTTTAAACTGACTACTACCGGCATATTTATTGAAAAGCAAAGATCTCTCAACACATTTCTGATTGGTGGATAATATACAAATAGCTATGAATTGCGCCACATGTGGCAAAATTCTGCAATAATAGTACCTAGTCAGATTTGAAAATGACTACTACCTGCATATTTATTGAATGGCAAAGCACTCTCAGCACATATCTGATTGGTGGATAATATGCAAATAGCTATTGAATTACGCCACAAGTGGCAAAATTCTGCATAATTAGTAGTCAGATTTAGAAATGACTACAATCAGATATATTGATTTAATACGAAATCACTATTTGATAGATTGTTAAATATCGTAAGGCGAAAATACCATTGTAGAACCAGTATAAAAAAGCTGAAGCTGAAAATTTAAACTAATAGCCTGTTTCAGACAATAACTTATAGTTTTAAATTGAATACAAGACCAGAGTTGTAACTGGGCCAGACTTCGAAACTGCCGGGTTTGGCCATAAAATTCAAAATGAAGCGGGCCCGAGATCTAAAATTTCTTCACAACGTGCATGGAATTATTCAAAAATTTAATAATAAATATGCATTCTCTTACATTAAAATAAAACGACGTAGAATGGTTAGTAATGGCAAGCGTCAATTAATTTCATTTATACTTCAGTTGTCCCATCATAAACTTTAAATTACTTAGACTATACACTGGATTTTAATTGCATGTTTGAGAAAGGAATACTGCATAAGTTCGTAGCAATACAACTATTTAAAAATTCCCATTAAATAGTCTTCCAGCAGTGGCACATCCTTATTTGAAGCGGACCAAAACTTAATTTTATTGTTAAAAAATGCAGTTAATGCAAAAATGTTTTCATTTTAGTACTTTCAATTAGTTTAATTTGTTTATTTACAAAAATCTTATAATGGTTTTGGATATGACGCTCCCGGGCCGGGCCTGGGCCTGAATATAACCAATTGAACCGGACCGGGCTGGGCTTTGTTTTTGTGTTAGAGGGTCCGGTTACAACTTCGCTATGTACTATGTTGTTCAATTGAATATTCTTTATATANTATATATATACATATATATATATTTGAATGTTTTTTTTTGAAATGTTATAATATGCGTCCTAACAAAGCCATGCATCAACTTTGTTATTAGAAATACTGCGATCCTTACTTACTTTGGCAGAAAGGCCTTAAACGAATTAGGGTACTCGTTTCATTACGTTATAATCGCAAAAATTTTTCTAAGCGACTGTATGACGAAGTGTGCTGGGCTTGCTCACAAAATGCATGCTGTTCATTAAGTCATTCGCTTCTTTGGTCAGCTGGCAAACTTACGAATGGAGAAGATTACAGAAAAGCAATACACGTATCTGGGCAAAGCAAAGTCTTTTACGAAAATGAAGAAGACTTAATGCATTGTAGAAGGAAGTTCCTTTGCATTAAACATAGAATAAGAAATGCTGATGTTAATGCAATTGTTATAAGACTGACAAGCATTGATATTTTTCACGAGCATTTGAAACTTGCAAGAATACGAAATGTAGATGAATTAGAAGATGTGTTATTTTACATACCTAACAGTGAATGGTTCAACTACCTTGAAGACGTACTCCAGGAGCTGAACATTATCCAATACTCAAATAAATAAATAAAAGCCTCTAATTTTCATTCTTCGCATAGCCTCTACAAAAAATTCTTAAATACTTCGCAAAATAAATGTTATCCTCAGTGTAATACTTATAGTCTAAATTCAAAATATTATCTCTTTTTGATTTATATATAAGTAATTAAGTGCTTAAGTTTCAGGTGAAAAAATATTTCTATATATCGTTTCATAACTGTAAACATTATTCCTTTTCGTTTTTTACAATATTAAAACGTTGAAATGGAAGTGTTCGATAATGTAATGTTGAATTCTTGAAAAATTTGAGCTGGACAAATCAAAGCAGTATTTAAAAATTTAGAAAATGCTTTTTACTTTTTTNATCCTTACTTACTTTGGCAGAAAGGCCTTAAACAAATTAGGGTACTCGTTTCATTACGTTATAATCGCAAAAATTTTGCTAAGCTACTGTATGATGAAGTGTGCTGGGCATGCTCACAAAATGCATGCTGTTCATTAAGTCATTCGCTTCTTTGGTCAGCTGGCAAACTTACGATGTGAGATGAGTACAGGAAAGCAATAATGGATTCTGCGCAAAGCAAAGTCTTCTACGAAAACGAAGAAGACTTAATCCATTGTAGGCAGATGTTCCTTTGGATTAAACATAGAATAAGAAATGCTGATGTTAATGCAATTGTTATAAGACTGACAAGCATTGATATTTTTCACGAGCATTTGAAACTTGCAAGAATACGAAATGTAGATGAATTAGAAGATGTGTTATTTTACATACCTAACAGTGAATGGTTCAACTACCTTGAAGACGTACTCCAGGAGCTGAACATTATCCAATACTCAAATAAATAAATAAAAGCCTCTAATTTTCATTCTTCGCATAGCCTCTACAAAAAATTCTTAAATACTTCGCAAAATAAATGTTATCCTCAGTGTAATACTTATAGTCTAAATTCAAAATATTATCTCTTTTTGATTTATATATAAGTAATTAAGTGCTTAAGTTTCAGGTGAAAAAATATTTCTATATATCGTTTCATAACTGTAAACATTATTCCTTTTCGTTTTTTACAATATTAAAACGTTGAAATGGAAGTGTTCGATAATGTAATGTTGAATTCTTGAAAAATTTGAGCTGGACAAATCAAAGCAGTATTTAAAAATTTAGAAAATGCTTTTTACTTTTTTCAACAAAACTTTGAAATTGGATCGAGTTCTTGCTAACCATTTCCTTGAAATCAAATGCTGAAATTCAGTGCAAAATAAAGTTCTTTTAACGAAAATAATTAAATTTACAGGTGCGATTTATATAATTGCAAAGCTATATGCCATTGTGGTATTAATAATGAGTAATACATATAACTCAAGGCATAAGTAAAAATAGTTTATCTATTAATACTTTTGATAACACTTCATACATTGTTTGTTAACATCTCCGTTGAAAGAAGTTTGACAAAAAATGTGTTAGTCGTGTTAAATTTAAAGTGAATTAGCCAATTCCAATTTAACAGTAAAGTTAAAATGCTTAACAAAATTTTGCATATGAGAATAATGGAAACCCTTAAGTATTAAAAAATATAAAATTGAATTTAAATTATAGTTTGTTGTTGCAGTGCAAAAATTCATGAGTTTATTAAATAATGTTTCTTTCCAAATTTTGGCCAGGTATTGTAAATGCATTTATATACTGATATATATTATAGCTGAAATTCAGACTTCATGAAATTAAAGTTTTTTAGGGTTACCTAAGAAAAATTAAAGTATCAAAATTATGTACAAAATTCTAACAAGACAGGATAGCATGCTTAAAAACTTAAATTTAAAGTGGACGTATTTGTGGGTAATTTCAGCATACTTTACACTCATTTTATACAATGGTCCCAGTACGAATCTTTGTATTGGAAATGCTAGAAACTACCGTGCAAATGGATTTTTCCCAAACGTTTTAATTAATGTTGTGTTTTTAAAATATTAATTGTTACATTGTAAATATGTGTAATTGTTTTTTGTACACTAAATAACACTGGGGGAGAGAATCACAAATTCATAGTATAAGTGCACTTTAAGCAAGAGAAACAAGTACAAAATTACTTTTTCTGCTAAGAATTATATTAAGCAGTTTATACCTCGCTGAAGTCTACATAATTAATCCTGCCCAAGAAAAAGATTGAATTAAGAACCAGAGCCATCAGAGAGTGCAAAGCCCTCGACCACAAAGCATGAAAATTGTTAACGTCTGTATACACTAGATCGCAATCCGGATCAGTTTGAAATTTCAAAATTATCTAAGTTCAGTTTGCAATTTCAAACGCAATCCGGATCAGTTTGAAATTTCAAAATTATCTAAGTTTGACCAATATCTATTTCAATGTATTTTTTCATAAAGATCCATCGATAAATTTTTTAGAGATCCGGCTGACAACAGACAAAGAAACAGACGAAAAAGGCGAAGACAATTCTTCCTTGTTAGGGATAATAACACACATTATACACTATGTGGTTCTCGTCTAATGTTGACCTTATTTTTAGCACATATACTTCAATTAACCCTATGAAAAAGATGATATAATTTATAGACAAATACAAAAAATTTTCATCAAAAAATATGAAAGTTATCAAGATCAGGCTTAATATTTAATATATTTATAAGTAATTTAAAGAAAAATGTTCAACTTGAATTTTACGAAAGATTTCATAATTAAATTTCAGCTAAAAGCTTGTGTCAACATATAGTGTTTTATGACAATGGAATGATCCAAAATTATGTGTAGCAGCAACTTATCTGTGTCTGTGCAAAATTCTAAATGAAATGGGTTTTTCAATCAACCCTATTCTCTATTCCTCTATCTGCTTTTAACTATAATAATTTCTCAAAAAATGTTCAAAAAATATGTGAAACTTTACTAAAAATTAAATGTTAGATTCCAAATTCATGCATGATAAATAAATAAATTCGTGTAAATTAAAATTATTAAATAACTGATTCTCAAATAGCCAATTGTCTTAGTTGGGGTAAAAAATTTAGAAGTAATACTTACTAAAACATGAAAATGGTTTTTATTAACAAATTAACCATAGTTTGTGCATCAAATAACTTACTTTTAGGGAAAGTTAAATTACATAATGCTGCAAAATTTTCGCAACGAGAGGTTAATAGCTTAATTTGAAAACAATCAAAGAATTCCAATCTTAATGAAATTTCAAATGACTAATTGTAAATTGCTCATTTTGACATTGAATGGTAAAAATTTATAGTATATTTATAATTCAAAAATTTTTCCTACAAAAAGCTGACCAAACACTATTCAAAACAAATGAATTTTGTTGCACTTTGGCAGAAACTGAAATCCTGGTTTAAGTAGCATATTAATGTTTTTCAATATCTAAAAAATTTGACTTAAATTTTTTTTTTCAAAATAATTTTGAATTAAAGCAATGCTTAAATAAAAAAAAATCTGCATTTAGAGTCAAAATGAATTTAAAGATTTAGCAGAGATCTAATCTGAACTCTTCCAATATTGCTATTGAATGTGTTAAATTTCACCATAGTTCTCAAATATACTTCATTTTGTGAATAATCACTTGAAATTAACATATTTATATTTATATATTGCAAATACACAATAAACACTATTTGATATTCACTGAAAACACTACACTTAAATAAGAGTCTAAACTGACTTCGTATAATTTCGAATATAATAAAGTCAATGTCACTATTGTGCATGCAGTTTTTAATTGCAAAATTTTCAGGCAGGTCCCTTTTTTAAAATAACTTATAAATTCTCTCATTAGTTCTTCATTTTCAACAATAGACGGTTTCCTTTTCTTTTCTTTGGTATACTTTATAGATGAAGGAATGGAGACAGCACAAAATTTTGGATTGGTGTTTCTAAAACATACTACCATAGATTTCATATTTGTATAAAAATCTAGTGTGCAATTTGCATAAAGATATTATTATAGAATAGTAAATAATGAAGAAAAATATGTAAATGTTAATTTTTGAATATGAAAGATTTAAAATCTTTCTGCTGATAAAAGTTCAGCCCAGCAAAATTTATGTTATGTGCTATTGAATCTAAAATATACATAATAACATGCATAATTTTAGTGAAACACTACTTATATGATATATTAAATGATTTTATTGAATTCATTAAATAAATTTAAGTTATATATTTGCATTTTAATACAACTCAATGTTCCAATGACCATTCAATTGATTATCTAATTAGCTCAGTGTTGTTTTGGATGTTCCAGCTTGATTTGACTTTACATATATTGTAGAATCTTCACCCAGGCTGAGATGTGCATTAATCCAAAACTATTTAGAGATATGAAATTACAATTTCTTCCATGTGAGGTAATGTCTATCAAATTTAACTTTCGTTGTCTCATGTACACTGTCTATCTTTATCTATACCAAACAATATTTAGCATCTGTGCGATATAAGAGTAACATGTAACAGCTATCTCATGAGTCTTTCTTATTATGTCTCTTTTATAGTACTCGGGTATTATGATCTGAGTGGTTTTTCCAGTAATGTACAACAATCCGTTATCGCTTGTTTTCCAAGTGTATCTATTGAAATAACTTTTCGAGGTCTTTGACAATTTCTTCTCTTGATTGTATTGTTTATCTTTTATTTCTTTTAATATTAGATCTTGGTTTTGTCTCTCTATTATTTCCTCTTCGGCTATCTCTTCTTTTATCATAATCAGTATTATTGCCTTTCCCTTTTTGTCGACGTTTATCTCAGGTAATTGTTCATATTTATTGTGTGGGATGAATTGAAATTCTGTCTTATTACCTTCCTTTTTTTCAAGATCTCTTTCTACTCTGGTAGTGAAGTCCAGAAGTTTGGCTTTCCCATGCATGATCGTAAAATTAAATTCGTTAAGATATTCTATCAATGTGCGACTATTAATGACTTATCTCCAGAGAATTTCACTGTTATCTGCTCTAACTCGGAATTTTTTTTCCAATTAAAAAATGTCTTAATTTCTTTATGGTTTCTATCAGTGCAAGCATTTCCAATTTTGTGGATCCAAAATTTTCTTCACTTGGTTTCAACTTTTTGCTGAAAAATTGTACTGGCTCCTCTTTTCCTTCTTTCATTTGACTAATTGTTGCTCCTATTGCCACCTTACTTGCATGACAATTTAACAAGGGCAGTTTGGGTAGTTCATGTTTTATCTTGTCTAAATCTTCCTGCTGTTCACAAGTCCATATGAAAGGCACTGATTTTTTCATTAAGTTGGTCATCTTAGCTGTGATGTTTGGTATGAATGTCCCATAATAATTAAGGAACCCCCTTATTCTTTGCAGATCTTTTTTTATTATTTGGTTTCTCGATCTTATCATTTCTCCTGCATTATCTTTCATACTAATTTGTCCTTTACTTATTATTCTTCCAAGGAATATTACCTTCTCTTTTAGTATGTCGCATTTGTTGCCATTCACTCTTAGTCCAGCATCTTTCAATATTCTTAATGTTCTATCCAATTTCTGGAAATGTTGTTCTACCATATCACTCATTATAATTATAGCGCCAATATATGCGATTATCCCTTCTTCAATTTTGTTTTGTTTGTTCTTCAGGACTTTTGTGATAAAATGTTGAAATGTTGCTGGTGTGTTGCACAACCCAAATGCCATATATATATATCCACTCATAGAGTCTGTATGGTGTTATAAATGCCGTTTTTTCTAAATCCCTCAGTTCCATTTGCACCTGCCAATAAGTTTTGCACAAGTCTATAACTGTGAAATATTTGTGCTTGCTTGCCTCATAAAGCATATCTTCGATTCTAGGTAGTGGATAGGAGTCTTTCTTTGTTACTTCATTGAGTTTTCTAAAATCAATGCACAGTCTGTACTTTTTCCGTTGTTTCATGAACACCATTGGTGCTGCGTATGGACTCTCACTTGGTTTAATTATCTTGTTGTCTGTCAGTTCGTTTAAAATTCTATTGTACTCTTTCAATTGTTCTGGCACTCTCCGTACTTGCATCTTTATTGTTGTCACGATTTTGTGTGTTTCTCCAATTGCCTGTCCAACACTTATTTCCCCAAAGTTAAAAATTTGACTGTGTTTTGTTAGCAATTCTCGTAAAGTTTCTCTCTCACTCTGTTTTAAATGTTCATAGTCCTCTTCTTTTATATCCACTATTCTTTCTTTATCTTCGATTTTCATTCACGCGTCCTTTAGTTGACATTGTGGATTACTAACTTCATCATCTTCTTGGTTTATTCTTTTTTCTTCTTTGGCTTTCATCCACGCGCCCTTTAGTTGACATTGTGGATTACTGACCCTGATGGTTTCTTGTGCTTTCATCCATGCACTGTTTAGTTGACCTTGTGGATTACTAACTCCATCATCTTCTATTGGTTTCCATATCATCCTTATACTAGATTTCACGTATTTTCCAAAAATTTTCACTTTTGTTTGACTTATGTTAACATTGCGGTTTGTAGCATTCAATTTTGGGATTTTTCCTTCACCATTTTTAATAGCACAGATACTTGAAGGCATTGAAATCCTTTTGGTATTGATTCCAGTTTGTTTGTATATCAATACTTCTGCTGTTATTTCCTTTTCGCATCTAATTGTATGCATTTTCCAGTGATAAGGTTGCAATTTAATATCTTCTGTTTGTTCAAATAGCATGTCCTTTTCTTGTTGTTCCTCAATAATTTCAATTTCTTCCTCTTGTACTCTAATTGTTCAATTTCCGTAATTTATTATGAACTTGTTCTTTGAAAGGAAATCATCTCCTAGTATAATTTCATATGTCAGCATGTTCCTGTGAGTATCAACTATAATCAGTGATTGTTCAAATGTCTTGTTTGCTATTTTCATCCTCACTGCTTCCAATGTTCCTTTTGAATCTATGTATTCACCCAATGCATTTATCAACCTGTTGTGCGATTTTAATAACTCTTCTCTTGTGAATGCCAATTTCATTGCACACTTGTGTAATATCCTCTACCAGGCTTTATCACTGTTTGTCTACTGTTACCTTGTAACATTAGCTGTGTAATTGCGGGTAAGGATTTTCTTATTGTTACTGCTTGACTAGTTTCTTCTATTACGTTATGTAACCTCAATTAACTATTCACTCTTTAGGTGACGAAGCCATGTGGTAACCTCTGTAGTGATCTTTTAGTGGGCATCTGCCTGAAGCGGATCTCCACATCCAATTTCACCATTCCATCTGATGTTTGAGTGCCACTTCTCAGCTCAATCAAAATAGCTTATGTGTACCCTACATTAGCTCAGTGCTTACTCAAGACACGACACAACTCGACTTAATCTCCATTGTGTGAAAGTGTTATATCTATTTGCAACCGGAAACTGTTACTAGTTGTTCATTCAAAATTATATGTAGCCATTACTGAAATATATTGGCTTAGTTAAATAAATTCTAATTGAACAACTTCCTAACCTACATTTACAATTACTACATGTAAGGTCGTTATATCGGTCGATTATAGGTCACTAATTTAGATCTAAAATTATATTAAGATAATTCCTAAGGTTTGGTTATCCAACCATTTGTTGAGAGTTAGTTATTTAATACATGTAGAAGAGAAATGATAGTTGGCTAATCGAGAGAAAACCCCTACACCTAACTTAAGTGCACTTTCATGGTCTGGCACAGAGACCCTTGAATCGTTCCCTGTGATGTATCCAGACCACTACTAAAAACCGCTCGATTAGCTCGACATTGTATTAAATAATCAAACTGTTAATAAGATGAAAAATAAGAATTCTAAGTAAAATTCTTTATCAAATGCTTACAGTAAGTTTCAATTTATTTATAGTATTTCAAAAGAAGTACCTGTTGATTTAAATTTCAAACTTCTGCCAAGATGGCGGTGATAAAATAACATAAGCATCGTTTTGTCAAAAGTATTTTTATCGACAGATACATTTATCTTTTTATTGACACATATTTTATTCTTGGTTGCATTTTACAAATTAATCTGAAATCATAGCAACTAATTAATTGTAATATTTTTTAATTAACTCTCTTTTGATCTTAGTCTCTTCTGCGACGTTTGCAGCTTTTTTCTGATTAATTTTGGATGATGTTACAATTGTCTGTTATAATTGATCTTACTGCACCTGTGTCAATCATTGCTTTCATCATTACTGCATTTATCACAACTGTAATTGCGTTGATGTTGTGTAGATTAGTCAGTATCATGACTGGTGCGCGGTTTTCTAGAGTCAGCACTCCTTCTAGTTTTCTAACTCTTCATTTATTTCATTTTCATCAATTTCTGATGCTATTTTGTATTCAGAATTTATTATGTCATTGAAATATGCTTCACCATCCTCTATGATGTTTATTGCTTTCTTGCAATCTGGCTTTCTATGTCCTTTTTGACCACAATTGTAACAGTGAACATCTCTTTCTTTAAGTTTCTTTGTTTGTCCATCTCTGGTTTTTACTTTTATTATTTTTCCATCTTTCTTAATGGGACTTGTTTGCAAAGGTCTTACCTGTGATTGTTCCCTCATTTTCCAATTTATTGTATTCTGATGATTCCATGTTGCCTTTTCATAGATTCTTGAGTTGTTTTCCAACATCACTTGTATATCTACTGCCTTACTGATCATTTTTTCAAGTTTATCATCTACATCGTATTTTATCTCGAACTGTTGCCTTATATTTTCTGGCAATCCTTTTGCTATGTGAGAAAACAGATCATATTTAGAATAATATCCTCCTCTAGAACTGAGCATTAGTAATTGCTCCACTTGCGACATATAATTTCTGATATCATTGAATTTCTTCATTTTTGTTCCATTAAGTATCAGTCTGTTTTGATTTTTAAAACTTTTGTTTCTATAACACTCAATAAATTTCCCTGTTAACTGTTTATAGTTTCTTTTGGTTTCCGCGGCCAGCATTAAATAATGTTGGTATGCTGCTCCTGCCAAATATAATGGTAGTCTTGCTGCTGCCGCGTTATGATCCACTCATCTTTCCTTCATTGTTAATTCAAATAGTTCTAACCATTCTTCAAAAGTATGAGAATAACTATCTATTTTACCTGTGAACTTTTGTATCTGAGCCTTGCATGGCATTGGTTCATCATTTCCTCTTTCTATCAATATTGTTTTCTCGTACAATGGTTTTTCAAGCTTTCTACTCCTTCCATTGATACCCTCTTTCTCACTTCTTGTGTGATTTCATGAATTATTATTTCCTTTTCTTCTTCTTTTTCGATTTCAATGTCCAATGCTTTCTCAAAATTCATTCATGTTCTCCTTCTCGGGCTTCTAGTTCCATTTCTGGCTCCTTTGAGATCATGATGTTTTCCATCTGAATTGGTTTCAATATGTGGTCTTTGTCTTCTGTCAATTTTTTAGTCTTAGTTGATCTTTTAATTGTTCAAGTTTTAACTGCTGCATTTCATTTTCTTGTTGTAGATTTTTGTTTTCTACTTCCAGTTCATTATACTTGGTCTCCCATCTTTCATTTTGTTCGACCACTCTTTGATTTGCTTCGGATAATCTTTGTGTCAATATTTCAATTTGCATTTGGAAGATATTTGGCTCTGCTCTTCCAATCATTTACTAATATCTTGTTTGAGTTCACTTCTCTTTCTCTCTCAACTTTTTCAACTCTTCCGTTTAATATTGAGATTTGGTTTTTTAGTGCCATTTCATTTTCAGCATTTCTTCTTAGTGTTTGTAGGATTTCAATCGAATTTAATTCGTCTTGTAGGGGACTGTTTGTATCTCAACATCTGTCATTGGGAATAAGCCTTCTAGCAATTGTATTCTCGCTGAAGTTGCATGGTCATTTGGTTTTGGTTCTTCTTGTTCCTTTCATTCGTCATGATTGATTCGGTTGTAATGATCTTTTCCTGTTGCAAGGTTACTTTAGTTTCATATGTTGCCTTAATTTCAATTTTTTCATTCTAGTAGTAACCAAAAAAAATTCTTTTCCGTAGGTTAGGGAATAATTTTATTAATTCTCTTTTTTTCAGCGTCACAGTTAATAGTTAGTAAGTAAGGTAGAACACACAGAGTGAGAGAGATACATAACAACTTCCATTATGTTTAAGTTTCACAAGATTCCAAACAATTTAACACAACAGACTAAGTTAGAGAACATTAAAGATTAGTAACAGTATAATGGTAACTTTTTTTGGTAATGTAAGTGATACAGAAGAAACACCTATCTTGACTACATCATTAAATTTCCAGATGTTAATAGGACGTTCGGCGTCCTGTCATGGTCGCCATGTAGTATCTTCACCCAGGCTGAGATGTGCATTAATCCAAAACTATTTAGAGATATGGAATTACAGTTTCTTCCAAGTGGGGTAATGTCTATCTAATTTAACTTTCGTTGTCTCATGTACACTGTCTATCTGTATCTATACCAAGTTATATTTAGCATCTGTGCAATATAAGAGTAACGTGTAACAGCTATCGTTTAGGTAACTGTATGAGAGAGACTCCAGTTGTAATGGGCTCACTACCTGAAGTGGTATCTGATCACCAAGAAGTTATCTGCCAAGCTGTAGTAGAGTGAGGTTCAATCAACCAACTCAGCTCATTCTCAAAGACTATTTTTATTATGTGTACCCTAACTAAATGATAATAAAGGAAGGACACAATTCGACTTAATATCTCATTCATTGATGTGTAACTTAAACAATATAATTACGCAACTGTTCAATGACACCAGCTGCTGGTTATAAAAACTAAGTAATAAATAAAGCTATTAACTAAAGCAGCTTCCTACCCTACATATACAGTATGAATAAATTCAACAAGCACCAACACTAGCTGCGACGAAATAAAAAGAGTTAACTACTATCTACAATTAAAAGCAGCTTCCTAACCTACGGTAAAACTAGATAGAAAATAACAACAATCTATACAAGGTCGTTTTCGGTCTCATTATGGGTCTACGACGACTGTTAGTAATTTGGATCTAAAATAAGATAATAAATAACTNTATTTGGCTCTGCTCTTCCAATCATTTACTAATATCTTGTTTGAGTTCACTTCTCTTTCTCTCTCAACTTTTTCAACTCTTCCGTTTAATATTGAGATTTGGTTTTTTAGTGCCATTTCATTTTCAGCATTTCTTCTTAGTGTTTGTAGGATTTCAATCGAATTTAATTCGTCTTGTAGGGGACTGTTTGTATCTCAACATCTGTCATTGGGAATAAGCCTTCTAGCAATTGTATTCTCGCTGAAGTTGCATGGTCATTTGGTTTTGGTTCTTCTTGTTCCTTTCATTCGTCATGATTGATTCGGTTGTAATGATCTTTTCCTGTTGCAAGGTTACTTTAGTTTCATATGTTGCCTTAATTTCAATTTTTTCATTCTAGTAGTAACCAAAAAAAATTCTTTTCCGTAGGTTAGGGAATAATTTTATTAATTCTCTTTTTTTCAGCGTCACAGTTAATAGTTAGTAAGTAAGGTAGAACACACAGAGTGAGAGAGATACATAACAACTTCCATTATGTTTAAGTTTCACAAGATTCCAAACAATTTAACACAACAGACTAAGTTAGAGAACATTAAAGATTAGTAACAGTATAATGGTAACTTTTTTTGGTAATGTAAGTGATACAGAAGAAACACCTATCTTGACTACATCATTAAATTTCCAGATGTTAATAGGACGTTCGGCGTCCTGTCATGGTCGCCATGTAGTATCTTCACCCAGGCTGAGATGTGCATTAATCCAAAACTATTTAGAGATATGGAATTACAGTTTCTTCCAAGTGGGGTAATGTCTATCTAATTTAACTTTCGTTGTCTCATGTACACTGTCTATCTGTATCTATACCAAGTTATATTTAGCATCTGTGCAATATAAGAGTAACGTGTAACAGCTATCGTTTAGGTAACTGTATGAGAGAGACTCCAGTTGTAATGGGCTCACTACCTGAAGTGGTATCTGATCACCAAGAAGTTATCTGCCAAGCTGTAGTAGAGTGAGGTTCAATCAACCAACTCAGCTCATTCTCAAAGACTATTTTTATTATGTGTACCCTAACTAAATGATAATAAAGGAAGGACACAATTCGACTTAATATCTCATTCATTGATGTGTAACTTAAACAATATAATTACGCAACTGTTCAATGACACCAGCTGCTGGTTATAAAAACTAAGTAATAAATAAAGCTATTAACTAAAGCAGCTTCCTACCCTACATATACAGTATGAATAAATTCAACAAGCACCAACACTAGCTGCGACGAAATAAAAAGAGTTAACTACTATCTACAATTAAAAGCAGCTTCCTAACCTACGGTAAAACTAGATAGAAAATAACAACAATCTATACAAGGTCGTTTTCGGTCTCATTATGGGTCTACGACGACTGTTAGTAATTTGGATCTAAAATAAGATAATAAATAACTAACACTCCTACTGTTGGTAATCTCGCCTTATTGCGAATTTGTTACTACATGTGGTTCTGCAAGCAATCAATAGCCAGCTAGGCAAGAAGTAAGAACCCTTATACCTATGCATAACTTAAATGTATTGCTTCGATCCAGGCAACAACTATTCAAATCCCTCGCAACAGCCTGTGGATCGTTACAAACATGGAATACCTAGCTGCGCATTTTAATAAATAATCAAACCAATATCAAAAGATAAGTGAGTAATAAGGAGTTTATTCTCCATCAACATTTCTTTTTGCGTTTCACATATTTATAGCAGTTTTATAAACATATTTATCATTAAACAAATACCTGTCCCCGTTTTTTATTGCCAACGTAAAAAAAGTTCTGCATTAATATGGCAGCATCAAAATCGACGTGGAGCTTTATTGTAAACATTTGATTTGTCAAAAAGTTAAGGTGACAAATAATTGTTTTACAAAATTAATTACAAATTCAAATCACATGACTTGATTTTGTGTTAATTTAACAAAATACAAAATTAATGAAATCAATTACTTTGTCATTCAATCTTAGTTTCTTTTCTTTGCTTTTGTCTTTGTTGGATTATGCTACAATATCAGTGGCTTTCAGCCCAGCAAAATTCATGTTAAGTGTTGTTTATGCTAAAATATACATGATTACATGTTTAAATTAGCTTTGATATACTAAATGATTTTATTTAATTCATGAAATAAATTAAATTTTACCTTTAGCTCTCAACATAAATTAAATATCAAACCAAAGTAATAAAAGTTCCAGAATTAAGCCAGGTATACTAAGTTGGCCAATTGTTATAAACTATTTTCAGTATTTTAAAAAAAAATTATAAACATGTTTTTGTTTATTAGTGGTAGTGTTAAATTTAATAAAAGGTAAATCTTTTATGAAGGGTATAATAATTCCTCGTTAGGTTAAAATCTAGATAGTAAAACCAGGTAATATGAGTCACTGGTTATTTTGTCCTAATTAATTTCGGCAACTACTAAGAATTATTTTGATGCGATAACTAAAATAATAGAAAATGCGAACTTACAAAATAATGTAATAATCTCTTTTTTTACTCTTGAGCGGGGTTTTTCTCCCTATTATGCCACACTATTGAAGTTAATATATTTAAACTATAAAATATGATGGCATTGCTTAAATTTAAAAACAGACGAATCCTTGAACAGATGTTATTTTTCCTACTGTCAAAGGAATCCATCTGCAGTTGGAAAATTGATTTTTTATCAGATGATAATTCATCATTTAATAAAAAGTCGATATTGGGAATACTATTCCAACTCCGGTTTTTAATAAAAAATCAGTTAGGGAAATGGTCCAAATTCAATACGTTAACAAGTGAAAATCCAACTGTAAACAACACCATCAACAAATGGTGTTTCACGTTAACATGACCGTAAAGCAATTGCCTAACTTGCACTCGGAATAAATACGGGAATAATTGTTAACGGTGAAGTTTACGTTAAATGCCTGTTTTTTACGCAAAGGTTTACATTATATTAATGGTAATTATGACGTCATGTTGCAGCTGATTACTACAAATAGCTTTGCGATGCATTTCAATTCTGCAAATTCCTTTAAACATATCTATGCATATAAATTTATGCAGACATTTATTGATCTATTTAATTAATCCATTGTATTTATATCTTTGAGAAATATAGTCTTTAATGCGATTAATTAGTCATGATTAAAAATTCGATATACCTAAGCCTACTGTACCCATTCAAATTGATATATATATATATATATA
>CABFPE010000654.1:265143-298180 GCA_900660155.1 Hofstenia miamia | reverse complement strand
ATATATATATATTCAGTACTAAATATATTTAAAATTGCGATTATCGTCTCTTATAGCACTAAAGGAAATGAAATTATTATAGATATTTTATGCATACAATTTAAATGACTGAAATGTCTAAATTTTTGTATAAAATATTGATTTATATTGCTTATATGGGTCTTAGTAAGTTTGCAAATCATAACAAAAAATGTAAGAATGCTTAAAAACTAAAAATGCACTCTGAGTTAACACGATATTTTAAGGTGTTAATTGTTTTTTTGTAATCAAGATAAATATGCAATTCAAATAAACATTTTGCGTTATGAAATTAAGCAAGAGAAGAAATATATGAATTCATGAAATTATTCAATTTAATATGAAATTTATAAAAAGGTAGCATTGCGCAAAAAATTCAACTTAACTTTAAAACTTACAAATGCCCCATTAAATGATGTCATTTTTCGTCGAGTTTTGATACAAATATTTTCCTGTCACTGCATTCTTATTGATAAAATATGTTCGTCAAGTTTTGTGGTATTAGATGGATTGAGATTAAGGTATGATATATAATGTCCATCGTTATTTGGAATAGGTTCAGGCATACGATTTCCTAAAGTATATAACTTTTGTATGAATTTCGTTTCTTTTATTGGTCAACTGACGCAATGCTTACATTCATCACGTTTGCATTTTAAAAATTCACTGAAACTTGTCAATAATGGCATAATCTGATTATGTAAGTAAGCATATTAGCGCTAACATTATCCTGCTCAAATTTTTCAGTAAGAAAAAATTGGCCAAAAGAGTATAAAACTTAGACGCTAAGGCCACGGTTAGACTAATTGATTGATCACACGTGATCTGTCACATTTTAATAAAATCGCACGTCTAACCACCGAGATAATTAGCGATGTGACGTGTTTAAGTAATTTTTCTTGCTACCAATCACGTAGTCTAAAAGTAGCCTAAGAATATATTGTTTCAAATGATATTTAACTTTCGCCATTTTAAGCTAATTGCATTGTGTTTTGGCTTTAATTTTGTAACAAAAAGTGCTAATTTCAATGCTATATTTGACTTGATTACAGAAAACTACTATCACCAAAAGTCCTTATAACTCAGAGTGTGCATTTTTAATTTTTTAACAGTCGTGATTTAGAAACTTAGTAAGACACATATATGCATTATTGTTAGCATTAATGTTATCGAAAAAATTAAATATTTCTCGTATTAAAATTGTATGCATAAAATATCTATATTAACTTGGTTTCATTTAGAGCTCTAAGAAGCAAAAATGGCAATTTTCCAAATATGTAGTATGCTGAATATGTACATACTGAAAACTGTAGGAATTTCGAATTTTCATTCATAACTACTTAATCGCATTAGAGACTATGTTTCTCACAATTATGAATGCAAACGATTATATGCAAGTTTATATGCATAGATATGTTTGAAGGAATTTACAGAATTGAAATGCGTCGCAAAACTATTTATGGTATTCAGCTGCAACGTGACGTCATAATAACCGTTAAATATACTGTAAACCTTTGCGTAAAAAACAGGCATTTAACGTAAACTTCACCGTTAACATTTATTCGCCTATTTATTCCGAGTGCAAGTTAGGCAATTGTTTTACGGTCATGTTAACGTAAAACGCCATTTGTTGACGGTGTTGTTTACAGTTCGATTTTCACTTATTAACGTATTGAATTTGGATCACTTCCCTTAATAAAAAAATCGCCAGTATGAACAAATAGTTACATTTTACCTAACAAAAGTCATTAGTGGGAACACACATTTGGATATTCTAGTGTTTAATTATATAACAACCATAGATCAAGGGCATGAAAGCGCCCAAGAATCAGAAGGGCTCATGGATCGAAAAATTTTTATCATGTAATGAATTCAACTTCACTAACTTTAAACACTAGGATTACAGAATTTATGATCTGCCTATTACCTAGAGATACCATACCCCTCAATCGATTCATTTGAACAACTATGTTGCAATTATGTTGCAGTAGTGTTTTTCTTGCATGCCCAGGCCCGCTGGGCAGAAGGGAGGGCGGTCAGAAATCGGTCGTCAATAAACGAGCATATGATCAAATGAATTCTGGTACAATTATAAGATAGTATGCTGTAATGACGTAAACCAATTTCGACATGTTATATTATTGGAAAAGCAGTGCATATTAAAATTTGGCCATTATAGCAAGATGTTATCACGCTAACAAAAAAGAGGAACAGACTCAGTTCAGAAAATGCTAATGGATAATAGTTATTCGGTCTTACAAAATACAAATAATTATATTCCACATTAGTTAATCTAATATGACACATAATTTGTATTTTCAGAAATTGTTTGAAAATGAGAGCACCGGCAGTGTTAAATCTACAAATGCAAAGCACTAATCTCTATGCATGCTTTCATAGAATTAATACATTGTTCGGAGTCGTAAGAAGTTTTTCACTAAAAAACAAAACTATATAGTAATTTTGTGAATTTTGATTTAATTTCGTAGTATTTTACGTTTTTGTCAATAGATGGGGGGGCGGACTAGGCCGCCCGTTCCTGCCCGATGAATTCCAATGGGCGGGCGGGCACCGGGCATTCGAAAATAAATAAAAATATAGAGAAATATATTAGTGCAATCCATTCAATAGTAGTAGGGTTTACGCATCGGCCAATTGATGGTTATGGTAATTCTATTAATATTTTGTAATGTAGCTTTAGTTTAAAATATTAAGATATAAGCTAGCAATGTTTATGCGTTCACAACAGAAAAATATTAAAAGTTTAAAAATGACGGCCTATCAATAAGTAACAATACAAAGTTAAGAGATAAAAATTTATTTAACCTTCAATTGACGGGTCTGGTAATTTTAGTGTTAAACTGCTTCGAAATTCTTTTGCTTTTTATGATTTATTGAATAAATTTCAAGTGCTCATTACTTACAAACAAATAAGTTATGCAAAATCAGAGGTACCACAGTATAGGGAGTGTCTTCTAGTTCGATTACCTGCTAAAACATTGCCATTAGCAAGCAAATGTCACAACAATTCCGCAGAATCACTTCCATAACTTTGTGAATGGACTCGCTGGGTATGGTGGGTATATCATAAAGTAAACAATTTGCTGTTAGTTATTTCTCCCATTGGCCATAGTCGTCATGGTTACCTGTGCATCAGGCATTGATATAACTGAAAACCTTATTTTTTAAGTTCTAATTTTCAAAAACAAATAGTTAATATTTGCAGTCACAGCTATGCACCTTAGTACAAATTTAAGCAAAGTTTTTTTTTGAAGAGGGTGTTTAGGATTTAATTATCCAGTAATAATTCCAGAACTCATAGTTCATGTTTATATATATATATATATATATATATATATATATATATATATATATATATATTCATTACAATTCTAAAAATTAATGTTAAATTTTATTTTTAACCATTTAATAAACATTCTGAGAGAAAATAAATTTTAAGCATTGCAGCATTCCACAAACTTCTCTATGTATAAATAAATATATTTTATGCTTTCTATCGCAATTCGAAATTTGTTAATCAAAAGCCGAATATGTTTTCCGTCAATTTGAAATTTAATATATGTATTTGAAAAAATTACTTGCGTCTATTTTTTGTTGCGAATATCCGGTGAGAGACTAATTGAATGAAACGTTTAGAACAACTGTGATTAAAGAAGTTATAATGCGTCATACGCATAACTAGAGCTAAAACTCGAAAATAGTTTTACGATTAGTTGAATTTGACACTAAGTTAAAACGTTGAATTAATCATTCAATAATAAATCGTATACCAAAAACTAAATAAACTCATGGATTTAGCAAATGTAATATACCTCAAAGTACTGAATATTTAAAAAAATTCCTGTACATATTTAAACAAGATTTCCTTTACCAGAATACATTGAAAAAATTCGAAATACGTGTCTCATTTTTTCTAATTTTTAGATCCAATAATTTTTAAATTCTACAAATTATTTTGTGAAACGTAACATATTGCGGTATTAATAAATATTTTTTAAACCACATNCTATTACTACGGTTGATAACACTTCATGCATTGTTGTATTAACATCTACGTTGAAAGAAATTTGACAAAATGTATTAGTCGTGTTATAATTTGTTTAAGTTAACTAACCATTTTAACATCAAAGTTAAAATATTTAATTAAATTTTGCATTTGACTATAATGGTAACATTTAAATATGAGAAAGTACAATTGAATATAAAATAGTTTTTTGTTACAGTGCAAAAAATTCATGAATTTTTTGCAAATTTTTGTTTCTAAGTTTTAACCAAGTATTGTAACGGCATTTTTATACCAACATCCATCATAGCTAAAGTTCAAAATTCATGAAATTAAAGTTCTTTTAGATTACCTAAGAATGAATATAACATCGAAAGCATAACCGGAATTCTAACAAGACAGCATAGCATTCTAAAAAAATTATAAATTGAAGTTATTTGTGCCTAATTTCAGCATACTTTACACTAATTTTATATTAAGGTCTCAGTAAGCATTTTTGTATCTGAAATGCTAGAAACTACACATTGCGAAAAGATTTTTCAGAAGGCTTCAATTAATGTGGTGTTTTTAAAATGTTAATTTTTAACATGTAAATATGTAATACAATTGTTTTTCTGCAATTTATATACCACTAGGAGAAAGAATTGCATTACTCAAGTATTCATAGTATAAACGTACTGCAAACTAAAAAAACAAGTACAAAATTAATTTTTCTACTAAGACTTCAATTAAACAGCATTATACCTCTCTCAAATTTACATAATTTAATCCTGCTCAAGAAAAAGATTGCATTAAAAAACCAGAGCAATCAGAGAGTGCAAAGACCTCAAAGGATGAAAATAGTTAACGTCTGCATACACCAGATCGCAATCCGGATTAGTTTGAAATTTCAAAGTTATCTAAGTTTGATCAATATCTACCTCGATCTATTTTTCATAGAGATCCATCGATACATTTTTTAGAAATCCTGCTGACAACAGACAAAGAAATAGACGAATAGGGAAATAAAAATTCTTCCTTTGTGGGGATAATAGCACATATTATACACTATACGGTTCTAGTCACCGGTTGGCCTTATTTTTCAGCACGTGAACATCGAATAATCCTATGTTATAGATAATATAATGTAGACTATTATTGAAACGATTTTCATCGAAAAATATAAAGGCGACAAAAATCAGGTTTAAAAATCAATATATTTATAAAGAATTTAGGAAGTTGTTTAACATGAATTTTACAAAAAGATTTCATAATGAAGTTTCAGTTAAAAACTTGGATCAATATATTTGATTTTTTTTGAAATGATCCAAAATTATGTGTAGCAACAATTTAAATGTGTCTGTGCAAAATTCTATAAAAATATTCTCAAAGATGTTCAATTTTAATAAAAAATTTTTTTGTTATAATCCTCCATCCAGCTTTAACTATAAACTTTCTCAAAAATGTTCAAAAAATAGCTGAAACTTTACTAAAAATTACATGTTAGATTCCGAATGCATGCATAGAAGATCAATAAATATATTGGTACAAATTCAAACTATTGAATGTCTAATTTTAGAATAGCCAATTGTTTAGTTGAGTTATAAAATTTGGAAGTCATATTTTCTAAAGAATGAATATGGTTTTTATTACCAACTTCATAATAGTTATTGCATCAAATAACATACTTTTAGTGTAAGTTAAAAATGCACACAGTAAACATAATAATTGAATAACCAAACAATAAAACTTTATTGTACGTTAATAGCCCAATATTTGAATTAGTATTATTTGGCATTTTCTTTGGAAATGAGCAATTCTTAAAAATACTCATAAAACTCCATTTATGGTATAAATAACATTCAAAATACAGCAATATAATAATATAATTGAAAAAATATTGAAACTCCAATATAAATACCGAAGAATGTCCTGTTTTATTAATTTAAATCAATCCGATTTTTGTTTAAAAAAATTTTAAAGATATTATTTTGTTCTAGAAATTGAGTTGAGGTTCAATTTTGCAATATGGCTTTTCTATTGCAGTTTCATTATTGAATTGCAAACTACTTAAATCACTTAACTGTAATATATTATATCAATAAAAAGTAAAATTTTCATTGTCTTTGAAGAAAATTTTATACATACAAAGAAAGTAAATTTTCACATAATTTATAAATAGCCTATGCTCTTAAGTATGTATTTCAAGCCAATCCTCTAAAGGCATGTAAAACAACAGGCATTCAAATTCATCAACAGTGGTAATAAACGTCGTAAACTAATGGCTGTGTTTCTTATCATTTGAATATTTGGAAGCGATTTTTATGATATGATCATTAACAAATGTATACCTTTTTCAAATTTCTCGAAAATGATATCTAATCTCCTGCAATATGAAATATGTCTGCAAGAAGAGCCCAAACTTGTTCAGAACATTCATTGCATCTTCATATACATTTCCTGGAATTATGGGAGTTTTACAAAAATTATACAAGACTAAGTGATACGAACATGATTTATGTCTTGAACATCGTTGCATTTTCAGGATAGTTTTTTTTGTTCTCTGATGTTCGGCTGATAACAATCAGCAAGTCTTAGATAAATAAAGTAAGGATTGCAATATCTATGGTATTAAATCTGAAATATGAGTAAACTTTCTTATTTCATAGTAAACTCGGCATACATCCATACCAAACTGTTGGAGATCTTATTCTATAAATACACTTGGGTATAAAAAAAGCTTTGTAAACAAATGCAAATATATTTTCAATTAAAACTAAAACTCATAACTAAATAACTAAATGCGAAACTCGTAAGAAATATTTTATTGTAAATGGATATTAAATGGCATCTCTATTAAAAAATTACTAAAACTTTGTTATGTATTTATATGAATTGTTTACTATAACTATTATATTTGATTGAATTGGATTTGCCAAACTGTTTGCATTTTGTTGAAGTAATTTAGTTATGCAAATTAATGCTATTTAAACATATGATGTTCAAGCATGTATATATATAAATATATATATATATATATATTGAATGCACTAAAAATATTGATGTTATATTAATTTTTTTGTTTGTTAATTTAACTTGGTTTGATTTCTTCCTTGATATATAATGATTCTGCAATTAATGGGTAATTAGTTTTTAGTAATATTTCAAAATTTTCTTTCTTATTTCGATGTTGGTGTTGGTGAATTTCTGAGTTTAAATGCCCTAATAGATGTTAATGAATTCTTGTAGCAAAATGTCTGCATGTCTCTCCGATGTAAGATTGTTGACAATATATTTGTAAATAAGTGAAGAAGAGAGCAACTTTGTTACAGGATCTTTGTTTTTTTAAATATCTTGAGAATGTAGTGAAGTTAATATTGGTGTTATTCGCGATTTATTTAACTTGAATTTCAACTTCTTTATTCTTGATTGAAACACTTTGACTTTGTTATTGATGAAAGAAAATTTCCAATATACTTGCTTTAAATTTGTTTCTTCATTTGATTTAGCTTGCTTGTTATTTAGGTTCCTTAATATAATTCTCATTCCTCATCTATATGTCTTTTAATTAATTTGTGAGCATATCCATTATTTTCTAAGACCGTATAAAGGTGGTTAATTGCTTCAATAAAGTTGTTATAATTTGGTTCGCTTTTTCTATTAAACATTTAATTGTATTTCTCTTATGTTTTATATCACATTGCGATCATAAGGAATATACAATCTCGTATTCTTTGGTTTTACATAAAGATTCGTTTCAAGTGATCTTTCTGTTGTAATAATTGATACATCAAAAAAATATAAAGTTTGATCGTTTTCTATTTCGACTGTAAATTTTAGTTCATTTACTTGGTTGCTAAGATATTTTTTAAAATTTGCAATTTCTGACCCTTTTTCATATAATGTAAAAATGTCATCGACATACCTTAAGTATATTAATTGTTTTGGATTGTTTAATGATTCAAATTTACATTCAATTAAGTTTATGGTCTTAGAAAATAATGGATATCTTCATAGAATAATTAAAATCACTTAGATTAGGTAATTATATTAAGTAACATAAATAACATAACTGCTTTGAATAGAATTTAATTCGAAACACATGATTCTGAAAATTAAAGTAAAATATAGTGAAATTTTATTTCTTACATCTTGTATTTGAGGGTGTATTTGGGTCAAAATGTTAGTTTTTTGAGGATCAGATCGAATCCTATTTTTTCAATATTTACAAATTATTTTTAATGCTTTATAATAGACAAACTTTTTTCCAAATTTTCAAGAGATTTTCTCCTGCCTATTTTGCAATTTGAAAATCCTGAGGAATAGAATAATTATTTGGCTTTCTATAAGTAGATTACCCCAGTCCCATTCGAGAGTGTTGGTTGCAAAGTTAGAAGTCGTCGCATTATAGGCCCTAACGGGTACATGCAGGCTCGTTATTTGCGGGTGAAAGTGAAAGAGGAGAACATTCACTATCCAATAGTGCTTACACATTTTTGATAGCTTTTTAGTTTAAAAATTCAGAGCATTCAAAATGTTTAAATAATGCCTAAAATGTTTAAGAAATTGAAGGTTAGGGATAACCCGTACATTTATTAATTCGAATATCTTAAAAAATTGTCAAACTTTACATAACTAAGTTTTTACTGTATATATAGCAAAATTCAAATTCTTAACTAACTTAATTTTTGATAACATTCTTTGTGCTTTGTTAGTCAAATTGTCTCATTAATTTAGGTCCATTTATTTGTAAAATTTCTTAGTATTTATGAAAATCTTCTATTATCTTGAGTGTATGTGATATTAGCTAAAAGGCAAATCCATACTTCTTACAATTTTATGATTGTGGCAGAAATGTGAAAAGTTAATGCTTTTTTCGAGTAATGCTACATATTATAAAAAAGACTATATTTAACTGCCTTATTAATTATATAATACATCATAATGGGAACCGGATAAATATATACTAATTCAAGGACAGTTTTGGAAACAAAAACGATTTTAAAAAAAAATGCAAATATTGGTGTAATAATATTTAAGTTCTGAATAGATTTCCATGATTTTTAAATATTTTCAAGCTCTTTGTGTAGTGCCCATTACTTTTAGGTTTGATTTTAGTTAGTGAATTTAGTAATTTCTCAAATTGTAGTTACGAAATTGTTATCATTGCTCTTAGACCAATTGTAAGAAAGCGGAGGAAATTGAAAATTTCAATGGAAGGTATGACTGTAAATTTTTATAAATTGAATTATTACAAATTTACAAAAATCATTAACCTTTATGTGATAATGAGTAAATATATTACTAGGTGTTTTTTGAATCTATTTGCATACTGCAGTGCAGTGTTTTGGTTTTTTAGTATTAATCGATCCCAATACATAAAAGAAGGATTTTACATAACTTGCTACTATTAAGACACTGTGTTTTTTCTAAAATATAATAACTTGGAGATTCTAATAAATACCACTAATATAAACCCATCAATATCAGGTGATTTCGGTATTGTTATTCACTAATTTACTTAATATCAAAATCAAGCCTAGTGCCCATATGGCTTTGGGAGGAGTGAACTACCCTGAGAGCTCGCCTTGGTGTGGCCTCACTCTGAATGGAATATGGCTAATTAGAAATTAATGATTGAGATGTAATGCAATTTTGTAACATTTACGATTTTATTCAGGTAAGTGGCATTAATTTTCTGTCGTTCTGTTCTTTGTTCTTGAAAATTCTCCTTGTTCATTACAACATTACAAGGCATAGTTTACATTTATTAAAACCATATGTTACTTTTCGCAAATTATGACAATTAAAAAATTCATTAGCAGTCTTTCAAGTTTGCAAAATATCTAAATTTCCATTCTCATGGATTTTTTGTGCTAAATCACGTTTAAAATAATCGGGAATGGTAATCTTATTGTTTTGTGATTTAGCATATAGCAAATTGTTATTGGTAATAGTTCAGTTTCAGGTATATGTATGTTGGTAATTAGTTGCTTCAAGAAGATAGAAGAGTAATATGTAGCAGTTTGCTTTATGTCTACAATTTAGCGAGAAATTTGGAACCAATTGTATACATCAGTAAACAACCCAAGAAAAAAATATCATAGTAGTTCTTCTGATAGTTGACGAAAACCAAATAAAAACTTAGTCCCTATGCCTAGCTCATTAAAAGTTGAAAGGCCACACTAGATTCTTATGGTGCATGCAAAAAAATCCTAAGCCCTATACATATATATATATCAGGACCTTTGCATAACAGTAATTCGCATCATCGCCATTGGGAGTCGTCGCATCCACAATTCATGCAAATTCCTGCTACATTCCCGCGCTACATCTACCCATTGCTTGCGCCGCTTAGTTGTTTACATTATTAGTTCTGCCTCTGCAGATTATTACCTTGCTTAAATCATTTTGTATATATAGGGCCTCAGTGTGCACAAATGTTTAATAAATTCTTTTGGTTTGATAGCTTATTCTCTTGTTCATATATGCTTTATACTAAGATGGTCATGACCAGCTAAACTTTCTAAAAGCTGAGGAGGAGTAGGCCAAGTTTGTATTTGGGCGTGTAGGATTGATCTGGCCCGTCTACAAAGGAGGCTTACGCCCATTCAGTTTTGGGTGTAGCTGATCCAGATATTCGTGTATTCTAAATGGCAGCTTTGATGTTTCACTTCAGCACTAATTGCCACGTATTCATATGTGTTACCAGAGTTCATATTTGCAGTAGTCAATCAGTCCTAATAATAGTGTTTACTACTTTAAACTGTCTATGCCTAAGCAGTCATATGAGATGTATTACCCAAACGAGACTAGATACTACGCTATCACTATGTTTTTGCCTAACTTATCGGCTTGCTATGTTGATGCTAGATGGTGACCCTCATACGTCAAAGTACACTCTCTTTTGGTTCTCTAAACTTCGACACTTTATTGAAATCATAAGTTTTACTATATTTGCCAAGCTCCGCCACCTGTCATACCGAACTGTATTAACTATTACTCTGTTACTGAATGAATTCTTAAGCCTTCTCATACTAATCTGGAAACCTACCACCTGTTACAATTGTTATATCTTCCTCTCTCTCAGCTTACTCATAAAAATGGTTAACTATATTCTCCCAAGTTTGAAAACTCTCAACAAAACCCGAACCTATGGATATCATAATGTATCAAACTGATCATATTTCTAATCTGAAAGAAAAAATGGAAGATTTAGAAAAACGCTTGTCTCAAATTACATTGCCCCAATCAGAACCTAACTATGTCACACAACAGCAATTCCTAAATCCAGAGTCACCCATTTGAGAAAACCTAAATGTCGTTTGAACAAATATATTAGAAACAGTCACAACTCTAATGCAACCACAACAAAGCTCAGGTTCATCATATTCTCACCCACCACTGCAGCTGCTGTTGCCACTGCCAAGCCTGCCTCAACGCAGACCACCATTGCCACCACCAGCTCTCACAACCCAGGGAACTGCAGACGCAACACTAGATCAAGGGAATGAATCTCAATGTTACCAGATCAACCAATGAAAGCAGACCTAAAAATACAAAAGATGCCCCAAACCTTTACAGGAAAATTCGATATAAAAGGCAAACCTTTTCTGAATGGATAGTGAAATCTATCTAGTGCAGAGCATGGAACCAAACAAAATGGAGCCACTCAAATGCACCCCTAATTTAAAAAGATATAGCTCTGCAAGTGTACCTCAATCTTGATGCCACAACAAAAATTGACTACAACAAATAAATCGCAGCCATGAGCAATCACTTTGATAATGAATGTATAAGAAAACAATACTGGATGCAATTATACACATGCCATCTAGAAAAAGACGAAGACGTCATCAGCTATATTTACAAAGTTGATCACCTGCTACATCTTTTTCAAGAAGAACACAGGTATTACCCTCAAGATTTATATTCTTACATACATGCTGGGCTACCACATTCTATCAAAATGAGATTTGAAAGCAAATGCAATATCAAAGATCATATTGACACCCTCATAAAAAAGGCAGTGAACATACAGCTCACACTAGAAAATAACAAAAGGATTAACTGGCAAAGAGGACATCAACCAACAACCTCATTCCAACCTCGCCACACACCCACAAAAAAAGGTAACTTACAAAAAGCAATCAAGGAAAAACCAGAAAACTTTCCCTTTGTCAAATGCAACAAATTTAGCAAAAAAGGTAACCTGAAACCAGAATGTCAGAAGATAATATATCTAGATAATGAAGATGGCTACTACATGGCTAAAGATCTGGAACATCATGAACAATCCAACACCAATGAAGAAGATTTAAATGAATAAGGGCACTGGCCCCAGACTGAGCTAAGGAACTATTGATTGTCAAAGACTTACTGGAACAAAACCTGATACCAATAACAATCAATAACCTCAACATTAAAGTGACAGTCGACACCAGCGCATCAATAACAATCATGTCAGACACCTGCACCCATAATATCAGATGGAGAAGAGAAGATATCACCTTAAACAACACAAGATTAATAAGCTCATCAGGAGACTATGTTAATATTAAAGGAACAGTGAAAAATGCCAAAATCACAATCAACAACATCAAGTTTGAACAAGACATTCACATCATCAACATGATGGACCCACAACTGCCCTAAGACATGATAATTGGAAGAGACTTCCTAGCAGAAAACAATTGTCTCATTGATTATTCAAACAAAATGCTAACTATACAAGACAAAAACGTCTCAGTATCACTCGCCACAAAAAGTACTGCTGCTTTGCAGTTCTCCCTAACCAAAAACTTAAGAATAGTGCTTTCTCACTGGCAAGTAGCAAAAATAATACTGAAAACAAAATTTGAAGGAGATGTAATAATAATGAATCCATACAGCATGAAAAACCCTCTAGTAACTGTTCTCTACAACATTGTATCCATCCATAACAATGTGAGATACACTGCAATCCTCAACAACTCGAATCAAACTGTACCTCTAAAGCACAATGCCATCACAATCATTAGCATGCCCCTAGAAAAGTACGTAAACAAGTCTTGTTCTCATCACTGGAAAAGACAACAATCAATGAAAAAACATCCCAAAACTAACACCTGACTCTCACCCCCATCTCACAGAGGAAGAACGAGACATCATCAACAATGTCATCAAAAACAATGCCAGGGTATTCAACAATGAAGAAATAAGCATTGGAAAAGTGGTTGGAGTTGAACACCATATAAAAATGATGCAGAAGAGTGCCCCTGCACCTACAAGATCAATATGCCAAAACTCTATCCGAATTACTAAATCATGGAATTATATGAAAGAGCCACAGCCCATATGCCTCACCAACTGTCTTCATAAAGCAGGGCAAAAACACCATCTATGCATAGATTTTAGACAACTTAACAACATCACAATTAAAGATGCATACCTGCTGCCTTGCATAGACGACATCCTCTACAGCACAGCCAAACATAAAATCTTCTCCACACTCAACTTGTGCAAAGCCTATTGGCAGGTGCTTATGAGAGAGACATTGAAAAAAACAGCCTTTATTACACCCTTTGGCCTATTTGAATGGCTTAACATGGCCTTTGGTTTATGTAATGCCCCTTCGACTTTCCAATGCTGTTACAAAAATTCTAACTAAAAAAATTGCAAACTCTCCAAAGGCGTAGCCACATATATCAATGACATCTTGATAGGCTCAACCACCATCACTGAGCATGCAAAAGAACTGAATACCACACTAAAATTACTACATAACTCAGGCCTACAAGTAAACGCAAAAAAGTGTACTCTTGCTAAACATCACATACTCTTCCTAGGAAGAAATGTCACACAAGGAAAAATATAACTAAAAGATAATGCAAAACAGCTCGTAGACGAAATTCAAGCTCCAAAAACCATTAAAGACATACAAAGAATTCATGGCTTTATAAACTATTATTAAATGTTTATTACAAACCTGGCTGAAAAGACAAAATATATGTCCAACTTACTGAAAAAGCCACAACAATTAAACTGAACATGGGAACACCAAGAGGAGCTAAACACCTTAAAGAAAGCAATCAAAAACATCGAATCACTGAACTCACCAACAGAGGAAGACCCATTCATTTTAGACTGTGATGCCAGCACAGTTGCAATGGGCTCAATGCTCAGCCAAATACAAAATGGAATCGAAAAACCAATACAGTGGTTCAGCAGAAAACTACATGACAGAGAAAAAAACTACGGAGCCACCCAATCAAACCTATACTGTTGATCTTCATTAAAGAAGAAATAACATCAGACAAAATAGCAAAAGCACAAGCCAATGACAAAATCCTCTGTCAGATAATACAACGTGTTAATGACCCTATGTTCATCATGGATCCCATGGCAACATGCTATTCCCGCAAGCATACATGGATATTAACAGATTCTGGCATACTATATGCAGCAGTGAAAACACAAAACCTAATCACATTACCAGAATACTGTAAAGAAGAAGTCATCAAAAAAATTCATGAACAAGGACACAAAGGGGTCTACCTGATGGAACTAACTATTGACGAAAATTTCATCACCCCCTACTTATGACCAAAAATAGAAGACATTATCAATAAATGTCAATCTTGTATATTGCTCAACACATCTCATTTCCTGGGACAACAGGCCCCACTAGAAAAAATCTCAGCTGAGCACACCAATTCCATAGTAAATGCTGATATTGAACAACTCTCAAGAGACGACATAGGCTACTCCTACATATTGGTTATTGTGGACCACTTTACGAAATACTGCAAAATGATACCACTGCAACATAAAAGCATCAACAATTGCTGAAGCCATCATTAACAACTGGGTGTGTGTATTTGGCCAAATGACACAACTTATACTGTACCAAGGAAAACAGTTTGAAAGCTCCCTATTTCAATCACTAGCAGAAAAATTGGAAATCCTACATACACACACAACCATAAACCATCCTCAATCCAATGGCGCAGTTGAACAAGTGAACCAAACACTCCTTAAATTAATGAGAACAATAACATCACAAATAGGAGGAAAGAAATGGCGAAAAATACTGCCAATGATCGAGTATTTCTATAACACATCAACACACTTGACTACCAAAGTCTTGCCATATAAAGCAATGCCCCAACCCCCGTCTCCATGCTATTCTGTGGTTACACCAGTACAATTGATAACAACTATGTGAAAACACTAATGGAAACATAGCAAAAACACCGAAGCAATGTGTGCTCAAGCCGAAAAAAGTGCCATCAGACAACAATGCGAATTCAACAAAAAAATCAATGGAGAACCCCACTCAATTGGCGACAAAGTATTCATATACATGCCAGAGTCATGAAAAACAGGTCCACAAACTATCATTTAACTGGGAAGGACTTTGGAGAATTATGAAAATATTGCCACACAACAATTATGAACTCGACAATAAGAAAATTACCCACTTCCAAAAAAAACATCAAACAAATGTCACGTGACATATAGCACACCAGGATATCAAAACTCAAGAAATTCGAATTAATAAAATCTGATAAAGACAAATTCTACCTCACCCCTGGATGCAAAAAAATGGCAGAAGAAACCTTTGACAAGGAATACAAACAAAAACTTTCTTCTCCCATAAGTTTACACACACAACCAAAACGCATTGCTGAATCTAATATCTTTATAAGGAACAGTCTATTAACATTGCAACATTGCCTTTAAATCTATCAGATGATGAAACACAAAACAGTTATGCTCAAACCTCACAGCCACTCCCAAAAAACAAATAAACAGCAATTGAGTCCACCTGAATCACCTTGCAGGACGTTCTCAGTGTCCTTCAGTGTACTCGATCCTACCTCAGACATCTCTAGGTGCAGGATGTTCTCAGCTACCAATGACAAGCAGATGCCAACTACATCAACATCAACAATACACAAATGAAGTGGCGAGCCCTCTACAGCCATACCCAGCAAACACCACATTTTTACTCAAATACCATCTCTAACCTCGTCTAAAACCAGCAGTCAACAAGACTCCTGCGTCCAAGAAAGACGACAGAAACTCTCCATTATTGAAGGTGAAAAGGTCCATCTATATTTCATCACATACTCAAGCAACATGAAAAAGATGACCCAAAAATGGTACAACGCCTAAACCTCATACTAGTCAAGGCCCATGCTTATGATAATACAGTTAACTTCTTCTACATCAAAGACACGTTGCCACTGCCAGACAATGTCCTCAACCTTGAGTCATTCTTCATTATTCAAAAAAACACATTAGCCAGAACAACAGTCAAGAGAACACTGTCAGTCTTAAATCTCATCTTCATAGGCATATTCATGCATTGCTCAATGCCCCAATACCATATCATCATGGAGCAACAATTAGCTGTAGATGCCATGCTACTAGCACAAACATGAGAAATCATTGATACTAACTGCCTACCAATAGACGTCACAAAAATCACAACACGATTTTCTTTCCAACAAAAACAAAGCTCCATAAATGAGATCAATGAACAATAGAAAACTGTGCAAGCCAAACATATTATAGAAGAGCCATGGCCCTCTATCAACATAGAATCTCCGTCCCACTTCGGATCACAACTTTTTGCCAAACAGCAAGTCCCTGAAATAAAAACCACATCTGCACTATGGCTCATATCGATCTTCTTAACAGAAAATCCTAACCTGCTCCTACCTATCTCAAAAGCAAAACAAATCTCATTTGCTAAACAACTTTGCTATCAAATTGCAATCGCCCCCATGTCCAGGAAAACAAAAAATTGGCTATTGCAATCAACAAGAGCACCCACCTCACAACTCAAAAAAAGTTTCAACAAAGCAACACCTACAAGAAAACTCTACTAAGCATCATCAATAGAGAAAACGCCTTTAGACGCACCTTGCTGATAATCTTACAAAATATTCTTGCTATTCACGAAAGTGACATGGACTTCTTACACCCCCACACATGAAAATACATGTGGGGTGCAACAGCAGGGTTACACTTCATAAAAACAAACGATATTTATGGACCACTAACAACCAAAACACTACAACAAAGAATGCCACATAGCACACAATTGTACTTACAACTATGCTGAAATCATAATATCAAAGAGAAAAATGAAGCAATGTTTCAGTACCTTCAAACATCCTACCCAGAAATAACCTACACCTCAACACAAATCAGTGAAGAGACCACCAACATACAGGGTCAATTTGAACCAATTAAAGTCATAAACCTGATACCAAAAATCAAGACAACACTTGAACAGGAAGAACAACTGCTTGCAGAGTCCACATTACAACTCTCCCCAACAAGTGGCATTTGACATTGAGTGCGCAGCAGTGCACTTCCTCATCCTGTGAAAAACAAAACAAGCCCTCATGAAAAAAGGTAGGAGAAATTGATCATAAGTCAATCAATTACCCTGTAACATTTGGCACCGCCCAAATAACAGAAACTACAGGAAACCAGCATCAACTGGAAAAACAAATCTCAACAGTGAACGACTTCTGCATACCTCTGAAAATAGTTGGTGTGCCTATAATAATACCCTACATGAAAGACAAAAAGGTTTAATCTGTCAAACATGATATACCCTCGCACAAACTCTACTTTAACTCGGGTCAAGACATCATAAACTTCAAAAAATCTCACATCTTCTGAGAACACACTAAGAGAAAATGACCAAGCTTACCGCCTTCTGATCAACACAAAAAACTTGCTGGAAGACATATTCAAAAAGGTCGCCCTATTCAACAACAAATCCTCAGTCTCAAAGACAAACTGGTAAAGAAAAAACTCAGAAGCCTCACGCTTTTTGTTGGCAGCCATGACATAATATGGGCCAACCTCATAAAAGAAGACTTAAAATACTATGACGTCTCAAGAAGAGTAGAAATTGTAATCATGATATGAGCTGACATCAATGACCTAGATAAAATGTCTGAGGAACTCATTCTACAAAACATAAATTTTCTATATAAAAATACCAACTATCACCAATCGTTGTCTTCCATGTTCCAGTTCTTCTTTCCCAACGCCAAACTGGACACAGAGTCGGCCCACACATCTGACACAGACGCCAAAATGATGCTCATGATAGTGCTAAAAGGACAAAAACTCCATAGAAACTATTACAACATCTTCCAAAGAAGAACAAACAACCTCTGACAATCAATTAGCATCCCCACACCAACAAAGAGCCTAAGGTACATATGATACCACAAAACTATAACGACGGAGATTGAAACAATCACTTACCTAAATCTTGAAGAAGAAATAGCTGAAACCACCTGGGAGGACACATGTATACTAAAACTGTTGGACGATACCCACAATCTGATAAGTCAACCTTTGAAGTAAAACCCCTGCCGCTGCAATAGGGTATCTTAGGGATGGGGTGTACAATTGGGACCTTCACGTAACAGTAATTCACATCGTCACAGTTGGGAGTTGTTGCATCCACGATTCATGCAAATTCCTGCTACATTCCCGCGCTACATCTACCCATTGCTTGCGCCGCTTAGTTGTTTACATTATTAGTTCTGCCTCTGCAGATTATTACCTTGCTTAAATAATTTTGTATATATAAGGCCTCAGTGTGCGCAAATGTATAATAAATTCTTTTGGTTTGATAGCTTATTCTCTTGTTCATATACACTTTATACTAAGATGGTCATGAGCAGCTAAACTTTCTAGAAGCTGAGGGGGAGTAGGCCAAGTTTGTATTCGGGCGTGTAGGATCATTCTGGATCATCTATGAAGGGGGCTTAAGCCTGCTCAGTTTTGGGTGTAGCTGATCCAGACATTCGTGTACTCTAGATTGCAGCTTTGATGTCTCACTTAGCCACTAATTGCCATGTATTCATATGTGTTACCAGAGTTCATATTTGCAGTAGTCAATCAGTCCTAATAATAGTGTTTACTACTTTAAACTGTCTATGCCTAAGTGGTCATATGAGATGTATTACCCAAACGAGACTAGATACTACGCTATCACTATGTTTTTGCCTAACTTATCGGCTTGCTATGTTGATGCTAGATGGTGACCCTCAAATTCGCAAATTTTATTCTACTGAATTTTTTGTATTTCGATGGAAATAATGATATAGGTGCTCAGAAATTGTCAGAAATGTTAAGCTTAGAGCTAAATGTGAACAGATACATTCCGAAATTAAGAATTTACACTTTCATCCATATTCATGTTTATAGAATAGGATGGTTTCAAACCTGCATATTAGTTGGTGCACCAAAATTAGTATGAATAATGTTTCACAATGGCTCTCCCCCACTGGGTTGTTTATTTCATTGTGATTTTCAATATCATCTACATTTTCAGTTCTCATATGTAATATAATTAATATATTTAAAATTCCTGGAGTCTTAAACTTGATATAGCTTTTTTCACAGATTGACTTTTTCAAATAGCAACTAAAATATGCAAAAAATAATAGCATACAAAAACCAAAAACAGTTAAAATTTCACAATATAGATGTTTTTTGGGCACAAGCTCAATGAATATTAATAAAATTTTCATGAAATCATAGCAATAGGGTTTTTCAAGCGTGGCATTACTATATCAAACTAGCAATTATTATAAAGCAAGTGTTTTAAGCTGATTTCATTTGGTGTAACAAATTTCCCCCAAACTTAGGCTATTGATGTTTTTGTTGCATTTAAATAAGCAAAGTTATAATGGCTCCCATATTTTTCAGAGAAAAATTCACATTACGATGAGGGGTACAATTATCATGCTATAGCTGTTAGAATGGGCGTGGCAGTATCTTTGGTATCCAGATGTGCAACTGCAAAATTTTTCATCTCACAAGCAGTCTAGAAGACCAAAAGTGACAACTCCTCAGTGTTACGTCGTCAATCAACCATTCTCTTCATTTTCTGAAGTCAAAGCAAACCTAGGAGTGGTAGTGCAGAATGTATCAACACCCATCATTAGGTGTCAATTGAATACTCCCTTTGACCTTCCATTGTGCAAACTGGCAGCCAAACCCTGATTGTCTTCAAAGAAAATTCAAGACTGTTTTCGCTTCTGCAGGCAATACCAACACTACACCCTGAGATGTGGCACCAAGTAATGTTTAGTGACTAATCCAAGATTTGCCAGTTTACATCATACCGGGCACAGGTTCGACGACCAAAAAACGAAAGATTCAACACATGCTACACGCAACAAACTGTCCGCTCAGCAACCTCTGTGATGATTTGAGGTGCTATAACTGTGAATGGGCGTGCTGGTCTGCCTTTTGTTCATCACAACGAGACTGTCACAACCAAGGCCTACCTCAAAATAATTCAGGAGAAAGTTCCCATGTTCATGCAGCTTTGCGGAACATCTGTTCTACAACAAGATGGTGCCCCTTGCCACAGCGCCAAAGTTGTGAAACAGTGGATTGCATCACAACACTTTCGGCTGCTTGAGAACTGGGCCGGGAAACTTCCAAGACCTCAACGTCATAGAAAATTGCTGGCATCACATCAAAAACTGTCTGAGGAAGTGCCAATGCACATCACTCGATGATCTGAAGGAGCGAAATTAAGTGGTATGGGGCACATATATAGAGATTACTTATGATTATTGTAGAAAGTTGGTCGATTCAATGTCAAATCGCATTGCTACGTGTTTGGCCAATAATGGGGGACATACAAAACATTAGTGAGTTTTTCTGAATTAACTATTAACTTTCTACACGTGTTATCATATTGTTTCTACATTGCGTTTTTTTAGTGTAAAATACAAAAATTTCTAAATTTGGAAAGTGTTCCCAAACTTTTGGCCAGTACTGTATGTTAGCCATAACTCTGCCCCATTTCAGCTTGATGATGAAAATGAATGACTTTATGAATGGGTGCTCTTGGAGCATCCAAAAGGTAAGGAAGCTTGAAGAATTAACCAAGTTCAGACTGTAAAGTAATAAAGACTTGAACTAGGTTGTATACTGAAATGACAGTATTTCAATGTAATAGCTTGACAAAATTTACTGCTATTCAAGATCAAACGAACCAGGCAAATAATAATAAAGTTTTTATCACAAATAAGAGGAATAAGTTCGCTTGATTATAGCCAAATGCAAGCGACAAAGAATGTTGTGCACTACTATATAATGTCGCCTCCCTAGATTTTATAACAAGTCATTCAACGATCAACAGCCTATCATATTTAAGTGAATTTGACTAAAATGATTAAATACAAGTTCTAAAAATGCTAATGTGAGTTTCTGCGGCAAGTATATCAATTATTTAGGATTTTATAAACATTTTCTACTACTCGTTATTTACTATTTCTTTGTTGGAATTTTTCAAAATTTATTCTTTCATTTTTAATCCCATTTTTCCTAACATCAGCAACATACCGATACCGAACCGAATACCGAGATTTTTGTTGCCATACCGAACTGATAGCGACCGAGTTCAGAAATTGCAATGCCACACAACCCTAATAATCTTTTCAATATCCGTAACTGATTTTATTTACTGAAATTGATTTAACCTTTGAAATTCCTGATGAAGCAGTTAATATACCTGGTTATCATATTGAGCGTAATGATAGAACTAATCCAAAGAACATAAAACCAATTGTGGTGTGGCAATGTATGTGAAAGAAGATAGGCGCACTAAATGTGAAAGAATTCTATTTGAGAATAATGAGCCTTCATTTGAAAACGCTTGGTTACGCTTTAGACCCAACTGTTGTAGCCCAATAAATTTAAGTGGATACATAATTTGTGTAGTTTACCATCCTCACTGGGACAAATAACATAAAAATGAATTAAAATAGTTATCTACCTGATATGTTTGGATTTTGTTACCCATAAATTCCCTATTGATATCATTGTTCTAGCTGGTGATTTCAATGACATGAATACTAATTTCCTTATTAGAGAATACCAACTACAGCAATTTGTAGATTTTCCAACAAACTGTGGTAAAATATTAGATAAAATCAAGGATTGCTAAAAAGAAGGATATACAACCAGTAGAAAAGTGCAAAATAATTTGTAGGCTGCAAAATATTTTGTAATAATTGATGAATTTACTACATTAATTTTTGCTATGCAGTTTTTATAAATATGCATTAATATCTATATGCACGTCTTAAAAATAATACAGCTTTCTATAGCTATTATAGGAAAAAATTTTGTTGCTTAATGTTCAACTTACATTTGACACAAATGCATGTAGAAAATTTGACAAGTTCAATATCAACACAATATGTACACTGTGCAAAATGCAAAAAGTAATGTATCGGAAAACTGCAAGTTTACACTTTTTTAATCCGTATCAATGACTTCCGAAAGTATTTGAGCAACGCTTAATCACAGCTTCTATCGAAATAAAAAAAAGTTGCATAACAGCAACATTCGACCATTTTCATACTAAATACACAAACGAGTCCAACAACATAGAACAAAATCAGCATCCTTTTATTCATTACTGCACACATTTCCTAAAATGTAATGACATCACCAAGGTAATCTTTAATGACAAGTTCTTTTTTGTTACATCAACGCTATGCAATATATTTAAAGATTAATTCATTCCCTATCAGTCCATGTGAGCAACAAGAAAATGTCTTGTGCCAATTTCGGAAAGTACAAAGTGTAATCTGCTTAAAAATCGTGCAAAATTCAGTTTGTCCTAATACCTTCAGAGTGCTAGATGCCTTCTAATTGTCATAGTCATCATTCTGCTTTTTGCAATTCAACACCATCTGAACTTTGGCGTTACGGGAGATGTCGATTTTGTGAAATTGACTGCTTAGAAAGCAATGAAGTTCTATGGAAGATTGAAGAAAATAGAGTAGGGATAATATAAACTTTCTTTCTGATCATCAATAAATTTTCTGGCCAATAATAACTACAAGTGCTTGTTGGATGTAACTTTTTCAGGCTAAAAATATAATCAGTATATAGGAAATTTATTTTTAAGCAAGAAATGGATGTACAATATTGGGATATAAGTAGGTTAAGCCACAAGTTAAGCCAGCACTACACTGACTCCTACTGTTGAACTAACAAAATTCTATTAAAATTAACTTTATCAATAAAAGTAAGAATTTAGAAACAGAAAAGTTTGAATAGAAAAATCATCTAATGATAATCTTATTATTTTTTTCAATAATTATGCAATAACACTATTTAGCACTACTACAAACAATAACCATTCAATCAGAGATGAATATATGGGAAACCATTTGGTACCCAGTAGTAACTTATTTTTGAAATTTCGGCCCAAGTCCTCTTTTGCCGATTTTTCATTCAACTCAATTTAATATAAATTTATAGTGTTAATGTAATCTTAATAACTTAGCCCCACTCAAATTTCGCTTTTAGTACACATTGATATCTCTACGAAATATTTCGCTAATCAAACAAACAAAAACATATTTAGCTTAGCTTTAGTAAGCAATTCTTTATGCATGTTTATAAAACTAGTAATAAATTTAATAACGTGCGCTTTTATTGAGAAAAAATTCTACATATAAAAAATACACAAACATAATATAATTAATGCTTAATAACTGTATAATGTTAACTTACCTTCAAAACATTGGGAAAAATAGCTTGCCAGCATTGTACTGAAGAAATTAGTGTAGTTGGTTGAAAAGATTAGAATCGTAGTTCAACTTGTAGCCTCCCAGACACTACACGATTGGCAAATTTTCCAATAGGTTATTGTGATATAGTACTCATAATTGCTCATTATCCTTTCATCCCAATTCGAGAATCAAAAAGATTGCTTTACATTTCATGCACACTTTTTGAAGATGGACTGATAATCAAATATGAGGCAGGATGACGGAAGAGTGGAAGAGGGAAGACTTGCCTAAAGCATTTAACATGTGCACATCCTTTCATAAGCTGGTGTCTGTTCTGAATAAGGCTTCTGCAAATTCTGAATTGACCAAAGGTATTCTCCCTCAACAAAACTTCAAAGGAGGTTCACTGTAAGATGTACTAGAACTGAGTTCAAGTACTTGTCCTGCAGCTGATGAAGTAGTCATTTGTTCTGTTGTAGTTGTAGAAGCACGGAATGTGCACGAAGAACGTATGTTTTTGTCTCTGCCCATCGTACAATAGATAATCTCCTATCAGCTGAACATTTAAGATTTTTTCTTCAGCAGTAAACATCTTGGCCCATATGTAACCAAATTCAGTCAAATAAAATATTTGCTAATTCTGCTAAAACACCCTAATCAACACTTCACTTAGAAGAATTTCAATGTAATGTATTTATGCTGCTAAATTGAATTTCCGTGTCAGAAATATGCGAAAATGCCTGTAGTGATCGATGAATCAAAAATGCTTCAATTGACTGCGACGTTTTCTACGCTTGCATGAAAAATGGAATTATTAAATCTGCAGCCTCCCCATTAATTCACACTGTGCGTGATGTTGTATATCCTTCTTTTTTAGCAATCCTTGGGTAAAGATGGGTAATCGATAATAATATAACCTAATCCAGAATCCATGTCCGTGTCCGCCCGTAGCCAATACAGATAACATAGGCCCTTTGGTTTGTCCATGCGTGTATCCTATGCGCGTAATATATTTAACTAGTCGTCATGTATGCTATTATTCATATATTCATATCAACCATCAATGAAGGACTTTTGCTAGAAAAATCAATTTTGCAAATACAAAGTCATACTTAAGTAGATTCTCGAACACGTTATGTCAAATCATTGACAGCATATGAAAACAGCATGAAATACTTTAAATAACGCTACACTGCACTTAAATTATTTGTAAGATCAATAATTTATATTGATGATTCAATTCAAACGAAATTAAATGTTTCTGATATCCATATGTTACAATATAATGTGCATCAGTGCCAAATTTTTTATCAGTGCAATATCAGAAGATGGCAGTGTAATAATTTTTTGTGTAGATCTGTAAATACTACCAATTGTACAGGGCACGGAATTACTGGCTTGCACGACGTTTAGTTAGCAATTTTATTGGTCAAATTTAAAAAATACGTATTGTTATATTTGATGAGACTTGAACAAAATTTATTTTTCTGAAAGCTACAGTATTGCAATTAAAATAATAATTTTACCCCTCTGCATTAAATTTGTGATAAACTTAGTTGTTCTTGTTTTTGAATTATATTCTTGGGGTGCAATTTTTTCGAAACTACCTAATAATATTAAGCGGAAAAGCCACACTAGAATTTTAGAAACTTTATTAAAATAAGAACGTTTGTACTTTTCTATTATTGGAAAGAGCCTCAAACCAAATTTGAAAGATTTTCGATTTGCAAATACATTCAAAATTGTTGGAGCAATTTTTGGAAATGCTTTTATTTTTTTAGGTTCGCCACCTTACTTTGCTAAATTTATTCTGACAGGCTAAGGTGTCAATTTCAATGCTATTGGAATAGCTTAATTCGGAAAAAATCGTAGTGATGATCAATTTTTTAAGGTGTCAATGTCAATGAATTTAGAATCATTTATTTCAGATAAAAATAGTAGTTCTGACCTTTTTCAATTCCAGGATGCAATTAAATTATAAAGTTTACCGTAGCATTGGTAATCCGGGTAAATTTGGCAGATCGACAAACGCAATTTCTTCGGCTCATTCGCAAGATTTCTATTTTTATAATTGGTGTATGGTTGTTGCCAATTTGTTGATAAATAAATAATTTCATTATGACAACCTCGACTTTAAAACATTGATCGATTATTATTTTAAAATTGGAATAAAGAATTTTGGGGCGCTGCCAGATTTAAATGGTCATTCTAAGAAATTGCAAATATATAGAAAGAAATTTAAGCGAAAGAAAGCCTTTAGTTGCACTAAACGTAATGAAAAACGTTCAGAAAATCTTTAATAGTCATTTGCATAAATGGCTGATCGGTAGTATTTGTTTGTCGAAATATTTTACAATCTTGAAATTGCAATTATAATTTGGTTGTGCTGTTAAAGAACACGTATGAGAATTCCATTGTTGTATGGTATTATTACCTCTAGCTCATTACTCTTGCACACTTGGCGATGTATGCAATATAAAACTATAATGGCATACAGTCTTGGTAACATTTAAGTAAGTTCGAGATTCCTATCAAATCCTCTTGAATAAATGTCGAACATAATTTAATTTAACTCGTAAAATCAAATTTATATACAAAGACATTTCGCTATATTAAATTGAATTATTTACATACATGAAATTGCCTACCTATTATGGGAGATTGTGAGAATGGAGTTAATAGAACATAGGTATTATTATTCATTGCGTCTGTGCCCATTTGGAATAGTGTTGTTGGAACTCATAATAGATATATTTGTTGTACAGATCTTGCATTTGAACTAATATTAATAAATATTAAATATCCATGTAATGATTAAATTTGCTATAATTTTACTATTAAGTTTTATCAAAGAATTATTAATGTTTCATTAATATTTTACCAAAGCTTTATAGAAAATCTATTATATTACTTTGCAAAAACTTGCATGAAAAATCAACAAAAAAATTTCCTTTTCAATAGTTTTGCTATTTGATCAACATGGGAACTGTTTGAAATACTGGGTTTTTTCTCGATACTTGATAATGCGTACTTGAAAAATTTTTCAAGTACCTGTCTCTACTAAAATACTTAGTATATGCAATAAATTTTCAATACCATTTACTAAATATTGTGAATAACTTAGCAAACATAAAATTAGTCAATTTTCCATATTGCATTTTTCAATGTGTATCTATTCAGAATATGCTTTTGCATCTCCTAATAATTGCTACATGATTATTACGAAATTGTTAAACCTAATTTTGATACAACTGTATGACTTTGCATTTATTATAAATATTGGTGAGAATTATATATATTTGTGAGAACTATATTGCTGAAACATTTTACGCAAAAAAAATAGATTTTTCTTTTGAATATTATGTATGTTTTATATGAGGTAGTCATTCAAAAACTGCAGAGATTTATGTTGGTTAGCGCATGTTTGCATAAACACACAGTTTGAGATTGAATAGTGTGTATAATCTTATTAGAAAATATTGTGTAATATTAGAAGAAACAAAAGTTTGAATCTTTTGTGTCATAAGCACAACATTCAAAATATGAAATCCATTACCCATTATGTGAGGTATATATTTCGCAACATTCAATGTTCTACATTATACAAAAATTGTTCAATATCTCACAGGCAGTCTGTGTTTCCTTTTATGAACTCCGTCAGTAGAGAATCCTTTCTTTGAACTTTGTCTTTGAAAATTATTGTGAAGTAAGTGTCATGCAATGTACTTGAAATACTGTAATTCAGAATCATTCTCACGTATAATAAATTACGTAAATTGGCCCAATGGTAGCAAATGATGAATTTAAGTATAAACCCACATAGCATCATTTTCCAGAGCGTTCATTACTTCGTATAAATGACGATTAGCCAGAGAACAATATAATTTCATCGATTCTAAAAAAATGATAATTTATAAAAGAAATTCTGATTCCTAGGAAAAATAATCCAACTACGAATTTGAAATGACATGCACATTTTGATTAGCAAAGGAATTATTGAATCCAATGCTCAACTTCGAATGAACTTAATTATTTGCAAGCTTTTAAAAAAATTTTTTTGAAATCTTTTACTAAATGTGAATATGTAGTTACTTTTAACAAATTTCGGGAAATTTGAAATAAATACGCCTCAATTTCTTTAATTTAAAATACTCTGATTTTACTTAATCATATTTTTAAGATACAAAATTTTTAATAAATGTGGATACGTAGTTACTTGTAAGAAATTTCTAGAAATTTGAAACAAATAAGCCGCAATTTTTTTAATTTAAAAGAATTTGATTTTACTTCAGTCATATTTTCAAGATACAAAATATATGAGTAATTTAGATGATACATACTCTTCATTGATTTTTTTAATGAAAATAAATATATATTTGGATAAATGTATGCTTTGTCAAGTCCCTAATTATCAATACATTTTTTAGTTGATGGCAAACCATTAATGGTCAGAATTACTAAAAACATATTCATTCATGAATTTCTTTAGATAGTTATTTAAGGTAGGCCAGTGCAGTGCCCGGGCCCGGCAGATAGCCGACCTATAAAAATATGTCGGAATTCATCAACCATTGACATATCTTTTGGTATACTTGCCTCAATGTAATGTTAAGAATTTGTACTAAAATGAAGCACCTAAATTACTTGAAAGACTAAATGTTTTAATTTTTTTGAAGATCAGCGTTTTTAATGAAATTATACAACGGGCATAGCCCAATTAAAAAAAATGTATATATATATATATATATATATATATATATACATATATATAACGCATCTCCTCTATCACGTAAAGCTTTAAATAGTTTGGCTCCTAGTTATCTATCAGACTTACTCCATTGTTAAACTTGCAGAAGTTTAACAAAATCATTTACCATCTTGGAATATTTAGTGCCAGCGGAGAACCTCACTAAAAATTTGTGATCGGGCATTTATTGCCATTCCTCGGAAATTCTGCCACATTATCTAAAAGCTGCATCTTTATTAATTTGTTTAAAAAAGATCTAAGAAAGTGGCTATTTTGACAAGTATATATGCTGCGACTTGTAGTTTGTTTTAAATCATTAGAGTTGGCTTCAGTCAAGGTTGTTGCGCATTATAAGAATATATTTATTATTATTATTATTGAATATATATTTACGTAGTAAATGTTTCTTTTTAACAAAATAGAAATTTTCTGAAAATTTGAAATTCCGTTTATTTAGTAGGGCATTCATTGCGTGCCAATGTTAAATAAAATGCTCAGAGTTACATTAAATATGGTCACAACCTATAAAATAAAGATTGAAACAGTAAAAAAACTTAAGTAATTTATATATATATATATATATATATGTATATATACATACAATATACTTGCAAAGGCTAAATATACAATACAAATGAAAAGATTTCTAACAAACAACCATTAAATGCAATACTGTCTAGCACACAGAAAAATCTCACATAATTGCAAAACGCAAAATTTGAAAAAATGTCGTTTTTTACATCAAAATATCTTACAATGAATTATGGGAAGAAAAACTTTTCTTAAATTTTTAAATGCAAAAAATGTAAGTAGTGCTGAATATATTTAGAATATATATAAAAGTGTACAAACACGGAAATTTACTTTGTGCATCAATAATTAAACACCTACAGTATATATAAAGTTGAAACTTATTTCTGATTACTGTATACATATTATATTATGTCTACTTCTCAATATAAATGTCACACTTATAAAAATCTTATAACCAATGAGTTTAAGTTTACATGTGCTGGCTGTAAAAAGTTTTTACATTTAAATACCAAATGTAGTGGGTTTTCGAAGCAATGTATAGACAGCATGGCACAATACTAAGAACACTTCCTAACTTTCTTTCTTAATTGTGTTGACTTGAATATTCCAAACAACCTTTAAAAAGACATTAATTATAATAATACTCTATCTGACATCTAGAATGACTTTTTCCATTTGCTAGTGGTGTCCCACAGGGATCTGTGCTTGGACCTCTACTTTTTATTTATTCTATTTATGATTTACCTTAATGCATTGATACAATGCCGATTCTATTTGCTGATGATACAAAGATAAAAGGTCAAAATTGCACTAATTTACAACCTGTTTTTGTAAGCAAAAGAAAACAAAATGGAATTTAATTTTGATAAATTTCAACTAATTACTATAATGTCTAAAGTAAATATTATTCAGCTAACTAATGATGCAATATTAGTTTCTTTATCTTCTGTTAACGGCTTGTCGATTTTTAGGGCATGTCATACTCCACCCAACATTGAATGTGATATTGTTTAAAGACTATTCTACGTAATACTAAGCCATTTTGTGACTTTTACTATTTTTACATATTTTATATTTTATATTTTATAAGCAGTCACTTAAGTATGTTTTCACTCATTATTTTTATTTTGAAAAATAATTACACAGCAATTGTGTTCCAGAGACCATTGGGGTATGTCATACTCTACATAGATCTTTAGTAGATTTTTCAACTTATATATTGCTCAATCTTTCATATACTAGTTTTTTCGAATATGTAAGGAAAAACATAGTATAATTTACTGTTTAAGCATGTTGTGGTAAAAGATATTGTATAGATGGATATCAAAAGTGTTGTTTACTCAGGCAGATATTAGACAGGATTAACTCAAACCTAAGTGACCTTTGCAAGTGGCAATAATAAGTAACTCTATACCGAATGCAAATCAAAATGTTCTAGAAAGATCAGTTCAAAGAAAACTGTATGCATGTGTGTAGATAAAATTCAGGAATAATTATAATTAATTTATAAGGAAACAACCAAATTTAATTCTGCTTTATAGCAATATATATATTATGTACATTTAGCTTCAAGGAAAGATTTATATTTTCAGTTATATTTGTGGAAACAGTCGAAGAAGGAATACCTGGAGAATCTCGTTATGAACATACGTGGATATCAAGAGACCAAACGAAATGGGATTTAATAGAAAATTTTAACGTTTCAGCAAGGCCAATAGGAAAGAACATTTTCCGAGATAACCCTGGCGCAAACCTTTCTTCAAGCAGTTTGTATCTGACGAAATATCCTGCCGCATTTTATTTACAAAAAAATGATGTTGTCTATAATAGTTTCTTGCACTGAAGAAAAAGGTAAATATTTAGATATCAACTTTGCTTTACCAAAAGCAGATTTCGAGGCATTTATAGGATTGATTTATGCACGGGGGCAATGGGTTTGCGTTGGGCATCCGTCGATGACATTTTGTTCCACAAATTCGGCAGTTCACTGATGAAAAACAAAATATTGGGAAGCTGATTCAAGTCGATTTTACGATTTTTCGACAAACACGAAACCAGGCGGGAACTTCAGGAAACCGACAAAAAATAAGAATGCACATTGTAGGGAAGTATATACAGAATTTGTTTGTCGATGTGTCCATGTATAAGTACCCTATCCAAGTCTAACAATCGATGAGCAATTGTTACCAATGAAAAATCGGTGTTGATTTCTGCAATTTATGCTGAACAAACCATAAAAATTTGGTTTGAAATATTGGGTCCTTGCTGATGTTCGAACTAAGTATTGCGTTCGTTATATTACATACTTGGGCGCTGAAACTACTATAGGAGATGCTGAACCTGTAGGGGAGTTTTTGTCAAAATATTGATGGAGCCCTATTACACAAAGGGTTATAAAAGTAATATGTGACAACTTTTTTACTTCCCCGCCACTGGCAAAATATCTTTTCTCACAGGGCACTACCTATGTAGGTATTGTACGAAAACCTTCAAAACCTCTCATCCCTTCAATGAAAGCAAAACAGCCTCATTATAAAAGCCTGAATTACTGCTTGAAAAATATATTGGCCGTCCCATATCAAGGAAAAAACAAAAAAGCGTTGTTTTATTGTCTACCATGCATTCTACCCCAAAATGTGGCAAAACAGAGAAACAAAAACCCGAAATAATTACATATTACAACAAACACAAAGTTGGTGTGGATAGTCTCGACGCCATGCTACGATTATGCAGCACCAAATCAGCTACACGGAGATGGCCAGTGTTTGCGTTTTATGAGCTGATGGACAAATGTGCATTGAATAGCTGGATAATTTTCCAAGAATCAACTGGTACAAAATTGCCCCGGAAACAATTTATTTGAATTTGGCCCAACAACTCATTGATCCCAGCAATTCGTCTGAAACTCCAGTAACAATTACTGATCTGTCCGAAAGTGAACCTGCTCAAACACAGACAACCCCAAATTTGAAGAGAAAAACCTATCGTTTCCAAAAATGTGAAAATAAAACAAACAAACTTTGCAGTCATTGTAAAACAATTGTGTGTGGAAAACACTCTAATGAAAATTGTTAATGTCATTTGCAATAACTGTAAAAATTGATGTTTTCATCAATGTTTCAATGTTTTTTTAGTATCAGTCAAAAATGACCAGTTGGCCGTTATAGGTAATGTGGCTGACCAGCCGTTCTAGTGTTAAACAATAAATTTAAAATCTGTAGCTTTGTATACTTTAAGATATAAAGATATAAATCACAATTTAAAAGACTTTTTTGCAAGTTTTTAAAATCAAATTATACTATTGAAGATCCTTGCACCCATTATATCATCTGCCCTTGTAATCCATTTCGCTCAAAACAAAGATTAAACTTTTATTAATGCAAATTAATATATTTGTAAGTTATTATTTTTTAAATAAAAGCCTCTTAATAATAATAATCATAATATATATATCCCATTCTACGTCTTTACTTTTAAAATATGGACATCCTCTTTTGGGGTAACTTTGGTATTAATTCCATATTATTTAATATACAATAAATTTAAAGAGTTTTGTTCAATCTACATAAATTCTTTCATTTATAGCATTCAGTTTACAACAAAACTTGAAATCTTGTAATACTTTTCTGTATATTTTGTAAATATTTGGATGAAAAAAATTATCTTCTCCGTTCTTTTTCAAGTAGAGACCTTGTCTTCTCTAATATCATAGAGTCACTCATCAATTGACGCATATAGTTACATATAATATATGTATTTTATACCGGGATTAATACAATTATTACTACCAGACTTGTCAATGAGCCGAGCTTCTAACGTATCAAGCCAAGCCGGGCCGAGCTTGAACACTGCATTGGATACACAACGATCCCAAAATGAGCCTTTATTACGCCAAGCAAATTTATAGTTCTGTTTCTTAATTTGTTTATGCAGATTTTTCTTACTCTTTCATTCACTAAACCTTTTTTATAATCTTATTTTAAAATGCTTGTTAAATATTAGCAAGAGCGATGTAAAAAAATTTAAAGCAAAATTTATCATATTAAAGACAAACTCATGTGACTATCCGACCAGTGCAATAAAGACTTATCGTTTGTTCATTTTCCTGTTTTCTTCTATGAAGTTGGTTGTAAATTGTACTCATTGAGATACATTAAGGAT
>CABFPE010000654.1:231116-252168 GCA_900660155.1 Hofstenia miamia | reverse complement strand
ATATATATTCATTACAATTCTAAAAAATAATGTTAAAAAAATTTTATTTTTAACCATTTAATAAACATTCTGAGAGAAAATAAATTTTAAGCATTTCAGCATTCCACAAACTTCTCTATGTATAAATAAATATATTTTATGTTTTCTATCACAATTCGAAATTTGTTAATCAAAAGCCCAATTTTAAATTTAATATATGTATTTGAAAAAATTACTTGCGTCTATTCTTTGTTGCGAATATCCGGTAAGATGTTAATTGAATGAAATGTTTAGAACAACTGTGATTAAAGAAGTAATAATGCGTCATACGCATAACTAGAGCTAAAACTCGAAAATAGTTTTACGATTAGTTTAATTTGAGACTAAGATTAAACGCTGAATTAATCATTCAATAATAAATGTGAAAATATCGTATACCAAAAACTAAATAAACTCATGGATTTAACAAATGTAATATACCATAAAATACATTTTAGAAAATGTCCGTACACATTTAAACAAGATTTACTTTCACAGTATTTCTTGAATAATTCGAAAACACGTGTCTCTCTATTTCTAATTTTTTAATTCTAGAACTTAATTTGCGAAACTGAATAAAAAGTGAAATATAAATAAATATTGTTTAAACCACATTGATATTTAAAAAATTTTGTGTTGTATTTAACATTTAACTTAACTTTATTAAATATTTGCATATTAGATTTTTTTATTATAATATAATTAAAACTTATATGATAATACAATTTTTTTATATATGAGTTGAAAATTCATATTTTGAATAATTTTTTTGAAATATTATATTATCGTCCCAACAAAACCATGCATCAAACCTGTTATTACAAATACTGCAATCCTGACTTACTTTGGCGTAATGGCCTTAAACGAAAGAGGGTATTTCTTTCATTAAGTAATGATCGCAAAAATTTTGCTGAGAGACTGAATTATGAAGTGTGCTGGGAGTGCTCACAAAATAAATGCTGTTCATGGAGACATTCGTTTGCTTGGCAAGCTAACAAACTTACGACTGGAGATGCGTACAAGAAAGCAATCAGGGATTCTGGGCAAAGCAATGTCTTCTACGAAAATGAAGAAGACTTAATTAATTGTAGACGGAATTTCCTTTTGATTAAACATAGAATAAGTAATGCTGATGTTAATGCCATTGTTATAAGATTGACAGGCATTGATATTTTTCACGAGCATTTGAAACTTGCAAGAATACGAAGTGTAAATGAATTAGAAGATGTGCTATTTTACATCCCAAACAGTGCATGGTTCAACTACCTTGAAGATGTACTCCAGGAGCTTAATATTATCCAGCAATCCAATAAATAAATAAAAGCCTCTAATATTCTTTTCTTGCATAGCCTCTACAAAAAAATGCTTAAATACTTCGTAATATAAATGCAATCCAAATACAAAATGATTTCTCTGATTTATTTCAGCTAAATATATTAAGCATTTAATTTTCAGGTAAAAATATATTTCTATATATTATTTTATAACTGCATGTATCATTTTCGTCTCTTACAATATTAAAACGTTGAAATACAAGTGTTTGATAGTGTAAAATTGAAATCTAGAAAAATTTTGAGCTCTTCAAAATCAAAAAAAATTTAAAAATTTAGAAAATACTTTTGTATTTTTCTCAACAAAACTTTGAAATTGGATCGAGTTCGTTCTCAGCGTTTGCTAGAAATCAAATGCTGAAAATCAACGCAATTTAAAGTTCATTTTTAATGAAAATAATTAAATTTATATGTACGATTTATATAATTGCAAAGCTATTTGCTATTTTGTTAGTAATAATGAGTAATACATATAACTCAAAGCATAACTCGTAAATAGTTTATCTATTACTACATTTGATAACACTTCATGCATTGTTTGATTAACATCTCCGTTGAAAGAAGTTTGACAAAATGTGTTAGTCGTGTTGTTTGTAAATTTGTTGAAGTTACTAAGCCAATTTAACCGTAAAGTTAAGATGCTTAATCAAATGTAGCATATGGCAATAATGGTAACCTTTAAGTATTATAAAATATACAATTGAATTTGAATTATATATAGTTTGCAGTGCAAAAAATCATGAATTTATTAATAATTTTTCTTTCCAGATTTTGGCCAGGTATTGTAAATGCATTTATATACTAATATATATTATAGCTGAAATTCAGACTTCATGAAATAAGTTTTTTGAAGTCTAACAAGACAGTATAGCATGCTTAAAAAATTAGATTTAAATTGGAAGTATTTTTTGGGTAATTTCAGCATAATTTACACTCATTTTATACAATGGCCCCAGTAAGCATCTTTGTATTTGAAATGCTAGAACCTACCCTACGAATAGATTTTTCCGAAATGCTTTAATTAATGTGGTGTTTTCATCATATTAATTGTTACATTGTAAATATGTGTAATTGTTTTTATGCACACTAATGTAGAATCTTACCAACATCAAATTTAATTTGATTTAGGATTTTTGCTTGACATAACTCCGTTCCATTTGATATTTAATGTATGACAGACACCAACATCTCTCTAATTCCATGTAATAGTTAACTGTTTAACTTAATTAATAGGGCATTAGCTACAATTAATGCCTCACATAACTAATGTCTATTTAGATCGAGAGTGGTAGATGGTGCAATGGGTATCAACCCGACCTGAAGCAATGCGTTAGAGGATACTTGGTCTTTGCGAATCAATCCAGCTTCACTCAGACAGCATTGAAGGAAACACCAATAATCGCCTCAGTGCATGGAAATGTTGTCTCAGTGAACATGTGTAATTTGTTAACAATTTAGGGCGTTGATTGTTCTTGTTATTATTGCAGTTAAAATATAAGAAAGCAGTAACGCAACCGTGGTGCTTTAGCTTATTATATTTCCCTACATATAATAACCCTAAAGATATAGAAGTACATGTGAGCCATTTATACATGTGAACAATCAATGCGGTCAGCAATAAATAACTTTCGTAACTTAGTCTGATGTCAGAGAATTTACTACTAGGCAATCGATTGAATAACCGAGAAAAATGAGATCTAATAAACATTGCCTTTCTAGTGAGGGTTAACCTAACAACCATAATGATAATAATAATTGTTGAGTAATGAACAATAGGAAAGCTATAACAAATAAAACTCCCTATTCTTACACCTAAGCTAAAAGCACATCAAGTAAATGACTACCAGCTGCACCGCACTTTTGAAAGGCTGTATGGGCTTGCCGTTCCAGACTTCCTTTAACTGCAGTTGGGGACCACCGTCAGGATTACTCTAGTGCTTCTACAGTTTAGCTTTCCATTTAATTTAATAAAATAACCTGACAAAAACAAAGAAGTAAATCCAGTAAATTTTGTTCATCATCAAATAAATCAACTGCACTCTTTTTATACTTAGTAATAATAAACAATCAAACACTTGGCTAGTACCTGTCTAATCAATGTTGTTGTGTATTTACTAATTTTCCCTCTAATTTCATCGTCTGCTGTTTTACGCACATCAGCATTAATTAGCATTTGCATTTTGGTCTTTTTCTATTTGCCAAATGTACTGCCAAGCGAATTAATATAAAGATATTGCTTTTATAATTTTACAAATAATATAATTAATAATAATCATTTGTTTACATTTAAAAATTATTTTACTTGAGTCTCATTTCTTTCCACTCCTTCTCTCATCTTGACCACACATGATTTTATGTTGATTATGTTACACTAAATCCCACTAGGAGAGAGAATCACATAACTCAGGTATTCATAGTATAAACGCCTTTAAGGTAGAGAAACAAGTACAAAATTATTTTTTCTGCTAAAAATTATATTAAGCAGTTTATACCTCTTTAAAGTCTATATATTTTAATCTTGCTCAAGAAAAAGATTAAATTAAAAACCAGAGCCATCAGAGAGTGCAAAGCTCTTGACCACAAAGCGTGAAAATAGTTAACATCTTTATACACTAGATAGCAATCCTGATCAGTTTGAAATTTCAAAGTTATCTAAGTTTGACCAATGTCTATCTCAATTATTTTTTCATAAAGATCCATCGATATATTTTTTAGAGATACTGCTGACAGCAGACAAAGAAACAGACGAATAGGACGGATTACAATGCTTCCTTGGTGGGGATAATAACACACATTATATACTGTGTGGTAACAGTCAAATGTAAACCATATTTTCACACGTGAGCTTCAATTAACTCTATGAGATAGATAATATAATATATAGACAAATATTGAAAAATGTGTATCAAAAAATTTGAAAGTGATAAAAATTGGGCCTAATATTCAATATATATATATATATAAAGACTTACTGAAAAATGTTCAAAATGAATTTTACAAAAGTTTTCATAACTAAGTTTGTGTCAACATATATTGCTTCTTGGCAGTGATCTTGAAGTTATCCAAAATTATATGTAGCAGCAATTTATCTCTATCTGCGCAAAATTCTATACGAAAATATGTTTAGATATTACCAATTTAAATGAAATGTGATTTTCAATCTACCTTTTGTTCTAATCCTCTCTCTTGGTTTTAACTATAACAATTTCTCAAGAATGTTCAAATGTTCAAATGCATACATACATGATTAATAAATAAATTCGTGTAAATTAAAACTATTAACAAACTAATTATAGAATAGCCAATTTTCCTAGTTGAGGTATAATATTTGGAAGTCATAGTTACTAAAAAATGAATATGGTTTTTATTACCAACTTCATATAGTTCGTGCATCAAATAACTTACTTTTTGCGAAAAGTAAAATACACAAGACAGCTAGAACTTTTTTGAACATTAATAGCTTAATTTGAAACTAGTTGAAGATTTCAATCTTAATGAAATGTCAAATGACTAATTTTTAACAATGTTAAAAAAAGACGCATATCCTTTGCCACAGATTAAAGACATATTGTATGAGGAATGTAAGCACAAGCATAGACTTGTGCAAAGCCTATTGGCAGGTACCAATGGAACTTGGTGACATTGAAAACACAGTGTTTATTATGTTTATTACACCCTACAGTCCCTAGAAATGGATCTATATGGCTTTTGCACTTTGTAACGCCTCAGCAACTTTCCAGAGATACATCACAAAAGTATTGAAACAGAATAACAAGAAAATAGAAGATAGAGTCAGTGAATACATTGACAACATGCTTATAGTGAATGATGCTATAGATGAACACATTGACAAACTAGATAGAACTCTGGAAATACTACATAAAGCAGGGCTAAGAGTAAATAGTGATGAATGTGAAATACTAAAGACATAAATAAAAATGAAGAACAACACCCAAGAGTTGATTAAAAACATAGAAAAACTGAAAAGACCTACAAATAATCATGGGTTTCATAAAGGGTTTCAAAGTCATTGTGGTCAACCTACAAATTCTTCTACCCAGAGACAGACATTGATCCAACATTAGCCCATACAAGCAGAGTGGATGGAATAATGACATAAATGGTAGCAATAAAAGGCCTATATTTAAATAAGAAGCACTATGACGTGTTTAAAGAGAAGCTAAATGAAATGAGAGCACTGTGTATGATATCCAAGGAATTGGAAGATCCACAATTCATAGCACACAAAAAGATCGTAACAACTGAAAGAAGGTGGTGATGAAATTAACAATGAGTGAACTGTACAAGAAAACAGAAGGGGATATTCCAGAAGCAATAGACTTGATTAAGACAACTGACAAGATATTACATGGACAAAGAGTCGTGTTGATCAATTAGCAAAGTTGGGGGAGGAGTGTAGCATTGTTGGCATAAAAAGACAAAGGAACTAAATACTTTTTGATTACTTTGAGTGATTATTTATTTTGATTATTGTAGCATAATTCCATGAAATAGAAACAAAGAAAGAAGAAAAAACAACGTAAAACTCTATTCAAAAACGGATTTCAATTTAATGGAATTAGCATTATGTGATTTGACAAATTGTAAAAGCAATTATCAGTCGCATCTAACTTGACAAACCACTTGTGGACGAGAAGCTCTGCATTAATTTTAGCTTAGCCACATGGGTCATGCAGAACTTATTACATGGACATAAAAATCAAATAGTGACTGGTAGTTGTTTAATCTGTAAATATGTTTAACTAAATTTGATATAAATATGAATGAAGCACTGAAAGATTGATGGAATATTAACTCTTAGTAGTTTACTTCATCTTCTTTTTGGTTTGATTAATTTATTAATGATGTGCAGCTAAACATTTCTTGTGTGTAATGATTGAGAGCTGTTGTGAGGGATTATTATGAGATGTTAGCCTTGAGAACTGCATGCAATTAAGTAACCAATAGGTTTAGGAATGTTTTTCTTCATGCTTAGCTGGCTACCATGTATTACGTATAGTAATTAATTTGTGAAAGGCTCATAGCCACTCTAGGTGTGTTAGTTATTTATTAAATATTTTAGATCTAAATTATTGACGCATAATTGACTAATAATCAACTGTATTAATTGTATATTGATTATATGTAGGTTAGAAGCTGCCAGAGTTTGTAGTTACCTTTTTTTTATTTTGTCTGCTGCTAGTGTTGTGTCTGTTTATCATCAGTCCTTATTGTATATATATCTTAATTAAATGTAGGAAGCTGCTCTATTTTGTATTAACTATCTTTACTTTGTTGAATAGCAGCTAGTGTCGGTTTGTGATATATCATCTTTCTTATGTAATATGGTAACACACATTGACAACAAGATTTAGGTTGAGTAGTGACTGGTATTTTATTACATGATAAGTAAGGCACACATAATAAAATTCTTTCATTGAGATTGAGCCTAGTTGCCAGCAGATGGAAGGATGTGTATAACTGAATGGATCAAAACTCTCAGTGAACTGTCTCTATGATATAGCTTCAGGCAAGTGTGCCCATTAGACTCTACACTGTGATCACTTTTGTTGGAGCTACCTAAATAGTAGTGTTAAGTTTTTATACTATCTTTGGAGCAGTAATAAAAGTTATCTCTCTAGCTTTACAATTACTGAAAGAACAGTTAGAGTGGAAGTATACATTACCCCACATGTTAGAATCTCATTACAAGATGTATATAAATTGTAGCTTGCTAATATGCATATCATTTTGCTGGGTGATGATATTACATGTGATAATAAAACACACTTCTTAAAATGAATATTGTCTTTTTTCTTAAATGCGTTTTTGGGCATCCAGCATTTAAAAATCAAATATTGATAAAACCTACAGATGAATTTAGCTGAGAGTCTATTATGCAAATTTCCGGAAAAAATTTGTTTTGATCCTCTTCAATAATCNTAAGGCACACATAATAAAATTCTTTCATTGAGATTGAGCCTAGTTGCCAGCAGATGGAAGGATGTGTATAACTGAATGGATCAAAACTCTCAGTGAACTGTCTCTATGATATAGCTTCAGGCAAATGTGCCCATTAGACTCTACACTGTGATCACTTTTGTTGGAGCTACCTAAATAGTAGTGTTAAGTTTTTATACTATCTTTGGAGCAGTAGTAAAAGTTATCTCTCTAGCTTTACAATTACTGAAAGAACAGTTAGAGTGGAAGTATACATTACCCCGCATGTTAGAATCTGTTAGGTGCTGTATCTAAATTGTACATTGCTAATATGCATATCATTTGCCTGGGTGATGATATTACATGGCGACCGTGACAGGACGCAGAATCCTAATCAACATCATAGGAAGTGTGGTTAGGATGGATTTCTTCCACACAATTATCTACCAGAGGCGTATTCCCTTTATGTGCGAGGTTGTCACTGCACACCTTCTAACCAGCATTTTTATGATTTTACAGCGTTTTTTCCTATCACTTATTTAGGAACTGAGTAAATTTAATGCCGCATCAAATTGATGTTTACACTATTTTTATATATAGAATTTGTGATTAAATATAAATAGTCAATCGAATTGAGTTGCCATTTTAATTTTTAATAACGCATTGTTTTCAGTTCTTTCTTATAAAACTGGTGTCTAAATTACAATTTTGGTAAAATTAAAGCATTTCGATTGTTTTGATCCATAATCTATAAATTGGTTTAACTTCCTAGTTTACATGTATTATCTTGTTTAGCAATCATATCACTGATAAATTAAAATTTCTAGTTAATTCAATCGTGAATGTCGCAATAGGCTAGGGCTTGCGACATCCACAATTTAATAGACATTAAAAGAGCAAGGTGTGTATTCATATTAAGGCACACTACGAAATTAAGCGTAATCGTTGAAATTGCATCCTACATTTGTCGCTGAACGTTATTGATTGGTTCACGAAATGGAAATAGATCATTTCGAGGCGTGCACTAATGATCACTGCACCTCGAGTGAGAAATCAAACGTCTCACCCAGGGATCGTTAGATTTTAATCGCGATTAATCGTATGAAAAAATTTTTTGATGATAGATTAATCATAATCGCTGCTGCAAGGAGATTAATAATCGCGATTAATCGTCAATTAATCTACTTCTGATTAAAAATATTCAAAATACAATATATCAATAGTAAAATATTCAAAATAGAAAATATCAACTATTATAGTTATTTGAGATTATTTCCTGAAGTCATTTTACTCCACATGTGCTTGTTAGGGTAAAGAAATATTTGGATCTCTAAGTGTAGATAATTAAAATTAAATAAACGATTTTGGTAATCAGAAAGAGGATTACCAGCTTTGCTGAACAGTCTCTCAACCTGATTTGAAGTTGGCGTGATAAAATCGAGGATCCCTATGTATAGAATTAGGCGACATCTGACGCTTCCTAAGTGTGTTAGATGCCTAATCATCACACTCTTCTTTTATGTCAAGTGTTAAGGTTTTCTTTTGTAAAACATATGACACAAGAATAGTGGCCATAGATAAGATCAAACCGAAAATTACAACACATAACTGAAAGCATAAGCATCAACTTAATTAGAATAATCTAGATTAATCGAGCATGCTGTTTACGTTTAATCTAATCTACTTGACCAGCACGATAGATTAATCCATTCGATTAATCGCATTGACGATTAATCATGTTGGATCCCTGGTCTCACCACTCTCAGTTAATTCCCCGCCAAGCAAACATTAATCAAAATAGAGAAACTTTTTCAAGTTCTACATGTACATACATTGGCTGTGGTATTAAGCAAAAACAAATGTTGGCAGTGGGCTTTATTCTAATTTATTAGACTATTTTAATGGCTGAAGCAGTTATTAGCAGTAAACCAGACACGCTCACGCAGTGTCATGTGCACAACAAGCAGCCCTGGTTAAACGTGTTTATGAGCCTGCAAAGAGGGCTCATCAATGCTAGACAAAAGCTGTGGAATATGAGCATTAGCTTACTAATATTTACGGCCAACAAAAAACATAGTTTCTTAGTCCGCCTTAATAATGTCTACATACGGTACGGTTAGCAGGGTCGCAGAAATGGAACTTGGATAAGGATCGGATCTTCATTTTGAAAGACTTCGGATCCAAAACTACGCAAATGTTTGCATTTAATCCTAATTTAATAAACTCAATCTAAGTGAAACTTTGTAATTGAATTTCATTGTTCATACAATAGTTCCATGTTATTCTTTCCAATAACTTATAAAATTGGTGACCAATACTTCAAATCTGAAAATGCGATTCATAGTAAAGCAACCAAAAACATTTGTTTGTACAAACTTGCAAGTAGATTCTCTTTAATATGTATGTCAAAGAGCACAGAACACAGAGAAGCAAGTGGAATGCCTTAGCTTTTGCAAACCCCGCAAAATGTAAAAATACTAATATAATTTGGGATGTTCTTAAATCAAAAAATCTCATTCAAATATGCACTCTAAGCAACTTGCAATGCCAAGATCAAATTAGTACTCAGAAGGTTTGTCATTATTATAATCACGACTACCAAAATGTTTGTGGAACCATATTGTCGGCATACTATTAATATGGTGTGAATTTATTAAATGTTGCTGCTATATAATTCAAAAAATTTTATCCAATTTCAGTAAAATTTAAAATTTATATTTAAATCTCAGATTTTGTTTGAAAAATTAATTTTTCTATCACGGATTTTAATACACTCAACAACAATTTTTTTAATGTCTTGCAATATAAATTTTGGGGTTGTTCTTTAATTTGCCATTATTTGTGCTATTCTTGTTTTCGTCACCTTAGCTGCAATTTTGAAGTAAATTTATCTTGTTTGAAACAACTTCAATTCATATTGACATTGCAAAGTGGTTATTTTTGAATGTGGACATAAAAATTAATATGGGAGGCAATACTATAAGAAGCACAACTATTTAAACTCTATAAATATATTATGATTATAGTTGATGACAATTTTAGGAACTAGATTATTACAAAGCTTACAAACAAGTTGATTTGCATGTATTATTCCGTAAGTAAATGTTCATTTTTTTATCTCAAGATAGTGTTGAAGCACTTAAAATTTTCTATTTGCATTAAAAAACATAAATATTTTTTAAGTTTATTTTTGTTTATTGTTAGAATACTTATTTAAATTCGGATCCGTTTTGTGTTGAAAATTAAAATTTTTTTAAAAGTTTGGATCGGATCCGGATCATGAAATTTCGGATCCGGATCGGATCTTAAACTGTTGGATTCGATTCCATCTCTGGTGGGTCATCTATTTCTGCTTTCATTCCAAATATAGAGGTTCGAAAATAATAGCAAATGAGTCTTGGTCTTTGTTGAAATTGAAAAGTTGCTTTGATCACGTACTGGCCCTGTCCAATGTTTTAAAATTTCGTGATGTTAGTAAATAAACTAAGGTATCCATTTCAAATATCTTACTTGATATCTGATTGTAAGAAATATTTATTTGAAACATATTTTACATTAATGTAGAGTATTTAAAAAATTATGCATTTAATCATGTAATGGATGACTTTAAGTTTAAGCAATTACTGCACTGATCTCCATTGTAAATTTTGAAACTTTCAGTTCAGTATTGACGTATTTTTTTTAATACAATGACAAAACCAAACCGAACTCTGCACTGCACACTAGGGACCACTGTTATCAACAAAACTGACGATGCTTCTGCCATGCAGATCCTAAGCACACAACACTTCTGATTTTACCGAACTTATTTTACTTACTCAGTTCTATCTCAATTACAATTTTTATGATTTGATAAACATTTTGCTAGTGAAGACTAATGATTAAAAGGAAACTACTAACTTACACAGAAAATTTTTTTATATATCAACAGATGAAAAGATTTCATGCATGCAGAAATTGGCAATATATCACGTTGAAACCCCACAACAGTGTGATTGTGACACTCTGTCAAAGAATGACAAACCAAACCAAAAACAAGCCGAAAAAACAGAACAAAGTTCCAATAATACCAGGGAACTCAGTAGCAACCCCAGTTACCCCAGCAACAAGTGAGCTGCAAGAAACTTTGAACCTGATAACTCCCACAACTGATGTGGAAATGCAAACCATTCAATTTGAACCATAAATTGATTTATTGGAAATTTTAGAAACTCTGAAAAGACAAAAAAGACAGAAATGGCTCTTAAAGAAGAAATTAGAATTCTCAAAAAAAATTCAATGAAATGGAATCAGAGTGAAGACAAATGATACTGAACCTTAAATTTGATATGAACCAAAGGCTAGATTGTAGCATCATCCAAATTAATTAAGCTGCTAACATTGATTTGAAGAGAGAATAAGATTGAAGACAAATTATGATTAGAAATACTGTAAAATTATATGATCAGTTTAAATTAATTTGTGTTATGCAACCAAGCAAGAATAAGTGTCAATTATGAGAGATTAGTATCTGTTAATATGTACACTTTTGGCAAAACCAAGGGGGCGAAGTCGCTTCCATTATTTTTAGCCGCCATATTGGTAGACAAAAGATTTAAATTCAAAATCAACAGGGTCTTTGTACCAGATCATGAAAGTGCACTTATGTTATGTATAGGGGTTTTTCTCTCATTTAGTTGACTATTGATCACTTACTACATGTATTAAATATAACAGATTCGAAATATGGTTGGATGACTGAAACCTAGGAATTATATCTATAATATTTTAGATCCAAATTATTGACTATAACATGACCAATAACTTGACCAAGCATGTATTAATTATTAAATGTAGGTTAGGAAACTGCCAATTATTAGACTAGTTATTAAAGCCAATATATTCCAGGAATGGCTACATGTATAGTAATAGAGCAGCTAGTAACAAGTCCAGTTGCATTATCATGAAACACTTTTACAATATAGAGACTAAGTTGAATTGTGTCTTGTCTTGAGTATACACAGAGCTAGGATAGGGTACACATAAGTTACATCATTCAGCTGAGAAGTGGAACTCAACCAAATGGATCCTCAGTGAACAAGTGACACTGGATGTGGAGATCAGCTTCAGGCAGATGCCCACTATTGATCATTGGAGAAAATGCTGCATGGCTTTGTCACCTAAATAGTGAATAGTTTAATCTAGTTATGTTATGTTAACAGAAATATACAAAAGCTAAGCAGTATATACTTGGTAAATCCCTACCTGCAAACATACAACTGATGTTATAGAATAACAAAGGACAAACAGTAATAATGCCTGGTAGAGGATGTTACAAGATGAGCAATGCAACTTGTTTCAAATACAAGTGGATACTTTAATGCAGAGGCTAGCAGATGCAAACCTACAAATTATAGAACAAAACAACAGGTGGAAATTAATGTATTCTAACTTGGAAACCGAAAATAAATATTTGCAGCAAGAGAGGGAAATGCAACAACTAGAAATTGAACACCTGAAAGATCAGCTCTGATTAAACAAATTAATGCAAGATAGTAACAATGACCAAATGATGAAAAAACAGATGCAGACACATGAAATACTAGTTAGAGAGGAACCAGAAGTTCAATTAATGGCACCCAGAAGAAGTGCAAGATTACAAACAATGTCAAGTGGCAGAAAAGAACCTGACAACACAAACCTCAGTGAAGAAGAAGAAAAGGAGTTAATTATCCAAGAAATTACAGATAAAATTAAGAAACAAGTGAAAAACCAAGTAAAAATGGAGGCACCTGGAAAACCAACATTTGAGAAATCAATGCTACCACAATATCAAAGAAACAAAACCATGCCAACCACAGATGAGAATGCCTAATGGGAAAATCAACAGCTACTCTCCCACTTTTGAAGAGTGGTTACAACTGTTCAAATTGACAATGATTGAGTGCAAAGTGAGTCAAGATTCTGCAGCCATGAGACTCCCACTATACTTATCTGGAGGTGCATACCAACATTATTTGAGTTTGGACACCAAACCTAAAACCAATTATAAATTACTGATTGGAAATTTCATTGAATATTACCAAAACAAAAGTTCAAAAATCAGTATCAATGGTTCTAAACAGTATGAAAATAAAAAAATTTGATAACAATCAAAATTATATGTCCCAAGTTCAACAATTATTGATGCTCAGCTTGAAATGAGGTTATTATTCAAAATACGACCAGTTCTCTCACATTACTAAAGGCCTGCCAGAGAATGTGAAACAACAGTTCAGGATAAAATGTGATGTTGATGACATAATGGAAAACATGATCAGAAAAGCTGTGGACATTCAAGTCATGTTAGAAAACAATTCAAGAATATATGAGTAGACAACATGGAACAAACAAAGCCCAAATACAATGAATTGGAGGTTGAGAGAACAAAACCAACAGAAACCATTAAGAAACAATGAATTGAAAAAAGGAAAAATACAATAAAAATTAAAAAAAAAAAGAGGGACAGATAAAAAGACTAAAAGAAAAAGATGTTCAACGTTTTAACTGTGGTCTAAAAGGACACAAAAAAGATAAATGTAAGAAGCAAATTAACATTATAGAAGATGGTAATGCCTACTATGATGATGAAGATCTAATTGAATCTGAAAATGAGATATTATCCAAAATTGAAGATAAAGAAACAATCAAGGATTCAGAAAACTATTAGGAGTGCTGTCTCAAGAAAACTGAGCACCACCATTGATATTAACAGATCTAAGAAACATAAACACAATCACAGTGGTGATAAACAAAATGATGTTTAAAGTGACTATCAATACAGGTGCTGTAAAATCAATAATAAAAAATTAAATTAGGATTTGGGAGAAATGATCTAAAGAAATCACTAAGCAGATTAATTAATGCATCAGGCAAATACATTGATACAAAAGGGACATTAGAAAAAGCACCAATGCGAATTACTAACAACACATTCAAACAATCTCTAATATTTGTCAACACCCACAAAAGCTTATTAGCTTATGAAGTAATAATGGGAGATGATTTTCTATCTAAAAATAAATGTGTTATCAATTACAGTAATAGAATGATCAAAGTACAAAAGGAGAAAATTGAAATAGAAGAAGAACAAGAGAACCAGAAAATACTGTTCAAACTCATGGAACACATCAAACTTGAGCCATACCACTGGAAGATGTAAACAATCAAAACAGGCAAAAACATGAGCACAGAAATCATGTTATATGAACAAATGGGAATTAACACAAAAAGAATCTAAATGCCTACAATTGTCTGCTCAATAACAAATGGAGAAGGAAAAATCTCAATATTAAAAGTGACTAACAGAAATGTGAACATGAATTGATCTAAAGTAATGTTAATAGAACAATGAGAGCACAAGGAGAGGAAAATGAGATCAAAGAGGAAGAAGAAAACTGAAAAATACAGTTTGAACCCATGGAAGACATAAAATTACAACCATGCCACTGGAAAATGCACACAATTAAAACAGAAAAAAAGATTACAGTGGAAATTGTGTTAAACAAACAAACAGGAATCAATATGAAAACCAAACAGTTGAAAGATGAGTACAATAAGATCTTGAATGAGCTCATAGATAAGCAAATCATACAATAGAGTGAAAGTCTGTACACAGAAAAAAAACACAGATTGTGCATAGACTTCCAAAAATTGAATGAAATCACAACAAAGGACTCATACCCATTACTGAGAATCAAAGATATTCTATACAAAGTGAGTAAACATAAATACTTTACAGTAATAGACCTTTGCAAGGCATATTGGCAGGTGCAAATGGAACAAAAAGACATGGAGAAAACAGATTTTATAACACAATATGGACTTTATGATTGGAAAATTATGGGTCAACAAAGTTGGAAATGCTTGCACTAATCAAAAGCATAAAGAAGCTTAGGCAATTTTTAATAGGAAAGAAATTCATAGTAAGAACCAACAATAGTGGATTGGCATGGCTAAAGAAATTTTCAGGAGATAAATCATCAATAGTTTTGAGATGGATTGAGGACCTAAATGCATTCACATTCACAATAGAACACAGAATGGGAAAACTACACAGTAATACAGATTTCTGGACATCACTCCCAGAATACCAGAGAGATCTGGAGAAAAAAGACAGACAGTAAATGGACTTCCAATTCCTTCCACATAATGAGCATGAACAGCTTCCAGAGATAAATGTTGATAAAAAAGAGACACAATAACACCAATCATGTTAAAGGAAGAAATTAAGGAAAATGAAATCTTAGAAAAGCAAAAAGAAGACATCACACTAAGGGAGATAAGAGAAAAAGTGAAAAATCAGGAGTACAAAATGTCTAAAATAGCAAAGAATTACTATGGTAGATACAATTGGAAATTGAATGAAAATTGTCTCTTATATATAACCAGAAAATCTAACAGGATAGTAATACCTGAATACTATAAGAGGGATATAGTGAGAAAAATTCATGAACAAGGACACTTGGGAATCACACAAACAGAAATGACCTTCAATTCCAAGTATATTACAATCAGAATAAGGAAAATAACTGAGGACATTATAAATAATTGCACACAATAAACAACACTTTCCCACACAAAAAGTTCTGTTAGAGAAAATAATTGCAACAAAATTGAATGAAGTGGTACATATAGATCTTGAAATGTTGTCCAAAGATGACAAAGGATAACAATATGTATTAGTGAGGGTCTATAATTTCACATTATATGCAAAGAGAATACCAATGAGGAATACAACTGCCAAGGAAACTACAAACATAATACTAAAAGAGTGGATTCCAAAAATAGGCCCAATAGAAAAAATTATAACAGATAAAGGCCCACAGTTTGAGAGTGCACCTTTCTAAGAATTAAGAAAGTTATTAGAAATTGTAAGCAAACACACAACAGCATATCACCCCAAGCAAATGGCGCAGTTAAGAAACTAAATAGAACATTAATTAAACTGATCAGGGTAGCTACATCAAGAATAGGTGGAAGTAAATGGAGATAAGTAATACAAATGACAGAATACTTTTACAATACTTTGGTACACTCAACCACACAAGTCACCCCATTCAAGGCAATGTATGGAAGGGAAGCAGCCACTATCCATGCAATTCACAGAGTACTCTGATAAAATGGACAATCAGTTTGTGAGACAGCTGAAAGATAAAATCACAGCCATCCACAAAACAATGTGCCACAACTTATTAAAAGTCAGCAACTAGACAACAGAGAAATTATAATAAAAAAATTTACAGACACACACACAAGGTAGGAGATAATGTATACACATTTACACCTATTAAAGTGAATAATGTAAATCAAGTACAAATATTAAAAACCATGTAGTCAGGTCTGTACATAATTAAAAAAGTGTTAAATAATAATGAGTATGTATTAAATAACTATACAACTTTACATTTTCAAAATCTGAAAAGAGAAATAACAGATATTGAGGAGCAACCCTAGACTAAAAACCAGAATTCAAATTACTATGAAATCAAGGTGAAAATACATATGAAATGGATGAATTAGATAGTCTGCAAGAGGAGAAATTCAATGAAGAATTTTCACTCAACATCACTGATGATAATATACAACCAATAGTTATGCCTCAGAGGGCAGCAAAGCAAAATATAAATTATAACCCTGAAACATGGGATGCAAACTTAATACCTCAGTTTAGGAATTTTGAACAGTAGAATGAGCAATTGATCACTGAAGGGAAGAACAATGCAGTGCAAATCAAACCCTAGAAAGTGAGTAAAGAGAGTGAAGACAACAAGACCAAGGGACACAGAGAACATTAGTGAATGGGAAGAAATCAAACATATGCTTAGTAGTCCTCACTGCCAATTAAAGGGCGTGATGATGAAAAGCAGAGAAGCTTCAACATCACTTAGTAGTAATCACCACCAATTAAAGGGCAAAGTGACAAACAGCAACAAAACTAATGTACTGCTGATTAAAGGGCATGCTGATGAAAAGTAAGAAGAGCAAACAAAGTCTGAACTTTTTTTTGAGTACTCCACACTGATGACTAAAAAGAAAGGTGTAAGCAGTACCAAATCCACAGCTGGTCAATTGCTAATGGAGACTCTGGAAGGGAACTGACCAAAAGGGGACCACCTGGAGGCCATCAGCAGTGGTTTGAAAATGGAATACAAACTGAGCACCAGTGCAAGAAAACCTCTCATACTCACTCAGGATATGCTACATGCCCCCTTAGAGAAAAGCTACTCTACTTTAGAGAGAACAATGCAATCATTGGAATGAAGCAAATGTATGTCAACAATTGATGGAGAGAAGCTACATCCATATTTTATAGTGAAAACAAAATTGAAATATAATGAATATGAAAAACAGTTGCCAGAAAACTGGAGTTACATATGGAAACAAACAAAAATGGATGAAATGAATTTACTACTAGTGCTAGATAAAGAAAACTGGCCAATGGTGAACACCATCATAAGCTACCCCAAAAGGATTAATGAAACCTTGGAATGCCCATATTATAGAAGTACAGCACACATAGTGTTCAATGATAATTTGACATTAACCAAAGCTCAGAGCATTATGAAAAACAAAGAAAGAATAGCAAACACTGAGCAGATTAACATTGATAAAGACAACCTGACTCTAATATACATAATTAAAGAAAAAGACTATAATCAAAAGCTGGAAAAACAATTGCAGAACACTTTATGAAAACAGCAGAATTGACAGGGACACAGATAGTAATAATAATGATTACTACAGAAGAACAGATACAACAGTACCTAAGGAATATGTGTATGCAAGTCTAAAACATCTTTCCAAAAGAAAGAGAACTGGAAGAATCTGCAATTTCACAACTGATTAAATTCGATTTACAGCTCCACTATTGGGTGCAGTTGTAGAGTTTAATGGTTGAACTGTGGATTGCTGTTGAACTATACCAGCAGGTGAAAACTATAGAAATGACAAGAAAATACACAAAACTTGGAGAAGATAACACAACTTCATATAAAGTGCAGTCTAAACCAGAGGCAAGAACATCTGAAGCAGATTCAAGAGATATGGGGGAACATGAAAATCACCAAAACTATAAAAGAAAAATGGCCATTTATACACATCAAAGCACCTGCAAAAAAATATCATAAGTCCATAGAATTCACACTCCAAGAAATTAACAAGACATATGAACTAAATATTAAAAAAGACTAAAAGATACATGTTTGAAGAAGTTAATGCACCAGAAGTGAGATATCAAACAATGATATGGCTGTTAGCAATCTACCTAACAAAGGATGGAAATTTGAAATTATTGATCTCAAGATGATTATGAATGCAACTAAGCAAACAAAAATGCAATGAGATAGCTTTCTCACCAACCAACATCACTATGAAAAATAGGCTGCTGAAAGAAGTTACAGAGAAATTAGCATTGCAATAAAAGCAAGAAATCCTATGCAAACCATTGAGAAAAATTTATTAAGAATCATCACTGAGGAAATTCCAATGTGTAAAATAACATTGGTCATGATAGCCAACAGAACAGGCTTATGTCCAAATGAAATATTGCTATTTGAAGACCAACAAAAAATACATTTGGGGACCTACATCAGAGACAAAACTACTACAGCTTGAGGAACAACCCTGGATAACAACGTGAAAACTCGTAAAGAGAAGAATAAGTAATACAGTCAAAATAAATCAAAACATCAAAGGCTAAAACATGTCACATAATGGCAACTCAATTGCAAAGATTTATATGTGAGACACCAAAATGCTCCTTCACTAAAATTATAAAAAAGCCAAAGAAATTTGAAATAGTGGGAATAAGCAACCAGTAGAGGTTCTCAAGATGACAAAGACACAAACTGAAATAATGCTAGAAGATGAACTACTAATGTCAACAATTATCATGCTGTCACCTAAAACACAGGAACAAATAGATGTCATCAATATGGAAAAATGGGGAAATCTTAGCCCAGCTAGCACTATAGAATGGATTGATATAGAAGATGAGTGGTACCTGGTAGAAATTAAAATAACCAAAGAAAAGGGAACAGAGATAGTAAATCAAAATTACCAGAAAATTAAAGAAAATCATACAGTTGCAACAATGAAGATATGTTTTTGGAAGCTTTCACCAGAATGGAACTTAACAAATTACTAAAACCATACAACCAGCTGTCAATAGATGTAGAATGTGTAACATCCAAAGTAGAAATGCCACCAAAGACAACCATCAACTTAGGAAAAAGAGGACTAACCCCAAAATTTTGGGAGAAGATACCAGAAGAAAAAATGAACTACCCTGCAATGATTGGGATGGCTACATCAGTAATTTACAGAAAAATTGAAGAAACCATGGAAACAAAAATCCTTAAATGCACACTGCCAAAGACAGTCTCTATTCCAATGTTATTAACAAGATGGCAAGTAGTAAGGTAATGGGGAGACCCTGTCTCATTGAGACACCCTGAAGTTCTCGTAACACCTATGGCTATTTGCCATGTGGAAATGAAGTGATTCTATTGGTCGTCATCTAGCGACAAAATATTTTTGACAAAACTAAATTGAGCATAATAATTTTTTGACGAAAATTTAATTTTTGATTTCTAGAATTTGGGCAAAGTGATATAATTGATGATAAGAAACGTTTTGACAAAACGAAATTGAGCAAATTAATTTTTTGACAAGGTTTTTATTTTTTAGGTACACTGACATACTTGCTTCTGTTAATGTAGTTATGACATGTTCATTGTAACAATGTTTTTAATTATGCAACACTCTGTATTAAGGAAAATAATTCATAGATATAAAACCCAACACTTGGGTATAACATTTTATATTTTGTATAAACGTATATTTCAACATACATTAATATTAATCAAAGATATAGTATGCAAAGGACAGAATATAGATCTATGTTCATCAATTGTGTACAATTTGTGCTAAATGTAAAAGTATGCATTACACAATGGCTCTGAGTGATAAAGTTAAGAATTGTGCAATATTCAACCTGTAAAATAACAAATGTTTGAATCAGAGAGATGATAATACTTGTTAAAAGCATAATGTCTTATTTCAGCAATAATGCAAAATAATTTTTCAGAAAAAATCAAAAACTACTTTATGCAAAAAATTCGCAATTTCTAATATTTAATAAATGTACGTGGTAAAACCCACATACATGTTTAAGACAAGACATAAATGTAATTTATTCTACATTTTGCTTATGATGATCATACATATCGTACTATTAAATTTGTCTATCAGGCTAGTTTATCATCATTGTTGTTGGGGGAATTCTGTAGGAAACAAACGCAATGTGCATTTACACATTATGAATTTAAAATGGTAGCATCTAAATAAATGGTTAACATACAAGACAAATGAGATGACATTCACAATATAAAACACATGACAAATTAAAGTTTAAACAAATTCAATTAAAAATTAACAAACAAACGATGTTTCTATAAAGTCTATAATAAATTTAATATCAGACTGCAAATTCACAGCAATTTATTAAAATAAAATTATGTTTTTAAAAGAAATATCTGTAAAACTAACTAGAGATAATATTGTAAAAAAAGCATTAAGAATCAAAAACAATATCTGAGATTTAATTATAAAAATAGCTTACCAAAAAGTTTGAAATCTTTCAGGGTCTTTGTTTTAACAATGTGAAATTCCATTATGCCAGCTGTGTATATTCATACTCATAGAAAGTTGCATGCTTCATAGACAATGCCAACATAAATTTT
>CABFPE010000654.1:202160-218052 GCA_900660155.1 Hofstenia miamia | reverse complement strand
TCCCACAGTATCTTAACCTTCTCATTTTCTATGACGCCCTGTGGCTTGTGCTCATACCACTTGTCTCCTGCTTCTAACCCATGCTGCCTGCTCAAACTCCAGTGTACCATTCTTCCCACCTTGTCGTGCCTGAACTTATACTCATTCTGTGCCAACTTCTCACACCCTGCTATCAGATGATCTACTGTCTCCGCCTCTTTCTTACATAGCCTACACTTATCACTTACTTCTACTCTTCTGTCTATATGCTTCTTCACCCAGTTTGTTCTTATTGCTTGCTCCTGTGCTGCCATTATCAGTGCTTCTGTTTCTCTCTTAAGTCCTGCCTTCTTTAACCACTTGTTGCTCTCTTCTCTGTCACACTTTTCTGTGTTCCTCCAGTATTCTCCATGCATTGCCTTCTGTTTATACCTTGTTTGTCTATCTGATTCCATCCTACTCTGGTATATCTTCTTTCCTTCACTCTCAGTTCTTATCTTCTTTAACTCCTTAGTGACCTCTAGTAGGGACCCCTTAGGTTGCTCTTCTACATATTCCTTTAGCCCTAGTGCTTCTGCTTCTACAGTCTACTCCACACTTAGCAGCCCTTTCCCTCCCTTATGTCTTGCCATGTACAGCCTCAGTTCATTCTTGTTCCACCTAACTATTCCTGCCGAATATTATTATTATTATTATTATTATTATTATTATTATTATTATTATTATTATTATTATCATTATTATTATTCGATTATTTTAAAGGATGTTCTAAATAATTTACGATATTCTTAATAAGAATAGATATAACAACAGTTTTACATTTTTTTGCATAACTTTTTGTCAAGATTTTTCAAAAGAATCTTTAAAGCTGAATTTCCATAACTGGAAAATTTGCTAAAAATCATGAAAATGATCACTTGCTTGTTATTAAAATAATTTAAATTCTGAAATTAGCACTGCATTTTTCGTTATAGTTTTGTTGTGCAATGATTATTGATATTAATTAAAGCATAAAAACAAAAAGCTTTATTATTAGATAGAAATGTACTAAAACATTAAGATTATTCAAATTATAAAAGACTCATTTTTAAGCATCACAACAATATGAAATGAAAAAGGAAATAAAAAACAAAATTATTCTATTATATATAACTGGTTGAGAGCAAAAATATCGTAGGTTCAAACTTGTTTAAAATTGAATTTTTCATATTTTTCCTCCTGTAAGTATGGCATTCAGCTGATAGATAACTTTCAAAAAAAAACTTACATCTCTTTAACCCAGAATTAGTAATGCAAAACACTGTATTTGAGCAAATGAACAGTAGATTTTAACTAAACCGTTTTTTCTGATTTCATGTTTGGTCAGATACTATATTTTTGCTCTGACGCAGTGATATATGAACCATGAAAAAAATCTCATGGCTCAGCCCATTCTTTTGTTCTATACTCTGATAAAATTTTCAAATATTGAATAACCACAAATGCAAGATGCCACTTTTCTTTGAAATTTTTAAAGCAACTGTAGTCATGATGCTTGCTCTCTTCTCTGTCACACTTTTCTGTGTTCCTCCAGTATTCTCCATGCATTGCCTTCTGTTTNTTATTACATCTATTACACTTAGTAAAGGCATAATTTGAAATTCTTCTTTTAAAAAATGTATAATTTCAATAGTAAAAGTGTTAGACATTGCAAAAATTTTGCTTCAGAAAACATCCATGAGTAAGGCTAAAATAAGTGTTTCAAAAATTTTTGCATTAAAATATTTCAAGTGAATCTCATAGTGTGGATATATATATATATATATATATATATATATATATAAATGTTAATCTACCTAGTGCATGTTGGGTTTTGTCAATGAAAGAAATTAATGGTGCTGAGAGGTAACCTAAAGCTCGTCTTGTTGTACGAGGATAGCAAAACAAAAAAGTTCCTGAATCTTACTCTCCAACGTGTTCTAGGCCAGCTGCTCGGATATTGCTTTCACTTTCGTCTTTTTCTGGTTGGCACGCTTATGTTCTTGATGTTAAGACAGCTTTCCTTCAAAGCAAGGATCTTGACTGTTCTGTTTATGTGCAACCTTTAATTGAGGTAGATTATTCCAAATAACATCATATGGCATTTGCGAACTGGTATTTATTGGTTTTTTTACAGCTTCAGTTCCATAGCCAAGAGGGTTGAGGGACGCCCCCCTCCAGAAAAGTCAGGCAGCAACTCCTTGATATCAAACCAGCAGAATCAGCATGAAAAAATATAATTTGTTAATGCAATTAAGCTTCAACAATGCTGTGAAATGCATTTCTAATGTCTATTTTGTGCATATTTCAAAAATATTTGCGAGGCTTCACCCCGCTGTTGGTTGCTTATGTAATCACTACCAGATGACCTTTCGCGTCGCAAAATCCCGTCAAGCCAATGCATACAACATAATAAAATGGTGTACAGTCTTAGTAAACTTTGAATATAAATTTTAAGAAGGTCGAAATTCCCATTAACACCTCTCGAATGCGGGTCAAACACCCTTAGGCAGATGTGATTTTTTATAAGCGCATTGCACCGCACCCTCAGTGAGTTCGCCCGCACCCACAACACACCCGCTATTTTCCAAACATCACCTGTCTACTAAGCCACAAATGTAAATCACCGAATTGACTTTGCATGAATTTATTTAATTGATGTCAAATATATAGATTTCGTAGTATAATTAATATTGATTAGCTTAGTATTACACATGTAACAAAATTAAAAGGTCCACCCTCATCGCATTGCACCTCAACCCACATGGCATTTGAAATTCAGTACCCGCACTGCAACCCCCTCTGCAGGTAAAACCGCAACCCGCGCGTGTAAACCCATTCCCGCGGCCATCCTTGCTCTTAGGTGATTAATGCTGCCTAGGGGCCTGGAAAGCTTACAAAAACAGAATTCTACCACGATATATTTTCATTATAATTCAAGAAAAAAATAATTTCAAAAAGAAAACAAATTTTGAACATTGCAACATCGTCTAAATATAAAAATAGGCATTTATTTTATAAGTTTTATTGCAAGTGAAAATTATTAATGAAATATTGCAATGTGTTTCTGTCAATATGAAACTTAATATTATTTTGAAAAAATTACGTGCGCATATTCTTTGTTGAGAAGATCGTTTGAGATGCTAACTGCATGAAATGTTGAGAACAACTGTGTTTAATGAAGTAATAATGCGTCATACGCATAACTAATCCTAAAACTCGAAAATAGTTTTACCATTGGTTGAATTTGAGACTACAATATACCGGCCTTCGGGGAATTTTATCATTCAATAATAAATGAAGTGAAAATATCTTAAGCAAAAACTAGAAAAACTCGTGGATTTAATAAATGTAATATTGCATAACATATATTTAAAAAATGTACTGTATGTATTTAGATAAGATTTCCTTTAACAGAATGCATTGAATAATTTTAAAACTCATATTAATCTTTTGTCTTGTTTTCAGATCCAATAATTTGTAAATTCTACTAATAAACTTGCGAAATTAATACACAGTGCGATATTAATAAATATTATTGTAAACCACTTGGATTTTATTTGAGATTTACTCATTCTATTTTTGTGCTTAATTTAAATCTAATTATATTTTTTAAAATATTTGATATTTTAGCAGGTTTTGTTATAATGAAACTAACGTATACATGATTATGCAATTTTCGTATACTATTTGTAAATTTAGAGTGCACATTTTGGTTTTTTAATGAAATATTTTAATGCTTTAATAAGAAGACTAGACTATGCATCAAACATGGTATTATAAATACTGCGATCCTTACTTACTTTGGGATACAGGCTTTATACATGTTGGTATTTTTGTTCGATTATATTTCGACCGTAAACGCTTTGCTAGGCAACTGAATAGTAGTGTATGCTGGGAGTGCACGGAAAAGGCATCCTGTTCATGGGGTCATTTACGTGATTGGGTAGCTGGCAAGCTTACGACTGGAGATGACTACAAGAAAGCAATCAGGGTTTCTGGGCAAAGCAATGTCTTCTATGAAAATGAAGAGGACTTATTGTATTGTAGGAGAAAGTTCTCAATGATAAAGGATAAAATAAGAAAGGCTGATGTTCCTGCAATCGTTATAAGACTAACAGCGATTGGTATTTTTCAAGCGCATGTGAAACGTGGAAAAATACGAAGTTTAGATGAATTAGAAGATGTCTTATTTTACATCCCAAATAGTGAATGGTTCCAGCAATTTGAAGTTGTACTCCAGGAGTTGAATATTATCTAGTATAATCAACTTTTCATATAAATAATCGATTAAATTTCTCTGCTTAGCCAATCCCTAAATGCATTTAGACCTCATAATAAAAATGTGTAATCCTGACAGTGAATAAATCCATGTACTCTTCTACTTAGCAAAATTATGAAGAATATAGCTCCATTAAAAAAATTAGAAAGATAAATTTTGTTACTTATGTGTTTTAGTTGCTAAAAGATTGAAAAAACTTCTATGAATCGATGGCAAATTTAGTTTCTATAAGGTTTTGCAATCGATATTACACAACAACTTCCGGAGCAAACATATTTTAATAATCTGTTCTTAATGGAGTCCATCAAGTTCTTCCGATTTCTCAGAGGAATTTTTTCTTTGTTCTCAAGCATATATTGGGTATGTCTTCAACAATGGGGGAAACCCCATCATGTGAAGAATCTATTCAGCCAGATAAAACCATTCCGCAAATGGAATATGCTCTGATAGAACATTAGTATACTTTGAACAGTACCTCTTTCCAAAATTTTCAGGTAAAAAACTTAATAGTTCAAAGCACAACAAACCATGAGATTTTGGGAAAATTTTGAAGGCAGTATGGCTGTCATAGACAAAGTAGAAATGTTAGTTTCTATGCAGCTGGAACATGGACTCATCTGAAGAATTAACCCTGTGACCATATTTCACGGAAGCAAACACTATCTTCCTTCTCTTTTTGTGTCAATATTGCCCTTTTTTCTACCTTATTTACAGATACCTACCTTTGAAAGTGTTTGGTACATTGTTGGTGTTGAGAGAACTTTGTTATGGGTTTCTTGGAATTTGAGATAAAATAAGCATTTGATTTCAATGGGTTTTGTAAAGAAATTGCTACAAAACTGTTCAGTTTTTTTGAATTTCTGTAGAGTATTTTTGGGTTCATGCCCGATATTGTTAGTAACGTTCTGCGGTTTGTGGTTCCGGTAGAGCGAAAACATTGCAGAACGTTTCTTGTATCTTGATAAACCATGATTAGTGAAAATAAATAAAGCAATTATCCCAATCTGGTGCGATTACTGTTGCTGTTGTTCATTGCACGTGATCACCAAAATATGTTCGTCCAGAGCATAGCACTTTAATGAGGAGAAAAAGTTTGTGTACTTTCATTAAGGTGTTTTGGAAATAACTAAAGCAGTAATTTTGAAAAATAGAAATTATAGCAAAAAACGAAATGCTTTCTCTAATGCATTTATTTCAATTAAGTACATGCCAAATTAAGCTTTTAAGTTTCAGGTGAAAATATATTTTTGTTTATCTTTTTATAATTGCAAGAATATTTCATTTTCCGTATTTTACTTTATTACAAAGTTAAAAACTAAGTGTTTGACAATGTTAAGTTGAATTCTACAAAAAATTGGGTTGTTTAAATAAAAAAAGTGTTTTCAAATTTTAAAATACTTTTGTAGTTTTTTCAACAAAACTTTGATGTTGGATCCAGTTCTTCCTAAACGCCTTGCTTGAAATCAAATGCTGAAAGTTCAATGCAAATTTAGGGTTCATTTTCAAAGCAAATATTTAAATTCATGAAGGCCTACGAATAACATGATTACATAGCTGTACTGTGCACTATTATGTTAGCATTAATGAGTAATACATATAACTCTAAGCATAACTCGAAAATTGTTTATCTAATTCTTCTGATAAGACATCATTTATTGCCTATCGTTGCGCTTTGTTTGATTAATATCTACGGTGAAAGAAATTTGCCAAAATGTATTTATCGTGTTAAAATATTTTAATCACGTTTTTCATATTACAATAATGGAAACCTCTAAATACGAGAAAGTGTGCATTTACATTGGAAATAATAGGGTTGTTGCTGTTTTTTCAATTCCCTGCAAAAATATTTAGATTAATTCTGAAAAACAGCTATCATTTACGGTAATCTAATACTTCAATTAACATTGAGAGTTTTGCAGATAAAACATCTATATTGCTTGGAGTAAATGAAATTCTAGGATAGCAGCATTTTTTTGCTCACTAGTTTAATTAAAATTGTAAGCCTTCTGCCCATTAGTTGTTATAAACGTCNTATATGTATATATATAAATATATATATATATATGTATATATATGTATATATATATATATATATATATACAGTATTGGCGAAATTGAGAAAGTTTTGGATTTTACACTAAAAACGCAATGTAGAAACAATATAATAACACAATGTTGAAACAATATGATAATGCCATGTAGAAAGTAAATAGTTAATTCAGAACAACTCACTAATATTTTGTATGTTCGCCATTATTGGCCAAACACGCAGCAATGCGATTTGACATTGACTTTACCTGCTATATTTTGCTCCTTCAGATCATCGAGTGATGTGCATTGGCGTTTCCTCAGACAGTTTTTGATGTAATGCCTGCAATTTTCTATGAAGTTGTGGTCTGAGGAGTTTCCTGGCCAGTTCTTAAGCAGCCAAAAGTCTTGTGATGCAATCCACTGTTTCACAACTTTCGCGCTGTGGCCAAGAGCAACATCTTGTTGTAGTACAGATGTTCCACAAAGCTGCATAATCATGGGAACTTTCTCCTGAATTATTTTGAGGTAGGCCTTGGCTGTGACTGTCACATTGTGAGGAACAAAATGCAGACCAGCATGCCCATTCACTGTTATAGCACCCCAAATCGGTCACAGAAGTAGCTGAGCAGACATTTTGTTGTGTGTAACGTGTGTTGAATCTTTGGTTTCTTGGTCGTCGAACGTGTGGCCAGTATGATGTAAACTGGTAAATCTTGGATTCGTCAATAAAAATTACTTGATGCCACATCTCAGGGGTGTAGTGTTGGTATTGTCTTGAATGTTTGTTTAAGACGATCGGGTTTGGCTGCTGGTTTGTACGATGGAAGGACAAAGATAGTATTCAATTGACGCCTAATGGTGTGCACCTAGATTTGCTTTGACTTCAGAAGATGAAGATAATTGTTGATTGACAAAATAATGGGGAATGAAGTGGTCAGTCTGAGGGGTTGTCACTTTTGGTCTTCCAGACCGCTTGCGAGAGGAAAAATTTTGCAGTTGCTGATACTGAATAACACTTCTGGATACCACGCCCAGCAGCAATAATTGTAACCTTCCTCATACAAGATATGAATTTGAGCATTTGGTGAAATTTCAAACTTTAATGATAGTGCTTTTTCAGTGAAAATGTATTGTGTGTAAATTTAAATTTGTGTTAATTTGATTTGCTAAATCAGTCTGTTGTAATTTCTAAGAAAAAATTAGGAATTCCACGCTTTAGACAGGTTACTCTTCCCAAACTTTTGGCCAGTACTGTATATATATATATATATATATAAATATAATACATATATATATATATAGCCGNGCCTACGAATGACATGATTACATAGCTGTACTGTGCACTATTATGTTAGCATTAATGAGTAATACATATAACTCTAAGCATAACTCGAAAATTGTTTATCTAATTCTTCTGATAAGACATCATTTATTGCCTATCGTTGCGCTTTGTTTGATTAATATCTACGGTGAAAGAAATTTGCCAAAATGTATTTATCGTGTTAAAATATTTTAATCACGTTTTTCATATTACAATAATGGAAACCTCTAAATACGAGAAAGTGTGCATTTACATTGGAAATAATAGGGTTGTTGCTGTTTTTTCAATTCCCTGCAAAAATATTTAGATTAATTCTTAAAAACAGCTATCATTTACGGTAATCTAATACTTCAATTAACATTGAGAGTAGTTTTTGCCTATTTCAATGGTTTTCGAATTTAAGTATTATTGAAAAAAAATAACAACTTTGAAGAACATATTATATATACAAAGAAAGTAAATTTTGCACAAAGTTTTAAAATATTACACACTTTTAGGATGATCTGAAGTATATATTTCATGTATTTAAGCAAATCTTCCACAAGAATTTGAAACAGCACGTATTAAAACGCATCTATAGCAGTAATAAATGTTCTAAAATAATGTTACTTAAATATTATCCGCAAATATTGTTCAATACCTAATGCAACATAAATATATATATATATATATANAGAGCGAAAACATTGCAGAACGTTTCTTGTATCTTGATAAACCATGATTAGTGAAAATAAATAAAGCAATTATCCCAATCTGGTGCGATTACTGTTGCTGTTGTTCATTGCACGTGATCACCAAAATATGTTCGTCCAGAGCATAGCACTTTAATGAGGAGAAAAAGTTTGTGTACTTTCATTAAGGTGTTTTGGAAATAACTAAAGCAGTAATTTTGAAAAATAGAAATTATAGCAAAAAACGAAATGCTTTCTCTAATGCATTTATTTCAATTAAGTACATGCCAAATTAAGCTTTTAAGTTTCAGGTGAAAATATATTTTTGTTTATCTTTTTATAATTGCAAGAATATTTCATTTTCCGTATTTTACTTTATTACAAAGTTAAAAACTAAGTGTTTGACAATGTAAAGTTGAATTCTACAAAAAATTGGGTTGTTTAAATAAAAAAAGTGTTTTCAAATTTTAAAATACTTTTGTAGTTTTTTCAACAAAACTTTGATGTTGGATCCAGTTCTTCCTAAACGCCTTGCTTGAAATCAAATGCTGAAAGTTCAATGCAAATTTAGGGTTCATTTTCAAAGCAAATATTTAAATTCATGAAGGCCTACGAATGACATGATTACATAGCTGTACTGTGCACTATTATGTTAGCATTAATGAGTAATACATATAACTCTAAGCATAACTCGAAAATTGTTTATCTAATTCTTCTGATAAGACATCATTTATTGCCTATCGTTGCGCTTTGTTTGATTAATATCTACGGTGAAAGAAATTTGCCAAAATGTATTTATCGTGTTAAAATATTTTAATCACGTTTTTCATATTACAATAATGGAAACCTCTAAATACGAGAAAGTGTGCATTTACATTGGAAATAATAGGGTTGTTGCTGTTTTTTCAATTCCCTGCAAAAATATTTAGATTAATTCTGAAAAACAGCTATCATTTACGGTAATCTAATACTTCAATTAACATTGAGAGTTTTGCAGATAAAACATCTATATTGCTTGGAGTAAATGAAATTCTAGGATAGCAGCATTTTTTTGCTCACTAGTTTAATTAAAATTGTAAGCCTTCTGCCCATTAGTTGTTATAAACGTCTTAATACGACCCTCTTTGACAAAATTTCGAGGGATGCATAACCTAATAGTCGCAGCTCTTACCAATATTGAGATTTTCACAAAACTAATTTTAATTTCAAATAAGTTTAGTACATAATTTTCGTAAAATTGATTCTGCTTTATCGCAATGCCCTGAAAAAATTTCTTTACAATCTTATGAAAATAAGGTTACTGGTGAGTGCAAAAACATCTATCACCAAATAATATATGTACAAAAAACGCTAGCATCACTAGCACTAGCTTAAACTGTTTGGTTGCCGCCTTAATTAACATTTCTAAATATTGAAACTACACCTATCTTTCGACTAAACTTAATCTCAATCATAATTTAAAATTTATATAAATAAATAATAAATAAGTATAGTGGACACATAAAATTCAGATATAACCTAACTAATAGTTAAATTTAAATATTTGAATCCTCAGTCAATTTAAATGGGGCTTTTAAAACATGTGAATTGATACTATATGTATTAGAGAGATGAAAAATGTATTTAAAGATTTACTGTCAGCAAATTGGCGTAATTGTCTAAGGCATACATCAAACTAGTATGAAATTCCAAACAGTATCGCTCCCTACTACAGCTTTTGTCACAAAGAACAAAAGCCTTGTAAAAATTATTAAGGAAACAAATTTAATGTAAACTACTGAATGAACAATATCTAAAATCAGCAAATAAATGCATATGCAACATAATGCAACAAATAATTATCGGAATAACTCTTTTACAACAACATGTAAGCTATGGAATCAAATAGCAATCAGCATCAGGTAGGAAGATCGAAACGCGTCAAATGGTGGATTCAATTTTAAAATATATATATATATATATATATATATAGCCGCAACAAATCTTATCATCATTACTACCAATTAATCAGTCAATGCACAATGGCTGTCAAAATGGGGCTCGGAATGGCTATTTGATTTTTTTGTTGTATTTAAATTGTATTCCTTACCTTATATGCCAAGTAAATATCAAACAGGTTTAACATATATACGTTGTAAATGTATGCGAACTTTCAAATGATGTTTTAATTAAAAAACGCATATGGGTGCGATGGGCATGTCGATATAGGTTAATTCATGACATATGCGAATAATACGCCTACTATATAATATGAGCAAACAAAACGGTCCTAGTAAAAAGTCTGGAAAATTTGGCAATAAATTCCAAATAAGTGAATTTTATTTGCAAAATAGTTAAAAGATTTAGCTAATATTTGCCAAATATTTGGCAAATTTTCAAAATAATTTGCAAAATTTCTATGAATTTGGCAAATTTTCCAAAGATTTGGCACATATTTGCAAACTTTCCAAATTTTTTGCAAATTAATGAATTCCCAACAACCTTAGTTATTTCGAATAACAGTTAATCAAGCTACTTCAACAGTACACATTGTAGTCTACGCACCTAAAACGTAGAAACAATAATGATTAAGCAATTGTTTAAAGCTCTTGACTACCCACAAATAGCATTGAAATGCTAATCAACACAATAATTTTAATCTAATGCAATATTTGCAGTTATAGCAATTTTGCTTGTATATGTTCCGTAACAATGTGTTCAAATTTTTTGGCAATTATACATTGTAGTTTCAAAATTTATAGTAAATCTTCAATAGCTTTATTCCGTTGGTATCACCTACAAACCATGTATACATATATACAAATAAGTATATACAGAAGGTTTACAAATACTACAGACTAAGCTAAAAATGATAATTAAAAATAAACACACACACACACCTATTTATAATTAAAACTCATTTCTCGTATGAACATAAAAAAGTACAAAGACAAAACTGATATTACGAGTTTTTAAGCATTAGTAATTGCGTATGGAAATTTTGCATAAATTATTCTTATAGAAAAATTTTTAACTAATTTTAATTGTCGTCTCCGTGTTTGATGAAAAATTTGGAGAAATATTCAGTTTAAATTATTGTTTTAAAATCTCTTCAAAATCTCATATAAAACTAGTTTATATAACGTTCTCGGCATGCCTGTCGGGTAAGTAAAATACTATATTGTGTCTAAAGGCGATTTCAGCAGTCATATAGTCATATATAAGAATGCTTATTTAATCAATTCTAAATTAGAATGACATTTAGTAATATTTAGTTGTAGATTTATGATAAATTTGTTAATGCAGCTCACCTAAAATACGGCTAAAAGTTAAACACTTGACTTTTTTAATAATTTGAACATGTAATTTATAGCCACAATAATATTTGCATACCAACCCAGTTTATTGAATGCAAAAGTTTAGTTATTTTCGAATTTCTTGCAAAAATTATAATGACATTAACCCCTAAAATAAAGCTGCATGACTTTCCATAATCTAACTAGATATAATTGCATTACATTTAAAATTGTGCTTAGATACAATGCAGAATGTTACATATGCAAAGAAATTTCACTTGGAAGTTTGACAAGATTATTTACAAAAACATTTGAAATTAGTAATTGTCAAAACACTATTCAAAACTCTCACGTATTTTGTTAAATTACTATAATTATCATTGTAATAGAATTATTTTAACCGTATAACAAATATAGGATTTTATTGCTTAAAAACAATACGTAAAGTTGCACAAAAAGATGAATAAAAAGTGGCGTTACAATTTTACTAAGCAAATCGATTCTTGCAAAATCAGATCACAACCAAACTATTTACTGCTCTTTATCTGTAAACCAACAAGCTATTGGACTTTGCTTTAAGTTTTCAACAGTCAAATTTATTCATTCGCGTGACAACATATCATTTAAAGNACTATAATTATCATTGTAATAGAATTATTTTAACCGTATAACAAATATAGGATTTTATTGCTTAAAAACAATACGTAAAGTTGCACAAAAAGATGAATAAAAAGTGGCGTTACAATTTTACTAAGCAAATCGATTCTTGCAAAATCAGATCACAACCAAACTATTTACTGCTCTTTATCTGTAAACCAACAAGCTATTGGACTTTGCTTTAAGTTTTCAACAGTCAAATTTATTCATTTGACAACATATCATTTAAAGCAGAAAATACCCGTTCAATATTCCCTAAACCCATTATCTTGCCAAAAATGAATTTGGAGAATTTTTTCGATTTTGTCACTATCCGTGTTCTTTGACAAGATAATTTTGAAGTTATTTTTGGAAAACTCGGAAATTTTCAAAGATTCAATGAGGTTTTACAATTCAAAACGCTTACTCCTGATAAAACCCTATTAATTCTTTAGTTGATTATTTTCAAAACAACCACCAGGGGACCCATTTACAAAATTTGTGTCTTAGGGGAATTGGGAACAAAGTAAAAGCCCGGGTAAATGCGCACCCACATGGGGGCGAACTTTGAGAACGTCCGCCTCTCAACAGACAGAGATGCTTCCATTCCTTATGAGATGTCTGCCTATAATCAGTGGCGTAGCCAAGGGGACATGGTGGAATGTTCCCTGTCAAATTTTCAAAATTGCCTTTGACTAGTTAAATAAAAAAATCTTTGGTAAAAAGTAATAAAAGATTAAAAACTAATGTGGTGAAATTGATTTTAGTTTCCAATTCGTCAATATTTTAAAAAATTTTGCGCGGCTTTGCCCAGCTTTTGCTTATTCAGGTGATCTCGGCGGAGATATTCCCATCAATGGAAAATCCTGTGTATGCCCCTGCCTATAACAATCATATCACATAAGTAGTAATAAGTATTGGCTCTACTCTATATCTCCAGAGGAAACAAAATTAAATTATTACAATAATTGGAAAATATTGAATACTTTATAAAATCAATTAATGCACTTCTCAAGAACCAAAATCGCCAATAATTTGCCAAATGTTTAAGATTGACTTAAATCTTACTGAAATATATAATTAAGAATACCGGTTCGAAAAGCACTATTGTCTTGTTTAGTAAATTTATGTAGCTTTGACTGTTGAGTGTATATTATACTTCCACCACCGAATTCACCGTTTTTCGTATATTGAAGGTTTAACATTAACTTTGTTTCGCAGAAATGTGATATTATCATCTTGTGATGTCAAACCTAAAGAAATTAAATTATGATCCCATCATTTACATAAGGTATACTTGGCAGAACCAGATTTGCCTTTAGTGATTATAATAAGTGACAACATCTCACATTTCATTTTCTAGACCAATTTTTTTTGTGTTAACAGAAATATGAATCATTAGTAACATTTTTTGTTGTTTCACACTGATCATTTTTTTGAAAATGTTTTTATGCATTATATATTGCTTTTATTAATACCAAACTAGTTAATTTACTATGATTTTTGATCTATTATTTTCATTTTAACTAATGCCAAATACTGGCAATAATCTCAGTCTGAAAGGCAAAATCGATAAATTTTTTGAACTAACAAAATTTATTTGCCTGTTAACAAATAGAAATTGCCCATCTCTGCATGCTTGTAATTTATGACAAGATGTAATTTAATGCACATCTTAAGTGAAACAATGAATGAGAAATATAGTAATTTTGAATGAAATGTATATAAAATTATGTTTTGCTAAAGTAAAAATAATTTGGACACGCTTTCTACATTCCTTAACTTGTAGTTAAATATTGTGAATTATAACGCTATTAACAAATCGAATTATGGCAAGTTGCAAAATTTAACTAACAGTTCATGTACTTTGCGACAGCGCAGCTTTAATACGAAATAATCCCCTGTCAATTCTTCTGAAGCCAGAGATATACCTGCGCAGGTCTGGGGTTGGACCGAGCTATTTGAAAAGCTGGGCTGAATTTGATAAAACAGACAACATTTGTAGTGAAAGCCATATAATTTCTTAAAGGTTTGGAAATTATATACAGAATTTAGAAGGTTAAATTCAATGCTCAGGTCTAGCAAGCCAAAAATTGTAGAACATTTCTAAAAAAAGTGTCATAAAAATATGACGATTTGAAACTAAGGGGTTTGGGCCGGATTCAGGTTGGGCAGCGATTGGGGCTAAATTTTCTGATTAGTCTAAAAAGGAAAGAAATTTCTAAAGATCACTTTACCACAAAAGAAAAGAAGTGTTTTTTATTGACTAAACTACGGAGCACATAAGTGTGTTAGCCTGCCTAATAATTGTTGATTAGTTATTGTAGGGAAAAATAATTTATTGTTAGTAGCGTAACCCATCAAAAATACAACAAAGAAAAGAAAAGCAACCAAGATAGAATATAAATTAAACATAAAACTCATTATATCATTTTTGTATTTTTAAGAATTAGCATCAAAATCACGTCATTTGCAAAATTGTAAAGCAAGTACTTTTGAGAATTAAAGCAAAATACTTTTGAGAAATCACGAGTGGACATTAAGCTCCACGTTGATTTTAGCGAGCAGACATCTTAACGCAGAAATTATCTACGTGGACTGCAGAAAACAAAACAGCGACAAGTACTTGTTTAGGTTACAAATATGTTTGCAGTATTTTATATAAATATGTACAATGTAAAACAGATATTTGATGGTGAATAAACTCCTTAGAAGTTCATTTATATTTATTCGGTTTGATCAATTACTAGGTAATGCGCAGCTAAGAATTTCATGCATGTAGCGATCGATAGGCTGTTGCGAGGGGAAAAAGATTTAACGCCTTGATCACCTCATGCATTTAAGTTAAGTATACGAATAGGGGTTTTTTACAATGTGCTTAGCTGGCTACCGATCTTGCATTGCTACATGTAGTAATAAATTCGCAATAAGGCTGGTCAGCCAACCCTAGGAATGTTACTTATTTATTATCTTATTTTATATCTAAATTTGTCACACTTAGGAGACCTATAAAGAGACCGATAATGACTGTATTTAGTTGAGTATTGTATCTTGATTGATTGTATATCTTTTATATGTAGGTTAGGAAGCTGCTGTAGTTTGTAGATAGTTCTATTCTTTTTAGCTTGTCGCAGCTAGTGTCACGCATTGTTAATTATTGTTTCTATTTTAAATGTAGGATAGAAAGCTGCTCTAATGATTAAATAGCTTTTTCCAGCAGCTTGTGTTTCTGCATCTTTGCGTATTAATTATGTTACGAAACCACACATTGTTGAGTGTGAGCTATTAAGTCGAATTGTGACTGGTATTTATTATCACCAAGTAGTTATGATACACATAATAAAATTAGTCCTTGTGAGCATGAGCTGAGTTGTCGAAGATTGGAATACTCGGAATGGTGGATGGCTTCTCGGTGATCGGATACCGCTTCGGGCAGAAGCCCACAAAGAACTGGAGTCTCTCATCAAACTACCTAAAAAGCAGTGGTTCTTGATATGCTCGCATGGATCTAAATATAGTTTTGTCTAAGCTCGAAGAAGTGTAATTGAGATAACAAAAGTTCAACAAGAAAGACATTACCCCACTCCGGAGAATCTGCTTGTTAATGTTCCTAAATACACACGGTTTAATGCACATCTCAGCCTGGGTGATGATTCTTATATATATATATATATATATA
>CABFPE010000654.1:168966-201160 GCA_900660155.1 Hofstenia miamia | reverse complement strand
TCATTCTACTGCTATAAATAAGCTGTGAATTTCAACATAACATTCTACATCAAGATCATCAATATCAATTGCAATTAGAACAAATGCATATACATTTTTGTATTACTGAGAAGATTGTATATAAATGCAATTCTTAATGTATAAAACAATTATGATCAGATTTTCAGTGAATTTAAAATCAACTCTTTTCAAAAATGTGTAAAACATGCATAATAAGTATGTCGTAAAATATGCTTTTGCATTAATTACAACCAGTCATAAATATAGAAATTAATTCCTAGCAATGGGTTTAAAATCCTCAAACCCATCTTCCAATGAATATGAAACAAGACGCATTGCAATTCATTTAGGTTCTTGATGGGCTTTTAAGGAAAATAAAGCGAGTACTTTTCAATATAAAAAAAACTTAGTAACGGCAGGATTAATGTCAATATTGCTAATTCTTTTTCTAAGATTTAGAAAACTTTTTCCTATTATCATTCAATTTATTTTTATCTGCTTTAAGAACCCTTCCTTATCCAGAAATTTGTATCGCTATGATATTGGATTCTTTGTGAATTCTCTTCTTTTGCACTAATTGGCGTAGAGCCTTTGATTTCTTGTGATACTTTTTGGGATGCTGATGACTGATTCTGAGATAAGTAGTTGGTATTCATTGCTTAGCTTTAGGTATATTGAGGATTACAATATTGGTAGTACTGTGAATATTGCATAATTCCTATTTTTTAATGAAACATTTTAAGAACACGTTAAAAATATTTACACTGAAGGAAATTTTAGCTAACCATAACTGTAACTATGATTACCACACATAATTATACATGAAACTCACAAAAAATATTGAATTTCAATGTTTGCATTATAGAAGATCATAAGCAATAGATACAGTATTTACGTACATGTACCCCTATTTGAAATTTTATATGATTTGAGAGCATTTTAAACGCAAGTAGAACCATAATTTTTTGGCAATCAATCAGCTTACCGAACTGAAATATTTCAATTTATGCAACTTTGCCATAGTGATTTATTCAAATTTTCTAAGTTGATGTATTCTAAAACTTAAAATGAAAAGATTTCAAATCATTAAATATTTTGCGTTTCTACATTTTTCAAACTCACCTTTTCTCTAGAAGCTTGAAATGCAATTGCATGCTACTTCCGATGCTAAGGTTTGCATTTTAGATTAAATCTATAAACAATGAATAAGGTGATCCTCCCAACCGTAAATGTTTCTCAATATATTATATGTGCTACCTTTTATATTTTATTAAACTACATTTTTTTGCAATATTTTTAACATATGGATATAACGATATTTTTACAAATGTTTTAGTGCCCACATTCACAAATTCGAAAATTTACCGAAAAACCAAGATTGTTCGTCAATAAAATAATATTTTCAATTTCTGAAATTTTCAGAATATTTTCTTTAGTTTTTAGCCTTTTTTGTATACTAATTATCTATTTCAATTTAAAGTATCTCATGTTATAAACAATCTATACTCCTCTGTTCTTATATAGAAATTTAATAATTTTATATTAAATCGAGAAAAAAATTATCAAAACAATTTGAAATATATAAGAAATATTTACATATATGCAAAACTATACTGCAAATATTGATGGAAAAACACTAATGATTAACTACGTTTTCCTCAGACTTTCCCCTTTTTCTATTCTATGATAAATTTGAATAGGAATAACTAAATGTTATATAGAAAGCAATTTTCAAATATTTAGCAATGCATGGTGGCATTGTTCTTCAATATTAATAAGTGATAAAAAATTGAAGTTGTACTTTATGATGTCCAAGATTATAACAACTTATTATACAGGTATTATAATAGGTATTATAGTATTATTGTTTTTGAAAACATCAATGAATTTTTTTTGGTATCTATACCGGAAAGTCGACTTAGATAAAGAACGGATTATTTTTTCTTGACTTCTACTACTTACAACGTTATTTACATTTTCACGGGCTAAGCAGGTTCTTTTCACCAAAGTCTTGAAAAACACTGCATGCCTCTAACTACAAAACAACTACTAATATTCAACATACAGCTGCAACTATGATGTGTCAAAAATTAGCTTGTAGTTTTTGCTTTGCTGTGGATTTTGCAATCTAGGCGTGCCTTGTTTTGAGAAAAAATAAATGAGATAGTGACCAACAATTTTTGGATCTTTCAAATTCATTTTATTATTATTGTTATTATTATTTATATATTTTTAAAACCCTTTCCACATAAAATCAATACAAATAAAGTATTAAACACTTATTAGGATTTCAAAAACAGTATTTTCTTCATTAATTAATCTTGGTTGTTGGAATTGATTGAGGTCTTTTGTAATTTAAATGTGATTTTTCTTGGTTGGCCAATTTCAAATGTTTCTTTTCTCTTTTACATTCATGTAGTTAAATGTGATCTTTAATCGTAAATGTTATCTTAAATATTTCCCATTGTAAATATATACGAAAAATGTTTTATTAAGCAACAATTGATATAAAATTTTTATCAGTACCGTATTAAGTTTTATCTAGAGATGGACATAGGCCGGACTTGGTTTAAGCTAGAGATGTATCTAGCTTTAGGAAAATGGAATATGCACACAAGTCAGTATAATTTCTAAACAACATAGTGAAAAATAATTTTTTTCATTTTAGAATTTTAGATTACCACTATACATTTTTTAAGAATCAATTTAAGTTTTCCCATTTCCGATATTAGATTACATAATAAGTTTCTAATATATGCAATTTTGGTGTAGCAAACCGAAACATCATTGACATATTTTAACAAAGATCGTTAAAATGTGTATACAACAAGATGAAATAGCATAAATTAAATGTGCGTGCAGGATTCCTGAGAGAAGAGGCTTGTGCAGAAATTTTGTGCTCCTTCCCATCTCGGTTTCATCCGAGTAATGGTTATAACTAGGTCTTGGAGATAACAATTTCATGTGAATAACACTGAAATTTTTCAATATGTAAAGCTTCGGTTCATGTATTTTCTTTAAAATTACTTTATTTAACAGAAAAAATGAAGAAAAATTAAGAACTGTAAGAACTTTTCTTGTGAGCACATGTTAACATGCCGTACAGGAAAAATATTTGAGAAACTCCGTATTGGGCGGTGCCTTGCCTGCAACCCAACCTCTCGTTCCGAGCCGTGCTCCTAAAAATATTATCAGTGTTCACCTTAAGGTCACCTTTACCCAGCTAAATGAAATAAATTGACACAAAATGGCCACACCAGGGATACAATATTTAATAAGGCCAGCAAAAATATAGCAGTCTAAAGCGCCCGAATTTTTAGCCAAAAAATATTAAAATTGGTCAAGATCAGAGTCAAGATAAAGACCAAAAAATTTGTTTTGTAGAAAATGTTTCAAAAAACATTTTGAAAAATGGAGAGAAATATCACTTGCAGGTTGTAAAGCTATCTTTTCGTACCGTAGAGTTTGCGACTGTGTGTGTATATTAGGATGATGATAAACAAAATTTTTTAATGATTAAATGAAACCTCTTTCATTAGTGGAATACTTGCTTGTAGAAAACATTGGTAAAGTTTAATTTTAAAAATTTATAGAAATGTTGCCAAATAGAAGGTATAAAAAACATCGTTTTCATAAAATCGCATGAATTATTCATTTATATAACATGCTCTAATATATATTTACATGCTTTTAAATTTAATGGAATACGTTTCAAAATATAATTAAAAAAGTACCAACGTTTTGGTAGCTTTAAGTTATTTCTTAGATATTAGAGCTAAGGGTTCCAAATTCGAGCCTTCTTTACATATTTGGAACACTTTGAAAAATTCAGGCTCAAAATGTTACGATCTCCCTAATGGTAAATTATCACTTCACTTTCAGATAAATCAAGAAGAATAATTATAGCTACCTCGTTTATCGATTTAAATGGTAAAACCCTGGTTCTATGGTGCACATTGAGCAAATCAGAGTTAGAGTAGGGTCAGTGGCGTACGGAGGGGGGGACATGGTGGAATGTCACCCCCGTCAGGTTTCCAAATTTGATTTTGACTGGATAAATCAAAAAAGTTTTCTTAAATAATTGAAAAATTTAAAATCTACACCTTTTTCCAATTAAATTGGCACAACTAACATTTAAATTGGCACAACTAACATTTAATTTGTCACAACTAACATTTAATTTGTCACAATTGTAAATCATAAATTTAATTACTAATCATTATTGTTTTAGGGGTATTAAAACAAAATATTTATCTTTTCCGCTTAATTGGCAGGGTTTTTTAAATTTGATCTTCGTGTTCAAAAATTAGAATGTTTTTTTTAAATTAGGAATCGAACCCACTTCTTGACAACTGTATATACACATTGAAAACAAATTATATTTATTAATTCATATTATGTAATATATACGAATATATATTTATAAAAAAGGCATAGATATATATATATATATATATATATATTAAAACAAACTAAATAGTTTTTCATTATACAAATGCCAAAATACACAAAAACAATTGTTGCTTGTTATTTTTGGTTCAATATATGTTAAATGTTTGTCTTCTTGTTTTTGTAGAAACATCGCAAAATTTAAAAAACCCTGCCAATTAAGCGGAAAAGATAAATGTTTTTTAATACCCCTGAAAAATTTATGATTAGTAATTGTGACAAATTAAAAGTTAGTTGTGACAAATTAAAAGTTAGTTGTGACAAGTTAAATGTTAGTTGTGACAATTTAAATGTTAGTTGTGCCAATTTAATTGGAAAAAGGTGTAGATGTTCGAAATTTTATTTTATGTGAGCACTTGTAAATATTTTCAAAATTTTTCACGAGGCTCTGCCCCGCATTGGGTAATGACAATGATGTCCCCCCTCCGTCAGAAAATCCTGCATACGCCCCTGAGTAGGGTATATTAAGATCGGGTACAGTTGTAAAAATGAAAATTATTCTAGAGATTTAATGCTCTGTAGTTTTACAGAAACATTATTTTAGTTAGTTATTTTGATCATAGTGTAATATTTTTGAGTATTTATGATATTTAATTCATGTCATTATTTTAGATCATTCTTTAAAACCTCTAAAATTAAATGAAATTAAAGCATTTATCAATTATACTCAAATAAATTTCGTATTTTTCAGATAAAATAATTTTGATGCAATTATCCAATGTCTAAGAACTCTAGCGCTAATGCCAACAAATCTATCTGGAAGAAAAATCTTCCTTCTTCTCTAGAGCAATAACGGGATCCAGGCACTCCACATGTTGAAAAACTTTCAGAGCTCCCAGGTAAGCCGACAAATCGCCAAATTCTAGGTAACTTCGCTTTGGAAAGAAACTTTGAACTTCCCTTTTTTTACTTCTGTGCTTATCAGAAAAAAACTATATCGACTAATAAACCAAAATGACAAAAAAAAATTCTTCCGAAAAATTCTCACCCACCCTTTCTACCTTTTTGATGTCACCAATATCAATGGAGAATGGAAAAGTTCAGAGGACAAGGAACTTTAACATAGACAAATTGAAATGGGAGGCAAAGTTGTGTTTTCTACTCCAAAACATGCTCCTCTAAAATCAATGCATCCAAGAAAACGGATCAGAACAACACTACATAATCAAGCCAGTTCTTCTCAACATGAACCTATTGCGGATAATTCTTTTGAATGTGACATTAACACTTCACCTGCTTCTCATACATATTCCCTTTTTTCCTCTCGTTTTCTTCTGCTGACACAAAGAGAAAAAAATCAAACACTTCTATAGCAAGTTTCCTGGTGCGTAAAAGAAATATTTTAACACATAAAGCTCATGATGTTCACGCAACTATCTCTGAACAGGGTTGTAACGTACCAAACCCAAACAATCTGTTATTTGGAGGTCACTATTCAGAGAGGGTCATGAACTTTAAATACAAATTATTTGAAAAACTCTAAACTAGAGGGTACTATTGTATTCATTTTGATGGTAAGAAGCTGATGGGGAAGAGTTCTTCTGAAAAATGCTTCACATCAAATTAAATTGGGTGGTTTGAAATGTGAAAGTGGTTCAGCTAAACATATTTATTACAAATTGCAATATCTAATTTATTATTACAATGCCTGGAAAAACATCCGAATGATAGTTTGTGACACGACTTATGTGAATACTGATCGTTCATGCGGGTTTATCAAACTTATAAAGGATGAAGTTATAAGAAAATGTTTTCAAAGGCCTCAGTACATTGGCTGCCAACACCACGTACTTGACCGTCTTTTGAAACACATAATGTACTTCCTTATTAATAAGCCAACAACAAAACCAAGTCTGAATTACGAATTCATCGACATAATATCAAAGAAATACGAATCTCTTTTGGATGAATACAACAAACTCACCACGGTTGAAATTGAGAAAGGCGAAAATCCTGGATGGCGGGACGACTTTAAGTTTTTATATGAACTATGTCAATCATATCGTCACTTCAAGACAGCTTCTTGTTGGCCCCTAATCAGTTGGAAGAAGCTCACTAACTTGCACCAAGCAAGATGGAACTCACGCGCCATATACGCAGTTATAGGATTTTTCTCCTGCCAGACCGGCAGCGTATTCTGGGTAAGGCATGCGGCATCATCACTTATAATTTGGGTGACGCTTGATTTCATTCTCAACACTATAATTAATCCACTTTTTGTGAATTGTCGACTGCAATGAGTAAGACAAAATTCCTTTTAGACCCACTGGAAGATAGAAGAATCATTAATTGATATCCCCAGAGACAATCAATATGCTGAATGGGCCTTCAAATTTATGGAAGAGCTTCATGTAAATTCAAAAAAATTGAATTTCTAAATCTAAAGTTCATAGCAAAATAATAATATTTAATGTATTGCGGCAAGATGACTATATTATATTTCTGTGAAAAAATTTATGTTTTTTACATTAAACGGGGAAGTTTTTTTAATGCTAAAATAAATTTAATATTCGTAATCATTACCCTAGTGTATTGTGGCATAATTGTGGTAGTAACAAAGGAATACAATAAAAGAAAGGAAACTAACACTATCAACAAACTTTGATTTAATTATATTCTTTGTAACAACACATTTATCCTTTATTATAATTTGTAAAACAATTTTAAGTGCAGTTACAAAATATTGGTCGTCAGCAAATTGTTTCGCAAAAAGAAACTGCTACAGCTAATTTAGTAATGACGTTGCGTAAAATTAGCAGAAAAAAGAATCGAAAGCAATTTTGAAATCAAAAACAGGTACATGCTAATTGTTTATCTATTTTTGCAATTTGATTATAAATAGCTTCTAATAGATTTATTGAGTGATGAATTAAATTTCACCAGATTTATCTTTTTTGTATAGTCAGGTTTGATTATCATAGACAGCAGAAAGTTTAAGGTCAGAGCACATATGAGAAATACTCAGCATCCCTAAATTCAATTTGAGGAAATCTGGTAATACTGCGCTCAGCTTTACTAACATCTATCTACATGTGCAGTCGGTAGCCTGACTATGAAATGTGTTCATAAGTTAAGTATACTAATAAGGATTTTTCACTGTTTAGCTTTCCTACTGATTCAATCAATTAAATAAAATTTCATCAAATAGCTGGAAGGCTACCACCAGGTTAACCTAGAGTTTTAGATCCAAATTCTTACGGTATTATAATAAGATTTATTACACACATTAGGTGCCTACAAGCCCCGCCCTATATTATCTGCGTACAGTGATTGTTCTATTAACTATTGATTGCTACGACCTAAATGACGGACCAATTCAAGTTACTTTCATGCTGACCACATTGATTGCTCACAGGTACGCTGCAATAGCATTATACATTTATTTAAATGTAGGGCTATTTATATGTAGGGACACTGATAACAAGTGAATATATCCAGGCTGTGAGAACCCCTCCTTTACTGCTATCAATGTTAATACAAGAGCAATCAATGCATTAAATTCATTAAGGTACACATTCATAGTAATTCACTTCACACCATGGACTGAGAATTGTCTATCACACTGAGAGGTCCTGTGATTCACAACCATATCCATAGCAACTGGTGATCATTACTAACTTCTTGCTCTTCTTTGTTGCATAGTTCAGCTTTGGGTTTTGGCCCTGTGGATTACTGTTGATCTAAATATAGTATCAATCGTACACCCAGATAACAATTTTGGTTGTTTTTATGTTGTTTCTAGTTGTTTCATACTTTTGGTTATTGCAGCAACCACTAAAATCATAATAACAACATTAGTATTAAATAATCGCTGAGCAAATGCTCGGAAATAAAACTCCCTTTGTTATTCTTATTACTAGATTCTAGAAATAAAAAAAGAGATTTGTGAAAACTTTTTGAAATTTTAAATTTGTGAAAATTATAATAAGCCAGATAAGTGAATTTTCAAAATAATTTATTCATGAATATTTGGATACCTTGAAATTGACTGTTAAATAAAAAGTTATATATAAACAGAAGATACTTTTCAAGATTTAAGAAAGTACTATTCAAAATTATAGATTTTTAAATTTTTGTTAAATTTGGCAGATTTTTATGCTTATTGTTATCATTTATATTCAAGACATTCATTTAAATGTTTAACAAATGTTTGTATTGAATATGCTTGTCAGTATCTCAAAGATAATGGTTTGCCCTTTATTGCGCTGGTGTTAGTTTAAGCAGCAATGCTTGATCTGCTACATGTTTTATTTTTACTTCCATAATTTATTATTTTTTTACTGGAGGTCGTAGGTATAGTATTTCACCATTGACAAAATTTATTTCCCATGGATAACAATTTGTAAGAGAACAATTAATTTTTGATGTTTTCAACATTCTCATTATATGTGGTGATTGAATTTGATCTCTTTTAATTGTAGTAATTTTGAGTTAGAGACATCACAATAAAAACAAAAATAGCAAACAAGCATTTTACGAGAAATCTTGTTTTGCTCAAAATTAAGGGAAATAAAAATACTTGTACATGAAAAATTCTGATTGTTGTGATGATATATAGCCTAATGTGAATATATATATATATATAGTGATTGGAAAAAAAATGATATCAACTACAAGGCAGTGAATAATAAGTGTGTTTTATCATTTCTATACCAACTACAATATGAGCAGATAAGGAATACGTACATTAAAGCTATAAAACAGTGAAAAGCAGAAAAGCCATGAAATGTATACAGCAAACAAGTGTCATAAACCAAATAAAACTGAAAAACGTGCAAAGTCAACAAAAGTTGTAACAGTCAGCAAACATTTACATCCAACGAAAATCCGTATAAACCAAAAAAAGAAATGCAAAGACCATTGTGTACAACTAATGTAATAATAGTGTATTAATAAAAAGCAGCATGTATATGTATAAATCCTACTAAAGACATCGCATACATAATTTTTCAGAAAGCGAAATTGTGTTTATCATGTAAGTCTATACATCATATGTATATATATATAAACAAGTATATGCTTATGAATCATTGTAAAATTGGCACTGTAAACAATAAAAATAATTCAGTAATTATGCTAGATGGCGTTGCAAAACCCTTGTCAATATCTGTAAATCTGTGATGACGTCATTTTGTGACCTAAAGTCTGCCTTTCTTTCACTACTAATATGATACTATGTTAATAATACTGAAAGTTGGGCTTTTAAGGGAACTTTGTTGTTGATCAACTTATGAATTACACTATTAATCTTATATCTTAGGGTACTTGAAAAAGTGGTATTATATTGTTATCATTGAAATAATTAAGAAAATGCTCAAGATTATAAAATATTAATGTTAGATTGATATTTTTAATTTCACTATAGTTCCCGCAAAAAAATTTTATAAAAAAATTATTAACAAATCTCTTCAAACCTGATTACTTCAAAGTGCTGGAATACAAAATATTGAAAAAATTAATTGATAGGTCAACGGCCAAAACAAATACTCTGAATTAATTAATTAACTCAGATTCTTTGCATAAATGTATTTAGCTTAAAGAAATGCATTATGACTTTTTCACAAGTCATATGCTTCTCAATATTTCCAGGGCTCCTGTGCACTTTCTATGCATACATGTAAACTAAATATATTCATTTGTGCATTACATCTCTAGAAAATCAAGTTTTTGAATATTTTCAAATAATGTTGACCCACTTTTATCCAAATGCAAAATTAGGATTAATTCTTTCAATAAGAAAATTTTGTATTAGATTATCAGAAAAGTTTATTGACTCACTACATTATATTTGAAAAGTTAAACAATGTAACACATTTAAATCCGTACAGCTATAATTGGCTTGATAGTCTCATTGGTGATGTGCAGCAAATGGTTAAATATAGTAACAGAGTTTGGGATATGGAAAAATCAACAACGGTTTTCCTCAAGGTTCCATTTCCGACCCATTTCTGTTCAATCTATGTATTGATTTTCTATTGTTAAATATGCTGATGATACATTGATTTGTCTTCCAACTCTTGAAAATTTAGATTTAACACATTCAATTAATATTACGATCAAATCTTGGTATGAAGACAAAAAATGTGAAAATAATTATAGAAAGTCGCTGGAAATGATTGTACCATTGAAAAGCTAATTTCGTAGTATATCTAAAATTGATTGCTATTCCTCAGTAACCATAAATAACAAGTTTCATTTAAAAACATATTACTTAAGTTTATAAAAGATCAATGAGAAATTTCTATATAATATTAAAAGACCTCCCTAAAAGAAAATCCTTGCTCCCCTTGAATTTGTTACCTAACTTCGCCACTGATTGCAGGATATATTGAAAATCGTGTGGACAATAAAAAACAATTTATGCAAATTTATTTATCATGGAGATCGACTTCTGAGATTTTTCAATCTTGGGGATCCATTTTTCAAACCTCAACAGATTTAGTCAAATCAATCCATGCAAAAGCTTCTTTATGTATGGAAATTTTATTTTAATTCACATTTGAATGAAAACGTGCTTATCACTTTAGGCAATATTTTTTATATGCTTCGTCTATGTTTGAGGGCAGTTTTAGTGGATTTCATAATATTTCTTAATTTCATTAACAGCAACCTTCAGTAATCAACTAAAATTGAAAAGCGTGATAAGAATTTAGTAATTTCCTGGAATATTTTTCAACTGCATTGCAAAATTTACAAATATGGAGCAAATTTTTGCCAAGATTTTTGCATAATTTTGCCATTTAATAAAACATTGCTTGTCCATAAAATTTTCATTAGAATATAAATAGTGACTCTATAACCTCTGAATACATTTCAATTTTACAGTTTCAGTAACTTACTTGCACTACAGCACAACTCTTTAAAAGCAGCTGACTAAACTCCTTAACCAATATTCATAGCACTTCATATACCTTAAGGAATATCTAATATTTTAACTGAATGGAAATAGGTCAAAATATCCAGGTGTATATTCTCTAACAATGTGCTAATTAATTAGTTTCATTCTAAATATATTACATGTAGGTATGAACACCAATTTTTTGCAAAATTTTATTTGCAATCTAATTATAAATGTAACTAAAACTTAATTAATTGGAATAAAATGCAGTGACAAGGGTAACGCATTTTTAACTTTTTTTCAAAAAATGTATTTTTCAACTTATTAAATGTCAATAGAATGGAGGTTTAAATTAATTAGGTCCACATATTGTTCTCATCTTCCTTCAGAGAAACGAATGCAAAAATTACACATTCTACTAAGCTTCAAAAGAAATCTCTAAAATCAACATTTATAACCTGATCAAGCAAAAGATTTCACTATCTATGGTACGCGTTTTTGTTATTTATTGAACATTATTACTAAATACATGAACTTTAAATTTACAGCATGTGATATTCAATATAAAATATTTAACAATATTGAAACACAAACGTGTCATCTAATATAATACGTATGAATTCAATAACAAAAACGTTGGGACAATTCAATTTCAGTGAAATGCTTCAATCAACGTATTTGGTGTTCTTGCCAGATGCAAATGTAATAAATTTATACGTTGTAACAATCTATTACTAATAATACTGTGCGTCTGTGTAAATTCTATAAATAAGCAATTTCTCAAATATGTCAAATTTAAGTGGCATACAGATTTTTTAATGCCTCCCCCCCCCTCAAAGCCAGTTTTATTTCTATGAATATAATAACATTGTAAGAATCTTCAAAAGCAAAACAAATTTTGCCTATAATGGTAAAAAATATTCATTTGGGGTAAATAAATATTTTCCTTGACATTTAATATTTAAATAGAGATTTGACATACTTTGGCTTATAAAATTTGGAATGATCAAAACGAAAGAAATAATTTATCAAAAAAAATTATAATTGGATCAGATACTTATGAACAATTAGCTCTAAATATTTAATATTGTAGAAATATATAATTTTCACCAAGAAATGTGTAAAAGCAATTTGTACGTTAATAGTATATGAATTGGCTTTACTTGGCATTTGGACAAGACGATATAAGATCAGATATATGAATGAGCAATTCTTAAAACTCTACATAAAACTCAATGTAATGCATAAATATCATTAAAAAGGGAGTTATCTGAATAAATTTGAAAATTTATTGCATTTGCAATTTTTATTACAAATAATAGGTTCTAAAGATATCTATTTTGATAATAAAAATATACTGATTATCTAGAAATCTCTTTCTAAATGGAATTAATTTGATTCAGTAATTTTGTTGATGTTCAATTTTTTTATTTATGATTTGTTTATTTCTATGTTTTTTATTAATTTAATTAACTGTCAGTTAATAGCTCATTTAGCTGTAAATTACATTATATCTCTGCATAGAAAAAATAATCACATTGCTTTCTTTACCTCATTGTATTTTACTATGAAAAGTAAGAACAGATATGATAAAAAGAAAGTATATTAGTACAAAGGTTCTAAATAACCAGTCTTGTCCAATGGAGTAGGGTAGTCGTAAAAGCCCATGGCAATCCTCATATACTTTTTTGAACGGGTTTTTTCTCATTTCAAAAATCAAAGCAGAAAATATTGCATCAAAAATGATTATATGCATTATGCTGCACTAGAAAAGGAAATAACTGTCAATCAATATTTTTTTCAAAATTTCGAATTATTGAATGAACAATCAAATTGATTCTCCCTCATAGTAAAAGTGGTTAAAGATAATTTCATTGCTCTAGGTTAACTTAAACTATTGTCATCTTCGTTGATTCACCGGAATCGGAATTTAGTAATAGTGAATAAACATTTTGTTGCCATTGTATTAAATATTATATTTTAGGTATAATATCATCAATGCCTCAATAGTTATGTTAAGTATATATATATATACAGAAAATTACATAACCTAGACAAAACCAAATAAGCAAAAGTAGTTACAATAGATATGCATACATGTCATTTTGTATTCAGTGTCGTTGAAATCCTTGCTGTTTCATTGGGTTCAATCTCATTCTATGGGGTCGGGGTGGACAAGCCTGTAAATAGCCCATACTCTTAAGTATATATTTGAAGTCTTGAAACCAATCTTCCTCAGGAATATGAAACAACACGCATTCCAATTCATCCATAGTAGTAATTAACGTCTTAAAATAACGACTGTACTTCTCATATTTTGAATAACTGATAGAAATTTTTAAGATGTGATCAGTAGTAAATATCGATTTTTTTCTAATTTCTTTGAAATCATTCCTATTCTTCTGCAACTTGAATTCATTTGCAAGAAAAACCGAGCCTTGTCCAGATCTTTTTATTGCATCTTCATAGGCACTTCCCGGAATTATGGGATCTTTCCAAAAATTATACAAGCGCCAGTGATACCAACAGGATGTAAACTTTGTACATTTCTGACATACTGAGTTGTACAGATAGAGTGCATTTTCAGCATAGTTGTTGGGTTTGCTGATGCCCGAGATATTCGGCCGATAACTTTCCAGTTCTATGTAAATTAAATGTGGATTGGAATATTTAAAGTAAACTGAATCTTTCATCAATTCTCAACTTGATGGGACACTAGAATTTTCTTGAAAAATAATTCGGGATCTTATTGTTTATATTCATTTTAATTTTAAAATAAATTTTGGATTTAAGTAAACAAAAGAAAATATTTTTCTATGAATAAATAAGTATAAAAGTCTTGAGAAATATTTGATTTTAAATGGAATTTATTTCACATCCCTATAAATATATATATATATATATATATATATATATATATATATGGAAACTATTATTGCACATATTTGAATTTATTTAATATTCAATCTACAAAGATGTTACATGGCACATAGAGTTGAAGGGTGAGATCTAAGCCTTCCTAATGTGTCGTTGAAGAAATGACAACCAATACGCATGATTTTGGTAAAATATTGCCGTAATCTGAAGCTAGAGTTTTCTTTAGTCCCACATCGTAAGTTGCTAATAATAACGTAGATTATAAAATAGGTTTAAGCTGTTGCAAATTGATTAAGATCAACTTTTATCGAAAATAGCATTAAACCTTGAGTGCCAATTTGAAGTTAGTAGATATGTGATTGGTAGCGATCTTTGTAAAGCTTACCGCACAGCAGCATCATTTTGCTTCTCAACCAAATTAGTATACAGTTTTGCACTAAAGTCACAATTGGAAAAGAAATGTTTAAATAACAAGCCTATAGTTAAGATACACTTAACTGTTGTAACTATATACATATATTGTAAATTTTATATGAGCTTTAGTCATGATTGCACAATTTGCAGAAAAAAGTTTTTAATGTGTATTAATTTGTGTTATTTTAAGAGTATGGTGTTATTAGAAGTTTCATAAGTGATAATAAAATTAAAAAACAAAGGTTGAGATGCTTAAAGTTGGTGAAACAATTCAAAAATTGATCTGGTTAATGTAAATAATAGTTGCTATTATTGACAAAATGTATCGCATTTCTTATTGTACTCCATTGACTTCTAAGACAAATTGTTTAGAGGTCCATGTTGTGCTATTAGAAATCAATTTAATAACAATTTTTAAATTGTTATTTATATTTAAAATTCTATTTCCAAACATTGTGTGGCTTTAGAATGATTGAAGCATGGCAATGAGAAAAACAACCTTGGAATATGGAAAATATATTTTAATTAAGGATTTCTAAATGTTGGTTGATCGCTTCTGGTTGAGTATTAATTAATGATTTCTGCATGGTAATTGACGAATTCTGAACATCGTTTTTCATTTCTAAATATAAATGGACGCTTTCTGAATGATATCTGACACATTCTACGTGTCGTTTTTCATTTCTAAATGTAAATTGACAATTTCTATTTATAGTTTTTGATTTATAACTGTAAAATGATTATTTCTAGATGCAATTGATGATTTCTAAATATTACCTGGAAATGCCGTAGGTATTATATATTCTAGTAGTCTCTGTGATAATGAAAAAATCAATTTCGCGGCTCTTATGAAAAATGAGAATAATATTCTTCAAGCAAGGGATGAAACCAAATGGCGTTTCAGAAGAGCGGATAATATGTATGATAATAGGTCAATTTACCACGACATAATGTACTTCTTACTGTTAGTGTACCTAATGCTTATTCCATCAAAAGTCCATTGTCAACATTTCGTGTGTTATCGATGTGGGATTAAACGTGGGCAGTTGAAATATTCAGGAAGTCATTTTCTAGGAAATAGTTTTTGGAAATAATGAAATACCTTCGGTTTGATATAAAAAATCGGTGATGTCAACATTTGCAAAAAGACAAATTTGCCCTGGCCTCTCAGATTTCGGAGCCCTTCATCGACAACTGCAAAAAGGCTTTCACGTGGTGAAGACCTTACCATAAATGAGCAATTGCTTCCGTGTATGGCAAGTTGCAAATTTATTCAGTTGATGGCGAATAAGCCTGATACGTATGGACATAAATTTTTTCTTCTTGTTGATGTTTTTTGCCATCAGATTCGAATCGATAATAAGAGCGTGGCTACAGTATGTGAAATGTTTAAAGAAAAATTTAATAAGTCTGCCCCATCGCACAGCTCAATGTACTATTGGAAGAAGAAATTCCTTGATGATCGGCCTAGATCTGGACGGACTGTAACAGCCACTGGTGATGAGCAAACTGCTGAAATAAGGGGCTTAATCGACAGCAATCCAACAACATCAACTCGCGAAATGGCATCAGTGGTGGGCATTTCACATACGTCAGTTCATAATGTCCTTATGAAAATTGGAGCCCATCCTTATAAATCCACGTATTCACAAGAACTGGTGGACGGTGACGAGGACCGAAGACTTTAATTTTGTGAGAGCATGATTGATCGCCTCAATGCAGATCCCACTTTCAATAGGAAAATTACGTTAAGTGATGAATGCAATTTCCATTTGAATGGAGGTGTTAATAAACATAACTTACACTATTGGGATACCACCATTCCTCATATCCGCCATGCACTGAAATCTGATGTAACTCGGTCTGTTACTGTGTGGGCTTTAGTTAGTGCGCGAGGTCTCATAGCTTTCGAAATTTTTTCAGGACCAATGAATGGCGAACACTATTGTGAATTACTCCAGCGTAAAGTAGTCCCATTTTTCACCCGAAATCGGTCTATGATTTTCCAACAAGACTACTATCGCTCAGCACGAGAAATCCTGGACAAGGAACCACCCGGTCATTGGATTGTCGCAGAGGACCTACGGAGTGGCCTGCTCGGTCTCCAGACTTAACGGTCTGCGACTTTTGGCTGTGGAGTGAATTGCGCGAGCATGTGTACACTCTCGGGACAAATTTCCGATCAATACAAGAACTACAACTCAAAATCCAGACGGAGCTGGAAAACCTGGATGTAACACTCTTCCAAAATGCCTTTAGAAACTGTTGTGTCAGGAGGCAGAAATGTATCGATGTGAATGGTGGACATTTTGAATAACTGAATTTGTTACGAACTTTGAATTTGAAATACACTTGTTACCCGTTCTATTTTGTACTTGCTAAACTTGTTTTTGCAGTATTTTATGCAGTAAATATACAGTACTACAATATTCCAAAGACTTTTTTACACCCTGTTTACAATGGCTTTTCATCATTTGGAAAAGGTGAACAGCAAACAGATGTGCATTCGTTACCAGCAGCAGTGGTATTCAAACTAATAATCTCCCTGTTTGGTGTGGTGGTACTATGTGGTATGTGACAATTACTTTTTTTCTCTTCATACTTCTAACACACTGAACAGACAAAATTAACTTGTGGAGCATTAACCAATCATTAAGCAATCTAGGTAGATCATAAATTCAGTAATGCTAGTGTTAATGTAGATAGCATAAATATAAATTCTGACTTATAATTGGATTACCTACGTTCTGATATAAGAGTTTCAGGAATATTGAAGTTACCTAATTCTTTAAATGCCTTATTTAAATGTCTTAGCATCCATTTTTTATTAGTAAATTTTTTATTATCAATATAAATTTCAGAAATAACCATCCGATTTTCCATTTCTGTTAAGAAAAATATAAATTTTCAAAAAATTGACTTTGTTTTAATGCTGATTGTTTTGCGCGTAGGTCCTTAATTAACTTCTGTGATCTTTAGTTATTCGACCAACTTATTTTGGTTTTAGCTAGTTGAATGAGCTTTTGCTTCATGTTTATGGTATTCATAACTCCGTGTTTAACTTAAATCCTCTTGATTTGTTGACTACTCGGCGTGTTTTAGCAGTGTAATTTGCTTAGTGCTTGATTGTTTCTGGCGCAATGTAATTTAACCTGTGGGGACCAGAACTAAAATATTGGCCAATGGAACATTTTCCATGACCTCATCTGAATAGTTTTTGAACTCCTTAGAATAAATAGTTTTCAATTTAGAAATCTTAATTTGATTTCTACTAATATAAATACAGACTGCGTAATGACTGAATGATTTGAAGAAATAAGTTTTACATATAGCTTCCGAATTAGATAAAAAATAAATTAATGTGGTTTTTCGAGTGGGAGTTTGTGCTGATTATTTTTAAATTATAAATATCGCATAATTCTTTCGAATGATTTTTTTCATAAAAATTGAAATAGTTGATGTCACCTAACATGCTTAGTAAATATTTATTGCAAGGATTATCTGAAATTTCATTGCATTTCAATTTTGCAGACTCTGCAGGAAAGTTTTTATTTGGATTATTAGTAACAGTAATTAATTCATTTTCTGAAGAATTTGTAGGTCATTTAATTTCGATCAATAATGATTCAGGAACAGAATGAACCGATTCTATTTATTTTTTACGTATTGGATCTAACACCTTACATTTGGGTACAACTAGCTTAAAACCACAAACTTTACTAACCCTATTCTTAACAAAAACATTAAAATTTTCTGGTATGAATTGAACACATTTTGGATTGATATCAGTGTTTAACCAAGTTTCTGTAATAGAAAAAAATTGAATTTTAGCCAGATTGCAATTTTAAGAAAATGATTTCTATTTGAATTCAGACTTCTAGTGTTTAGATAAATATATTAAAAATTTTCTGTATAACAATTTTGACAATTCTCAAGATTACATTCATCTAAAATTGAGCCAGGCTTTAACTCTACTTCCCTTGCTAAGATATCTAAATTATTAAAAAAGTAGCTATAAATGGAATTAACAAAAGATTTGCTAAATTTTAATAATATTTCATTGTAGTGTTGTTAGTGCAGTTTGTTTGTGCATGGTTTTCTCATGTGTTTATAATATATTTCTAAATTTTTCAACTCAAATATAAACAATACAAACAACTTTTCAAAAGTTTAACTTGTTTATTGTAATAGGCAGAGGTACACCCAGAGGGGAGAAGTCCCCCTAAAAGCAATATTTAATTGGTATTTCAATTATTGCAATACCTGGAAATCGACAAATTTACTTAATGCTCTAGTAAACCTCATTTTATTTCACTGAAATGATGGCGCACATATAATATCAGTAACTTGGTATGCCTTTCTTATTATTTTGCTTACTCGTATAAAATACAATGATAAAAAGAATTATAATACTCAGATGAGATAGTGTACAGACTGAAATGCACCTTAAACCACTTTCGCAGAAATTGTGTATTTTAAAAAGTTGCATTGCAAATATTAATTATTTGCACCATATATACCTATTAGTGTTTGTTGGTACACTTCATCACACTGAAGTGAACCTTTCTTAGGAAGTGCCCGTAAATTTGTTGAATTATAAAATTTTGAAATTCAATGTTTTTCGAGTTTCATCTTATGAGTTATGAGTATTAATCATCATTGCTAAAGTATTTGTGATGATTTATTCTTCTTTTGCAAAATTTATTATTTATTTTTTTTATGCAAAATATGTTATTTATTTTTTCTTTTGCAAAAATTCTAAGTTAATATTAATCATGAGTTCATTGTTTATTTTTCCTAAAATTTCTAAATTGTCCCATGCACGAATCGTTGTATTACAAATATTGCAATCCTCACTTGATATATGGGGAGCTATACTATTTTGAGAAGCCGCGGTGGATCGAAGACATCAGCGACCCTCTGAAATATGCTGAAAATGCGAAACAGCTGAAAAATGAGATTTCACAACCTCTCTACGAGGAAGCGATAAAAAGTTCTTAACAAGGATCAGTTTTTGTTGCGAATGAAAGCAAATTGGAAGACAATAGACAAAGATTTATTAATATTAAAGGAAAACTATATAAAGCTGATCTTAATCCAATTGTAAGGGAATTCGTAAAAAAATATAAGTACATGCACGATTTTAGATATTATATTACAACACTAAATGAATTGCAATGCGTGTTGTTTCATATTCCTGAAGAAGACTGGTTTGAAGATTTTCAACGAATACTTCGGAAATTGAATTACATAGACTAGCATAAAAACTATATACATGAAATTGTTGCAATCTATCTATTACTTAATTTTCTTTTTACTATGTTCTCAGTACATGTTTCAAGAGTATTTTCACATATTTCAATATAACATTCTAACAATCGAAAATATAATATGAAATGACATGTCCTTTAGTGGTTATTCTAATTAATATAAATACTATATTTTATACTTGATAATACTAAACAAAGGCTATAAATGCCTTTCACTGTAATTACAGTAGTCTAAGAAGTATTGGTTACCGTTTTTTCTCAATTCATTGTTTTTTTTATTTGAGTAAATATTGAATTATGTAAAAAAAATCGAATATTAATAAAATGCGAACCCCTGCTGCAAAATGTACCTTGATTAAATTTGTGGGGCATTAGAAAGATATCGATCTAAATTTTATAAAATATTTTTTCTGAGGCTTGTAATTGTATTGGGAAAAGGAAACTGCTATAATTTTCAATTTTACTAAGCCAACTATAGTTTGTAAAAATTTTGGAGTTTACTTGAGAGATTTATTAAGAGTTTTGAGAATTAGTCATTTTAAGTGTTAGCAGGTTGTGTATCATTTAACCAGACTGCCAAGTAAGCTCGATTCAAACAACTTCTCATTGTGTTAATGCATGAAAACTTTCTACAATGGTTCTTGACGCAATTTTTACCATAATACATTAGTATATATTGATTGTGGTTAGCCCTAATCGAATTTTTTGCACACATAGTTTCATAAATTATTTATTTGTATTAAAGTAAATTATTTGCTGCAGTTGGTGTTACTAAAGCAAAATCTCATTTTTCATGTAAAATAAGTTCCTAATCTCATTAATAATACAAAATGCTTATGCAACTTGAAAAGAATGTATTAAATGGTGATTTGGTTTAAATCATACTACATTGTACGTGTAGAATATGTTTCTTTATAAAAAGAGTAGAACACTTTTTGGAGTGAAAACAGCTCGTCCATTAGGGCTTTAGCATCATGTTGATCATTATTAATTGATGTTGGGTAGCATTGATTCTGAAAATTATTTGGCCTTTATAAAAAAATTATCCAGTGATTGAACTTTTCAACCTATTTGTTATTAACTTGTGTTTTTCAAACAGCAAAAAGGTGCTAAGGATGAAGTTGCTCTCATTTCTAATAACATAAACAATCACAATGAAAATTTTTAATATTTGCATCTAACACTCAAAAATATAATTTTAAAATATATTTCTAAATGTTTCAAGTTCTCCTCGGCTTAGTGAGCTGCCTGTGATATCAGTATAATTTATGGTACTACACAAAAATTGGTTTTAACCTGATTAATTTTTTAATTGGAGCTGTAATGTTGTAGGATGCGGAGGTAAAAAAGCCCCTATTTGATATTAAACAAACGGACAGAAACAATATTTATTGTTAAATTTTTATTTAATTAATGAAAAGTACTTACATGGAAATTTATGTATAGTACAAAAATACACATTATGTTTTGAATAAAATCCCTGGAATATTGCTTTCAGAATGCTCACTGATATTCTTACTGTGTGATGAGTCGCATTGTCCTCTGTTAGAAATGTGTATTGTCATTAATGGCAAAACATTGATTTCGGGAATATGGAAGTAATCCTGCATGTGTAATTAGGAGACCTGGAGCCGGTAAGGATTTTTGACTGATCCTGTCAAGTTTCTCCTTAACCGGCTGTATTCGGCCAGTCGACAGGTCTATTTTTTAAGAATTTTTACTTGTTTCAACCGGCGCACAGAATTTGAAATTTGCGACTCGTCAATGAGAAATTTTCTCAAAGTTTGGAAATGATAAAACAAAAGGTTATTCAAATTTAATAAGTATTCAAATTGTCAGTACAGAATAAGTCTAGACTTGTTTATAAGTCTCTCTTTTAAAAGAGTACGAGTTTTAGTAATAATGTGTTGGTATGCAGTAAATTAAAAATTCAGGCTGGTATTTGGCGATTGCAGACAAAAATTATATGAAGACATTAAAAAATTGTAGTGCTACAAAAATTATAAGCAAGCCGGGCATGTGCAATTCTGTTTTCACATTTTCATGCACTTTTTTAAAATCAAAAAAACTTTCAAAATAATCACAAACAATTTTGGTTTTATGATGTTGCTTTTTAGCACAAAAAATCATAGACTTCTCACTCGTGTGTAAAGGAATTGATCTAACCCAAACGTCTCTATAAGGTTGATGTCACGCTTTCTTAATATTCCTAACTACATTTGCCTAAATAATAGATGCAATTAACGAAAGAGTAGCAACGAAATTTTATGCGGATAGAAACGCGGAGAATTAATCTCTGGTGGTTTACGCACAATCACAACCCGTTATTTCAGGAATTATGCACTGAAGAAATCACTTTTGGTGTCCAGGCCCAAGCAATGTAGAGACTATCAGTGCTCATTACTACGCCAATTGACCAGCTTCAACCGGCATGTCAAAAATCGTGTCCCGTCCCAGCCGACTCCAACTCTGGTACATCACTACTTTTTCATAGTCATCTTCAAAATGACGGCGCTATTATTCGACTTGATGATATCGCACATCACACGGTGACTTTGTCAGAATGGAAAGGAAGTTATGCCTATATTGGTTTGCATAGGCCCAGTACCTAAGATTGTATTTGTTTACGCACCAGTATAAATGAATTGCGCATCTACAAATTGTGAATTAAAATAATGGTTGTTATTCCGGACACTTTAGTAAAAAAATAGAATTTTGTATTATACATATATTTTCATGGGTGTACTATTAATTTTTTAATTATAATTTTAACAATAAATATTGTTTTTTCAATATTTTCTATATCGAAACGAGGCTTTGACTGCTAAATATTAAAAATCACTTTCACTCTTAAATTTTTTAGGTAAAGCTCCTTAAATAACACCTAGATTTTTAGTTAAAAAAGGCCTACTTAGATTTTAAATAAAGTACGAAAAACTTGGGACACCCTAATATTTAGAGAAAACACCTAAAATTACACTTACATTTTTAGGTAAAAGTGGCGCACCTAAATTTGAGGTAAAATACCTTTTCAACTAAAAATCCAGGTGATTTCTTAAGTGTTTTAATTATAGGTAATTTACCTAAAATCTAGGTAGGCCTTTCCTACCTAAGAATCCAGTTGATTTTTTTAAGTATTTGTACTTAGAAAAGTAACTGAAACAATTCTAGCAATCTTTGCTAAATGTTTTGTGCAGATATCAAAAATTAATTATTCCTTATGCAAGGTGTCCATAAAGTCACGCAAAATTTAAATCTGCTGTTAACAAAGAAGTATAATATCAAAAAGCCACAACTATCAAACTGTTATAAACCAAACATGTTGTTTTATAGGCACTACATTAAGTGTTCGAAGAGTCCACCATTTTGCAACAATACCGTATGAAGCATGACAATGAAATTCTGTACCGCCTTTCTCAGTTCAGCTGCTGAAATATTAGCGATTTCAGATCGATTAGCTGCTTCCATTTCTTGCGTGGTTGTAGGATTTTGCGCAAAAACCCTGGCCTTGATGGTGTCATATAATCAGTAACCCGGTGGTGCCAGGTCAGGCGAGTGCGGTGGCAATTTGTGAAGAAAGTGACGACTGATTATCTTGTGTTCAAAAGTGGCTTGCAAGAATTCTTTAACAGAATTAGCAATATGGAGTAGAGCCCCATTTTGCTGAAACGTGATGTTATCCATTTGACCCCACTTTTGGAGCTCTGGCACTACGAAGCATGGTGAGATAGCTGTCACTATTTACAGTTTCCGTAAAAAAGAAAGGCGGCAACATGAATTTCGATGAAAAACCGCACCAAAAAGTTACCTTTCCAGGATAAATTTAACTGGTAGCCGTAGCACGTGGATTGATTGGTGCCCAGATGTAGCAGTTTCTTGTGAAAAGGCTGCCGTCCAACAGAAAATGCGCTTCATCTGTCCGAAAACAATTATCAAGGAAATTATCATCTTCCAAATGCTTCTCCAGGAACAAATCTGCAAATTCCACCCGTGCATCAATGTCTACCGGCTTCAGCTCCTGCATAGAATGGATTCTGCAGTACTTGTGCAATGTTTTGTGCACTGTTGATTTTGGAATACCTGTAGCTCTCGCAATTTTGCGGATTAAGGTGGTACCAGTAGCAGATGATGATTGCTGATCTTTCACTGCTTCTTCCACGCTGCTGATGGTTTCAGCGCTCAGGCGTGGCCTTCCTGATTTTGGCAAGTCAGCCACCCTGCCAGTCACTTCAAATCCTTGCACCAGTCGCTGGATGGAGGAGGAAGAAGCCACATGATGCGCCATGCCGTTTTCGTTCTTGTAATGTCGTAGACAGGCCGTTGCTGATGAGCCTGATTGATAATAACAGCGTATGAGCTCCACACGTGTCTTAGTATCCATCTGAGAGCAAGATGAGATGAAATGACTGCTAACCGACAGCTAAGATAAAAATGACGAATAGGCATATGTATGCACACCTAGCTCTCATCTTGTCTAGTTAAAAACAACTCTACTCAGTAGAGGTGCATATAATATTTTCCGTGACTTTATGGAAACTCTGTATATACCGAACCGTAATTTGTATCATGTTCAAAAAGGTTTTGTACATTAACAATTGAGACAGTAAGAATGCTTAGCTATCCTGTCAATGACTTCTAAAATTGACATAACAGCAATAATTTCTCGGTAAAATGTAAAGAAAAAGTTGATTTAAAGTGGCCAAAATATATGTATTTAAGTAGCTGAGTTTCCATTGGTCTTCTTTTTAAATTTTTTGATGTCATAGTCCAAAAATCAGCATTTTGCAATTGTTACGTGTATTGAATTTTTTTCAAGCGACTAGACAAAATTAACTTCGACATGCAACTAAAGTGTCGAAAACAAAAATTTTAATAGCAATGATAACCCTAAGACCACTTGGTGTCCATTTAAATGTCCAAGCCGTTTTTCACATTTACCAATAGTTTTCTCCAAATCTATTAAGAAATTTGAAAATCTTGAGGCATGGACAGTTCCAATGGGGAATATGCTTCAATTAGATGTCGAAAATCTATATTAAAGCGTATTGTTGTGGGTAAAGTATTTGAAAAGAAGATTATCACCTGGTTTTTGAAAAATTCGAATTTTTGAAAAAAAATTAAATTCTTTCCATATCTAACGTTCATATATTAATTGAGCCCATTGAAGCTAAATAAACTCTGACTGTTTCTTGATCTGTGCAAATATTTCCCAATCCCATTGAGGAGTGTCGTGCTGCAAACTCAGAGGTCGCGGGTAGAGACTTGCGAGACCACAAATTGTGGTTCCGGTGCCGGTCCATTCCTGCAAAATTTTGTCCCTGTTTAGTCCCACAAGATATATATATATATATATATATATATATATGTTTGTGCGTGTGCATATCTAAAAATTAATCTATTTTTGTACGAAATCAAACAAATTAACAAAGCTCAACAACAACATGGAATAAAACTATAAGAAAGTACAATAATAATACTAGCAGATAGTTCTACGTTAAAGTAAAAGTGTATTGACACGTGTCGAATCAAGGGTCTTTATTCGAATTCAAACTTCGATGGTTTTTTATGTACAAAATGTAGTTCTCTATCATTGCTGATATGATCGTTTCGATTCTTCAGGCGATTTATGCTTATCCAAGTGATCATTTATAAATCCTTCGGAAATCTTTCAATTTTTTTGAATTCATACAATTCGGCAGATGAAATAACGGATCAAGGTAATATTGCTGTGCAATGATATGCAGTTTCTTTAGGCGAATGATTTGCAAAATAAAGCTAGTGTTATCAATCACTTTGTTTTGGTTAGTACAAAAAGTGCGAAAAATGTCTAATTTGTTTTAGTTTGTTTTTGATTTCGTCAATCACTGTACTTTCGGTTTATAAGAGTGCCGAAATTAATTTATAATTCTCTAGGCGCGGGGCCGGATCTATTTCCACTACCAATTATTTAAGCATGGAAAGGAATCACAAGTGAATGATTGCGTTTTATGACTGACTACATCAAATATTTAACCATAAATAGCCTAAGCATTTTATAACACATTATCTTGCTAATAGCAGTTAACAGTTATGTAAGAAAGTTGTGAGTATGATTTTAAACAATTTTAGGGACGCAAGCAGTTATTAGCAGCAGTATATCAAAAAATTCATACTCATTCTGTATCATGTGCAGAACACTCAGCCCTGCATGGTTGAGCGTTATTATGATACTGCTATTACAAGAGCTAATCAATACTAAGCAAAATATGTGGAACAAGAGAATTAATCTAATAATATTTACAACAAACAAAAAAGATAGTTTCTTAGTCGGCCTTAATAACCCCTCCATGTGGTTAGGTAAGACTTGTAGTTACCATAATCTTGCTGTTAACACATTCAGATTCTCTGAAAAATCCATTACTGCCATCATAGAAACATACGATTTGGCTTTATAAATATTCCTATTTGGAAAAATATATGCTTTAACATTGTAGAAACAAAATATTTTAGCTTAGAAATTTCATTACATCCTAATAGAATCGCTTGTATCTGAAAGAATTTAGTTCATTAATATGATATGATAAAGGCAAAGTCCATCCCAGTCGCAACTGAAAATACAAAAACAACTAAAGCCCAAGGTGTCACCTTCGATCACTTTCATTTCTAAAGTAGAGAAGGGAACCATCAATAATATGCCATTGAAATTCAAATGCCTCATCTTGCATTACAAAATCACGGTTTTAACATCTCCCATAGTTTACAATAGGAAATAAACAATTGAAATACTCTTTATAAAGCAAAATTGCTAGCAAGTGCAAATCAGTCTGTAAAATATTCTTTTATTTGCAGAGATTTATGAAACTTAATAATTTCGAATTCAAAATGGTGAATATTGATTAAATATTAACTGATTACAAAATGGAGACTTACAAATAAACTAAATCAAATCCGAATTTATATTGGATTCCAACTAGAATCTTGTTACATTACCGAATGGGTTTAGAAATTTCTGTTTGGCTACTGAGATTTGTTAAATAAAACTAATTTCGGGAAGTAATACTTTGTTTGAAATATGTAAATCACACTTGTCAGATGAATTCTTCTTTTGTACAATAAACAGCTAAAGTTTTTTATGCCTCAAAGTCATTTTTTAACAATAACTATTAACAACAGATGTTTTCGCAATGTAAGTTATTACGTAAACCACACTATATTTTCATTCAGATTTGTAAATGCAAATATTTTAATAAATGTATTATTGGGTGCTTCGCATTGGGTCTTCCTGCACATGTGAAAATAAATTATATTCCAAAATTTGATTAAAACAGTCAAAGTTTCAATAAGTTTCATAGTAGAAAGTCTATACTGATATAACAAGATTGTTTTTTGACATTTAGGGATATACTATATAAACAATTGAAATGAAACAGATGGATTGCGAATATCAGACCTTTCAAAATTGACATATGTCGTTTGTAAAAATCTTACAAATTATTATTGTTAATACATTTTTTATAGTAACAAGCAGTTATAGCAAACGTTTTATTGTTGAAGAGCTGGTCAAAATATATGACAACGAAGAATATAACATTAATTTAATATCCATTGAAGTTCCACTCAATGGAAATGATTGCTCAGATTTAGAAGAATGTGATATGAAATACTTATCAGGGTTACAGTTATAGGGGCTATTAGTCTGCTTTTGTTGTTAGTGTTTGTGGAGATACATTTGGTTAATTAAATATTTAATGCATTAAATTATATTATTTTAAAGACATACTGATTAAGCAAACATTCAAATTCACGGAATCTGTCTCTAATGATGAGCTAGAATCATCACTTTGCTTTAGTAAACAATGCTGAAAAATATTCAACAAGTGTTGGTACTATGACAAAAAAAGTCGTGAAAAATTCTCAATTCTTATAATAATGTGGTAAACAATTCAATACATAGTAAAATAACTTATTCAATGCTTCTTATTGAAATTGTTTTAAAACATCTTTATATTTTAAGCAGAATTCGTTCTACGCATCAAATGTTTATCTGTTCCACAATTTTTAGTATGTGTGAGTGCCTAGCAATACCATCAGGCCAAGAAATGGATCAAAATTTTTTGACACGACACAACCCTTTCCGTCTTCCTAAATTTGAACTGACTGAACCCGACTTGCTTATTTTGGTTCATGACAAAAATTGCACATTTCACAAATATTTGAATGCCTAAGAACAATTCAAAATCAAAACTAACAAATGATTTTCCTAAAGTTGAAGAACATAATATAATATTAAAAAAACAGCTGCAGATTGGCCCCTTTATCTTTATTAAACTAGTTTGCACTTGAGACAGGTATCGATCTTTTACCGTTACAAAAATTTAGTTGGAGCAGGCTAAGAGACAATCTTAAGAAATCTATTTTATGGAATGCAACAACTTAGGTTAATTTAGGTGGAGATTGCTATTGAAAACGGCGGCCTCTATAACTAAAACAACAAAAATATATGAGTTTTCACACATAACTAACAAGTCATTCTTGGGGAAATTGAATTCATTGCTATGGATTAGTTTTCATCCGACAAAATGTGTATACATGTTAATCCTATGCACGAATCAGTAATTAATGTCAACGTTATTGAATGACCCTTCCCGTCGTAATCCAAAATAACGAAAAAACCTTCGAACTCACCAACTCGGGTTTTTTGCATTGCAGCTAAAATGGCATATTTTTAAATTTACTTTCTTAAATGTTTCGCATGCTTCATGCATCTATTATTACGGGTACAAATTAACCAATTTAAGTCGAATGAGCTAACTACCGAAAATGAAAGTAGTAATGCTTGAATTAATGTTCTTGCTTTTTAGCTTAATGCATAGGATGAGGCTTTAGTGATCCTTATTGTTTAAATTCAGTATAGTATATTTGTATTGTCAAAACTCATGTAGTACATTTCTTTGTTGCGTGTATTTATTGAACTTTCAGCTTTAACAAGATAAAGTCTGCAAAAAAAATTGCAATGCAAAAGTTAACTTTTTGCTTGCATATTCAGTATACAGGTAGATTTCTAAGAACACTTTTCTTTCAGCCTAAATTATTTAAGTATTCCTTTCCGCAGGATTTATATAACTTGATATTCAAGTGTACGTAATATAAGCACATCCGTCACTCGACTGACATTTCTAAATTTTTTCTACAATATTTCGTAACAACTGTTCCTAATAAAGATAATGGTTTAATAGGTAAAAATAATCATTTTGTTGGATAAAAATCTTACAAAAGGTGGTACAGAGGCACGTGTCCCTCCTCAATTTTCAATTGAATGAATCTTTATTAAACTAAAAATCAAAACGTTTCATAAACACTTTAAAATGGGGGAACAATTAACACTGTTGCCAACTATTAAGTCTTAGGGTAACTATTAATAATTTCTTTTTGCCGATATAAAAACACACTGACAGACTGTATTTCAGTTTCGAATATCTTAGCTCGGAATATGTTCCAATATTTGTTTCAAATATTCAGACTAACGAATATACCATTTTCAAAATGTAGGGCACACTTTCAATTCACAAATCAACAGGGTCTGATCAAAATTCCAGATATCTATCGAACTGGATTCTTGAATGTCGGTTTGAATTAGCCCAACCCATTTCAATTCTCATTATTCATCAATCAACGAGGGTTGCGCAACTCCATTTGGAACAAGAGGCATCATTTCAATATCTAAAGCTAATCCAGTTATTGTCTTTTGAAACATATTAGACCGATATCACTAACACATTCAATGTCTAAACTAATAGAAGAAATTCTAGTTGAACATGAACTTAAATGGAAAATCTCATCCTTGGATGAACGCTCACAATATGGTGTAGTACCTGGTAGACCTACGCTCTTTGCCTTTATACAGATAACACATGTTTGGCTGCAACAACTTTACGAGTTTTCTTCATCGACTATGTAAACCTTACACTCTTATTTATAGATTAAGTGATATTTGTATTTCCACACCTACAATTCGTTTGATTTACTCAAATTTCCCAATGGGACATTTTATCTTTCGTACATATAAGAGCGGGTGTACCTCAAGGCACCAAATTAGAGCTTGGTTCTATATAGTATTCCTAAACACTTCACTCATTAATTTTGATAACCATGTCAAATTTGACAATGATACAACAGTTTGGCATCTTCTACAGCGGAACAACAATGAAGGAATAATTGTAATAAATGAAGTGATCAATTGGTGTTCGCAACATGGAGCAGCGCTGAACATAAATAAATGTAAGGAATTTTCTATATCATTCTTGAAACATTTTGAAGCGGAATTCTGCGTGAATGGAAATTTTGTAATTAATGAGTTCATCAGCTTCTTTACTATTGAGTAGCATTCTAATTTAATGTGGGGAACATACAAATAATATCATAACGAAGCATGTGAAAAGACTTCCTTTTATACATGTTTTGAAACTTAGTGGAATCCCAACTAAAGACATTATACCAGTTTATGTAACTATGGCAAGGGCGTAGACAAGGGGGACTCTGCACAAGGGCTGAGCGGCTTTTCCCTACCGCGATATGATGGTAGGAGCGATATGGGTACCAATGTTAATGGTGGCGTCGGATATACGGATAGAAAATAAAACCAGTAAAACATGAGCATAAAGCAAAAAGACCATTTCAAGAAATTAACCACTTCTGATGGGAACCTTAGTAGCAAGTTTGTTTCTGAACAATCTCAATGTATATTCAAAATATTTAGGGAAGTGTGTTGGTGCTTTATAACTTCACGTTAAAATAGGGTTTCCTTGATTAGAAAAAAAAGAATAAAATTTCTACACGGTATTTATATTCGCGTTTTGCATTATAATGCTACTAATAACTTTATGTGTAATAGTAACAGGCACAATCCTAGAATACTTCGGGGGGGGCGCTTCAATTTTCTATTCTATGTTATAAAACGATTATATATTTGAACGTTAAACAAAATCGAATCATATTTTGCAAAAATGTCAATGATTTGTGAGGTTCACAAAAAGGCTATGGTTTGTAATTACACAAAAATGATTTCATCGTATAAAAGACAGTAAAATATTATTTCTTATTGAAATAATCAAATAATATTACAGAGTTTGTGAAAATATCCATTCTAGTATTGTATTTTAACTGAAACCATAATCATAGCAGCTAAAAGAAGGATTGTTTTAGGTGACCAACGACAAAAACTCACTGGTTTTGCATAATTTTGTATGTAGGTATTTATACATTAGTTGTTGTAAATTGAATCTATAGGTGTTCAGGAGATACAAGCACCGGTAAAAATCATTTTATGCAGTGTTGAATCTAGGATTGAAATTTCGGGTACTGATTCCACCTAAGTCAACCTCATTGCAGCAACCATTCTGGTTTTTTACAAGCACTGCCCAACACAAATTTTCTACGACATTATTTTCATATGTGCTCACAAGTACAGTTTTTTACAATTTCTAGCTTTAGCGCAATGCTTCTCTATCAAATAAAATGATCAATCCAAGTATATTATGTACTATAAGCAACTAGGAAAAATATACGATCCAAAGCATTCTGGATCGAACAGTTAATGTTTATGCTATTGACATAGATGAATTAATCATCTACTATTTTTATTGCTCTGATCATTCATACGAATGAAACCGAGATGTACTTGGGCAGAAACTTTGCCGGAATTTTGCAAATGCACTTTAATCAGTCCCTACAGTCAGAAAATTTGTTCAGGACGTATTACTAAATGTATTCTATAGTCTCATTTTAGTTCTACCTGCTTCATTGTATATTATCCTAATGCTGTTGCTCCGCTAATAAATGTTTTCATCCGGGAGGGAATTACCTCTCAAAATATCCATAGTAGATTCTTCACTGATCTTATGTGCGGGTACGGATATCAAAAATAGAATGAGTATGTATTGGATAGCCCATGCAAGTTCACGAATTGTCCACATCAGTGCAAATAATGAGGATTTAAAAAAAACGGTAATGGAAATGCGGGTTGACTGAAAAAAATTCTGAATTTCTTGGAAAGTAAAAATTTTTTCTCACATATGGTATGTGCATTTTGAATAATTTAAAATTGTCAGGATTTTTTAGGATGCTTGAATAAATTCTGCGGATGTGGATTTTAAATTAAAAATTAGAGAATGCGAATTGAATTCTGATAAGATTTTTTATAGTTTGCGGATACGGAGTGGATGCAAATTGAAGAATCTTAGTCAATACCTACCTTTGCTGCATACCCTTTTGGGTGAATCCATTCAGAAATAGGAGAACAAAATTTTTGCTTGAGTTAAAAATTTTTCCCAAATGATGTATATATATATATATATATATATATATATAT
>CABFPE010000654.1:158437-168785 GCA_900660155.1 Hofstenia miamia | reverse complement strand
AATATATATATATATATATATATATATATATGTATATATGACATTTAGGCCCATCTTAGTCTTTAAACTTTTTAGTAAAACCCGATTACGACATTCCGCCCCAAGCGGAAATCCTTGCTACGCCTTTGAGCTATGGTGTTCCACTTTGGGATTTCTCTATTACCAAGGTCCAAGCCAGGAATATTGAGCGTATCTAAAGCGTGTTATGAATTACCCATTCCCTCATCTCAGTTATCATGAAGCACTCTGTATCGCGAACCTAAAGGCACTGGGAACAAATGCAAAATGTCAACCACATACTTCATCAATTATTACTTTCGTTTTCCGATACATCGCGAAACTTTCAAATTCACCGAAACTGGGACTTACCTGTTCTCTCATCACGTATGCTTATTTGACAAACCGAGGTTGGTTTGAAAAGGCACCATTTGAAGGCTTGAAAACCAGTTCTTCGAAATTGTGAAGTGCTTCTCAGGATGCAAGTTGTTGCTAGCTCAATTGGCTTAGCCTATGTCCGACAATATTGTCAGGTTAGCACGACAGCATCAAGTTTTCATTACTGCCTATTGCCAGCAAATAACATTCATTTTCTTCAATTTCTTGTTTCGCGTTCCATTGAAAGACTTTAATGTGTTCATATGTGCTGAGTCTCGTTCAACAAGCATACTACGAAACGAATTGTTTCCAGTCTTGCTTTTTCATTGCAGAGCAAAGTGTGATTAGCCAATATGAATGAATGTCTATGATCCGGATTTTGCAGTTGTGGAATTGTTACTTGAAATCCTGAAGAACCCTTGAAACGAATTTCTTGTACTTCCTCATCATTAGAACACAATCAGATTTACAGAGAGCTCGATAATAGTTTGGTCGCCTCACTAAGCAAGCGACATTGTAAATTTAGCCAGAAGAAGAGGTGAAGAAGAAAGATGCAAGCAAGCGTGGGTACCGAAATTGATATAAACCTACCAACTGGGGATTTTACTGCAACAACTGTTTGTTGCAAGAAGTTTAACCACAGCGATGAACCATAAGAAGTAAGAATGAGGATGACTGTGCAGGATGTTTAGTACATTTTCCTGAATACACTCACACTTCTGTGAGGTGTGTAATGTTGAGAATAATTATCCTTATTTTACGTGTATCAATTGTTTATTTTTTAGTTTTATGCTTATATTTTTGTCTTAAAGGACATTTTTATTGTTTGATCGAAATAATCAAGCAAACATAATCATTCGATGTGTTGATTAATACATAAAAATGTGAAATTTTGTAATATTAAACATTTTGTTAATAGTTCCCCTTTTTGCTTATCTCAAAATGGTCTAAGTTTCTAAATTCTTGTGCTGAATATATCAATTTTTGATAAACATATTTCATCCTGCTTGTTCATAACGACAATGCTGCAATTCATAGGGTTGAAACTTGATAATATGTGCAACACTAACAATATGGCCATTTTACGGTATATATTTTCAAAATTAGGGTTTAAGAATGCACGTATTTATAATCACTTGAAAAACTGCTGAAAATTTTTTAAAAAATTCATTAATATTTTGTTTTTACTCAACTTTATATCATTTTCGACCGATTTTTGTATGCCATTCTAGTGCTATTTTAAAAACATTGGCATTCAATTATGAAAGTAAGCAATAACGTTTGCATTTAAAAATTTATTTATATAGCCACTATTGGATATAAAAGAATTCTATACAGGCAAAAAATTTGTCCAGAATTTTGCATAGGGAAATGTGAATTTGCAAACAATATCTTGGTAAAAATCGCCACCAGGTCATCGGCTTAAGCTGTAACAAAATAATTTGCCCCTCTAAAATTTGAAGTTAGTTGCGCCCCTGACTAAATGTAGGCTGAATAAGTATGTTACACATGATAGTCAACGTTTCTACTTCTGAGTCAAGAGAACACATGGGTTTTGCTTTAAAGAATAATCACATTTCTGTGTGAATACTACTAATCAGTAATTTTGGTAACAGGACATAACGAATCATGTTTTACACAAATTACTAAATAAATTTGTTTGTTTTCAGAAGGAACTTGAACGATGTCTTTGAGGCAGAAATCAAAGTTGAGATTTACATTATTTCAAGTGACAACGTTCAATCAAATGAAAATTATGGTGCAAATGAGAATGAAAATAGTGAACATATATAGCTTTAATTTCAGCAAATTAATTGAGTGCTAAATTTAGCACATGCAAAACATCTACCCAATAATCAGTGGCGGATTTAAGGGGGGGACTATGGGAGTGCGGCCCCCCCCCATGAACAAGTAAAATATAATAATTTGTGGAATCTTAGCAAAAAATTGAAAATTCCAAATTTCTGCATTCCATTTGCAAATCGCTCCAAACGTTTGGTAATGTTTGCAAAATTTACCAAATTTTGCAGATATTCGGAAAATAACTGTCAAACTTTTCATTTTTATATAATTTTAAGAATATATCAAACATATTAGTCAATCCAATATTATGTATTTCATCTAACATCCACCAAACTTTGTTCTGTACACCCAAAGTATTTGTTAGAAGCCCTGTAGAGTCATTAAGACTCAATCCTGTTGCATCTCAATAGCAATGAACCATCATTCAACCTATACATGTCGTGGCAGTGCCAGTTTAATACGGCTTGGGGCCTGTAGCAGTTTCCTTTGATGTAAGGATAACGATTGAAATTAATTTACTTATCTAAATGCTGACAACAATAGAAAAAGAAAAAGTCTAATACAAACTTTTATTTCCAAAGAAATTAAAAACAAAGAAAAACGAAACATTCAAAGACCTTTTTGACGCAATTTAAGCTCTGAAAACTTGGCAATTATTTCAGACGTATTGAGTGATTTAAGAACATCATTCTCTATATTATAATTATATTATTATATGTTTATAATGGAATGACAAATTTTTTGGCCAGGTTCTGGGCCTCTGTGAAGCACGGAGCCTATAGCAGGTGCTACATCTGCTACTAGGTTAATCCAGCACTGTGGCGTGAGTTGTGATTCATTGATATTTCTTAGGAAATGTGTTAAGATTAACAAGGACAGTATATTAGCATTCTGAATGTTTATAAAAAAACTATAAATTCTCTCTTTCAAATTCTGAAAACTGGCAGATTTAGGCGAGGGATACTGAAATCAATTTCTTCAACAGACTAAATTTACCTATATCACATATTTTAAATGATGTTCAAAATCTATTCACAATTTATTGATTTTAATTTTAAAATTTTAGCATTTTTGTACCAAATTTTTAAGAAATTCTGAAATTATGAACACTATTTTACATAATTGTACAAAATAAATACCCATTCTATATAAAAACTTAGTAATAATAAGAATTCATCATCTCCCTCATTTTAGTGTTTTGATTCGATGCTAAACTTGCAAAAACGCAACTATATTCCTACATATAACTTTATTAAGCAGTTGAGATCATTCAATTCTCAAATTCTGTTTTGCCAATAAGCACGAGGTTCAAAATTATTGATTAGGTCACCCCATTCTAGACCTTTTACTATACTCGAATAATTTGAAATTGTAATTGCTAATGTTACAGAAAAAATTAATGCTAAAGATTGATCAACCACCAATGCAATTAACAATAATTCAGTAAAATTATTTGTTTTAATGTGTTTCTCTCTCCAGTTTTCATAAGACAATGAAGGTGGTTTAGTCAATAGAGTCTTGAGGAAATTTACTTGATCCCAATACCAGATCCACGCGACTGGTGGCGGTACTGGGAAAAAAAGCACATGAGACAGAATCAGTACGAGACCAGTACCAACTTTCAATTTCAACTGAAACTGATCATTTTGAACAAATATTTGAGGTTATGGTATAATTGCCAAGCTAAAATATGTCTATCTCCATTCAATGTTCTGCTTTGTTAGTAATGCATAATTTTGGCACATTAAATTTTAGTACGTGACCAGAAATAGATGTATCTATGAATATTAAATCTGATACATTAAAAAATTAATGGTATCTCAAAACGAATTCGAAGAAACTCAAACTCAGTAGTAGAAAGTCCGAAGTAGTAGATCATCAATACCTTTAAAACTGTTATCTCAACATGTACAGATATATATGAAGAATCGAAATTTAGTCAAGTTTAGAATAAAAAGTAATAAGCAAAAATCGAGTTTTGGAGTTTTAGTACCTCCCATCAGAAATGTCTAGATCCGCCCCTGCCAATAAACACTAAAACGTTTTTTATTTGCATAACACGTTGCAAGAGGTTCTAATGTACGTTTTCTAAACGTCTTATAAAGCTCTCTTTCTATATTATAAAGATTGCCATCTAGTGTCCACCAATGTTATTGTAAACCATACCTGTGTTTTAAACAAAATTTTTCTCATGTGCCTCTTGACCAATAAATATTTTCATATTTTTAAGTCTATTTAGCAAATTTCAATAGCCTTTGCTTTTAATAAAGAACTTAGGCTTGCTTGTTTATAAAAATTTTGATAATTATGTATATACTAATTTTTTCAGACTCAAGCATTTTGCGTAGCGCTATTCTAATGTGGCCAGTGCCAAGCAGTATATTTGGAGTTTTACATAGAGTTTCGAGAATTGCTCATTAGACGATTATGAGTGCCATACTACAACAAACTTTCGTATCAAATTGCGAAGTAAAACATAAATACGATTTACACAGCCTATTCAATGGTAAAATAATTGTAAATTTTCAATATGTTTACTCGCGCTTTCCTTCCTACTATGCATCTATGGACTTATTAATCAATCATTTTAAGCTATTTTATATATAGCTATATATATGTGGCTACTTAATATGCTACTTAAAATTTGACCGGAAGGAGATTTTCGTAAATATCATTGCACCTAATTATCTTGAACTTATCTGCACTATGCAAGTTCCCTAAATTATCAAAGAATGTGTTNGAAACTCAAACTCAGTAGTAGAAAGTCCGAAGTAGTAGATCATCAATACCTTTAAAACTGTTATCTCAACATGTACAGATATATATGAAGAATCGAAATTTAGTCAAGTTTAGAATAAAAAGTAATAAGCAAAAATCGAGTTTTGGAGTTTTAGTACCTCCCATCAGAAATGTCTAGATCCGCCCCTGCCAATAAACACTAAAACGTTTTTTATTTGCATAACACGTTGCAAGAGGTTCTAATGTACGTTTTCTAAACGTCTTATAAAGCTCTCTTTCTATATTATAAAGATTGCCATCTAGTGTCCACCAATGTTATTGTAAACCATACCTGTGTTTTAAATGTCTTCAAAAATCTAATACAATTCGATGTTCTTAGTAGATGATTGATACTCTACAAAATAGTTTAGCTTCCTGAAACACAAAAAGTGCTGTGGTAGTGATAAAATTCCTACCATTATCTACAAATCTGCAGTGGACATTCTGGCTGAACACCTGTGTAATATTTTTAACACGTTTTTATACTTAAACACTTCCCACTATAGTGAAAATTAGCACATGTTAATACCATACCAAAAACTTCTACAGCCAACTTCAAACAACTTCGACCTATACTATTACTTCCTGTCTCTTCTAACATTTTATAAAAGATTCCTATATAGTTTGTTTCGCAACACATTGCTGATATAGATGATGGTTCTCAGTTTGCATATAAACGTGGATGAGGTACTCTTACTGCTTTACTTAAGCTGCTTGATAAAATAACCCTATTTAATGATTCTAGCAATGTAGATGAAGTTATACTTCAATCTTTTGACCTTAGTAAAGCACTTTGAATCAGTCCCTAATTAACTTCTTCTTAGAAAATTATCACAATTGAATTTCCTTGGAGTATTTATTAAGTGGATTGGAGACTACCTGATTGAAAGATCACATCAAGTAAAATTGGGCATCATAAAAGTAGCTTGTCCAATGTTCGTATTGGTGTTGCCAGGGATCTGTTCTGGGACCAACACTATTCTGTATTTCTTATGTGACCTTTAAACCTCGGATTGTAACAACTTGATTATTAAATATGCTGATGATGTTTGTACTTTGGCACCTGTATTTTCTGAAAATATTGTTGCATCTGAATTTAATAATGTTGTTTCTTGGTGTCATTCTAACTTATTTAAATCAAACTTGGCCAAATCTAAGCAATTGGTTTTTCAGAAAAATAAATCATTGATTACCAAAGCAAGTGATCTAACCATGTGTAACCATATCTAATTTTTGGTACCAACATATATTGCGAATATAATTTAAAAAAGCCAGTAGTCTTTCATATGGTATGAAATTGCTTAGGCCAATAATTAGTAACGCTAAATTGGAAATAGTGTACAATGCTACTGTGCAAATCGTCATGGATTTTGCATCACCAGTTTTTACATATCTTTCGAAAAATCTTGATTTCAAACAACAAAGAGTACAACGACGGGCAGAAAAATAATTTCACCAAATGGAGATTTTAAATTTCATGAAACTGTTAAAGAACGCAAATATAGACAATAATTCTTCTATTTGAGAAAACCTTTTCACAAAATCATTTACCTACTTCAATGACTCTTAAAGTTTTGTTCATTATTGTTATGAAAAATATAAAACAGAATGAAGAAAACATTGTTTTTGCATTCGGCTCCTTTTTATCAAATCAGAAAAGCAAAATTTTGTTTATTTTTCAAAGTATTTTTAAATTTCATGTATATTATAATAATTATTATAATTTTTATCAGATATTAGATTCTATTCTTTATTTTAACTACGAATTCTTGATGGTTCTATAAACAGAGCTAATTAAGTGCTTTGAAAAAACTTCTAACTATTTCAAAACGTGTTTGTAGACGTCTTCTAAATCATATATAAACATTTTAAAACAACTTCTACACCTGGCATAGATGCTATTCCTAAACCATTTTAAGACGCTTTTTAAAAGTTTTATTGTTTATTGGGTGCGATCAAAATGATAAATTTTCCTGAAACATGTGTAGAAGATTTGATGGCATTAGTTCTCTTAGAAAACTAAATATTTTCAGAAAATTAATAAATTGGATTAATTATAAAAACTCAGTGTAATTTGGGTTAAATTGTTTCTAGTTTTGTGCACCTTTTAAAAAATTTTTCTAATTCCACTCAAGATTCTTAAAAGGTTTTACTTAACCATAGTGCTTTAAAAACAATTCAAATATAAAACAAATAAATAACTCAAATCAATAACGCTAAAAGATTATCGTATAGCAATTTGACTTTCTAAAAAATTTGGAAAAATGTGGATATTCTTTGAAAAATTTCTGAAATGTTCATAATCCATTCTTACAATTCACATATCATGCTTCATTTTTCATGGTTAAATTGCCTTAGTTCATATACAAGGCGTTCGGTATATTAAATAAATGTCAAATAAAAAATTCAGTTTCAATAAAATTAGCAATTAATATATAAACAATAGAATTTAAATTATTAAGCGCAACGTACTTTTCGAATTAGAATATTTTGGAGGTTCATATGTAGTTATGAGAGTTAATCATTCATATAAATACACTCTTGCTAATCATTATCTTAAGTTCCAATATTTTTTAAAATTTTTTAGAGAATTATATATAAAATTAATATTGAATTATTCATAAGAAGCTTCTAGAAATTTCTAAAGTGTCCCTTTCACTAGAGAAATGCATATTACAGACTGTTACAAATATTGCAATCCTAATTTGATACATTTGAAGCTAAATTCTTATGCCCCAAACATAACAGACATTAGGAAGCCTAGTGCATATGCCTGGAATGCAAAATATATCTATGACCTCGTATGCGAAAACTGCACCAGACATAAATCATGCTGGTCTCATTGGGGGTCGTATTATTTTGCACAAACTCGGCCGATTCCACTGGATGTTTACAAAGCCGCGATAAGAGATTCCAACCAACACTCGGTTTTTGATGCAAACGAAAGTATATTAGAAGAGAATAAAAGAAAATTTGCCCAACTTCGAGGAAGTTTAAGAAATGCTAACTTTAGTGCCATTAGCAGGGCATTTTCAAGTTTTTCTAAATACAATACATATTTTGATGTTGACATCATGAATTTAAATGATTTGGAAAACGTATTGTTTCATATTCCTGAGGAAGATTGGTTTGAAGATTTTCAAAACATGCTTCGTAATTTGAACTACTCATACTAATGAATTTAATGGTTTCTAATCAATATACTATTATATTTTTCTTTACTAACTCATAATAAATCTCATAACAGTCTTTCTTTACATTTTTTTCCAGCTTTACAATACCCAATGGAGTAGGAAAGTCTGACGAATTTCTTTAATAAAATCTAAAGATGCACATTTACAATTAAATAGAAACTGTGTTTCAGCAAAGCAACATTGAATAATTTATAATTATATGCTGCTCTTGTTAATTATATACTTATTTATCATGGTAATTGATGAGTAATATTTGAAAAAATCCAAATTTATGCAATGGTAGATTTCAATAAGGAAATATTAAAAATTTTGAAATATTAATAAATTTAGGAATATGATTGGCATTTCTGATTGCCAAACGTGATTAAAGTATCACATGTAAATTTTTTATCTTGGCAAAATTTTTCTCATGTGCCTCTTGACCAATAAATATTTTCATATTTTTAAGTCTATTTAGCAAATTTCAATAGCCTTTGCTTTTAATAAAGAACTTAGGCTTGCTTGTTTATAAAAATTTTGATAATTATGTATATACTAATTTTTTCAGACTCAAGCATTTTGCGTAGCGCTATTCTAATGTGGCCAGTGCCAAGCAGTATATTTGGAGTTTTACATAGAGTTTCGAGAATTGCTCATTAGACGATTATGAGTGCCATACTACAACAAACTTTCGTATCAAATTGCGAAGTAAAACATAAATACGATTTACACAGCCTATTCAATGGTAAAATAATTGTAAATTTTCAATATGTTTACTCGCGCTTTCCTTCCTACTATGCATCTATGGACTTATTAATCAATCATTTTAAGCTATTTTATATATAGCTATATATATGGCTACTTAATATGCTACTTAAAATTTGACCGGAAGGAGATTTTCGTAAATATCATTGCACCTAATTATCTTGAACTTATCTGCACTATGCAAGTTCCCTAAATTATCAAAGAATGTGTTTGTAGCTAATGTCAAAATTATTTGCGCCATAAATTTTTTATTAATAAGATCAATTTAAAATATTACATGCAGCTTAGAATATTCAGTGCAAACGTGTTAACAATTGAGCTAAGATTTCAGTATAATTGAAATAATAAAATTTGAAAGGACTAAAAACTAAACAGTAGATTACACAAGCTAAAAATGATTATCTTCATGTGAGATTTAAAAAAAGGAAATTGACATTTGCATCTGATCTATAGATTGAGAATATTAAGAAGAATTGTTCTCTGTACACTACACACTTCGGATCAATGAGAATGGTGAGAAAATAAATTTGGGGTTTAGAGCATCTCCACTCTATGAACAGTGGAAAATTTATTGTAAATCGATTTTTTAATTGAACCAAAGAAATTTCCAAAAAATTGAATAGTTTTTCAATAAAAATTTGGTAAAATAGGAATAAAAAATTTAAAAAATTTTAAGTAGCTATTTGTTACCAAACTATAATTTTTCCAAATCTATTTTCAGTCACATTTGTGGAAATTCAATTAATTAAAAGCACATGTATCCACTATGTACGAATACTACATTTTAGTCAATATTCTTTTAATAATATTAATTTATCAAGAGTTCTGTTGCTGTAATATATACATATATATATATATATATATATATATATATATATATATTTATTGATGATTGCACTTTATTTCATAAGTATCTTTACTTTGTATATTTCATTTAAGTTGACCTAAAATAAATTGCCAATGCACAATAAAGCATGAAAAAGCTATAATGATTTTAGCTAAATGATTACATTATTAACACTAAATCTATAGTTTTATGCCATGTATAGATGGCTATCTTTCCACAATATATCAACTCACATTGTATTTTAAGCTATGGTTGATGTGAAGAAATTTGTAATCACAATGAATGATTTTATTTGGTAACGGTTTTACATATAAATTATGCAAATAACACTGTCTGCTTCTAAAAATATTTTCTTTTTCGAAAAAACTGCTACTAAAAATATGGGTTTTTTCCTAAAATACAGCCGAAATTTATTACATTTTTCTAATTCATTTTCTATTTTATGAATAGCAGTTTCTCTTTTGCAATTATTTTTCAAAGAATGTAACGTATATTTACAAAAAATCAAACCAATCCTCGCAAATAGTGTATATTCGGTTAATTTAAGGACAGTTTAGTATGGGTAGAATATCTGTAAGCAAACCATGGCAGTTTACTATTTAATTTT
>CABFPE010000654.1:126060-149205 GCA_900660155.1 Hofstenia miamia | reverse complement strand
ATATATATATATATATATATATCGACAAAGAGTTGAAAAATCTCTACAAACATATTTTCTTTAATATTTCAATTATCAATTTATACAAAATAACATAGCATTACCAATTAATAATACTTTGTATTTAAGAACTTCCCTAGTCAAGAAATAATGAATAAATTATTCTTGCAACATATTGTGCCAACATTACGAACTAGGTACACAAAAACTACGATATTGACTAAGAATTATAGCAAGACTTGATTTGTATCGTTTCATTACAAAAATATCATTTTTAAACAATTGCTGGTCTAGAATGAAAAAAAAAGTTGTTTGATAAATTTTTTGGTAAATTTTCAATAAAACATTTCATGTTCAAAATTGAAATTTTGTTGACTTTCTTTAATCGAAAATCTATAAATCTTCAGTTAATAATGAATAAAAAATTAATTTTCATTAATTTTATGGAAAAAATTCGCAATTTTTAATGACAATATGGGATGGTATACTTGCATGCCTTAATTTTCTACTCAAAGGAAGAAACGCAATCCATAGTGCTTATATCAAACAAACGGCACATTCAATTTTTCGAAAATATCCTCAAATAGAGGAAGGATATATAATTATTAATCTAGTGAAAATTGGACTTCCACCACTCCCAAACTTTCATCACTATTATTTATATTGTAACCAGTGTTAAAACCATGCTTTGATTTTTCAACACGAGTGGGGCACATCAGAAAATTTAAAAAATATTCAAACAGGAGTCCGGTACTGCACGAAAATCTATAAATTGTTCATTTAATGTAAGAGGCATCTTAGATTAACCCTCTATGAATGAAATGTTTTTCAATGGTTTAACAAATTGCTCAAGAAACTCAATTTTCGATGATTTTAATACGGAAATTAATAGATTTAGAAAATCAAGCAACAATTATATTTGATACGCATTTTAATGCGGGTATGAATGCGCCACGGTCACAGTTCCAGCACTGATTGCAAAACATTACCAGAAATTGTTTCTTTCCATTTCCTGACCTCCATTTTCAGAATAAATATCTACAGTTGCAAGAATATGCCCGATTTGGACCAAACCTCAGGCTTCTTCGGCATTACCAGTTTTGAGCTAAAATTTTCACCCCATGTCCATCTCTGTATAACATATATACTCAATATAGCAACTAGTAGCATTAGTGGCCACAGGCATTTAAGGTTTGTAAACCAAGGTTGGAATTGGGTTGGGCCTCAAGGTGGTCCGGTAATTTGGACGTGCCAGATTTGGCCCTAATGTTTTAATTGATATTTGAAATACAAGAAAAAATTGTCTTGAAAACTTTAACTTTGCAAATTACGAAAAAAAATTGTCTTTAAATTTACTTCTAACATTTTTGTTTGCTGCAAATAAAGAGTATTTTTGAAGACTCCCACTTACTTTGTGTTGATGGAAATTAATGTAATTCAATATATAGAAACAGATGTGTTTTCTAGCTGATAAAAAGGACGATTTCAATCCTGATAATAATTAGTTGTGGCAATACCTATATTAGTAAATTAGTGATGGCAGTAGGAAGAGCCTATGAAAAGTGACAGATATGGCACCTGTGGCCATTAGGTTAACAATGCAATTGAATTAGCATTGTTGACGGGACTAAATCGGAATGCATATGCACATATTAATCAATATATTATGCAAATTATCCAATCAAATTCATAGTGTAGTGCCTATAGTCCTCTATAAAGCAAAAGACACTATCAGTGACGTTAAGGAAACATAATTTGGGATGGGCCGGGCCTGACTTGGGCCGAATAATTGTTAAAACAGTTAAAATTGATCTACTGTTACAATTAATAATATGTAATATTAAGGCGTTCTAGTCCAAGCATTTATTTTTTCTTTTTTAATATTCACTTTATTAACTTATTGCGCATTCAGGAATTTACTATGTAGAGATCTATTCGTGTTCCCAAATTTACAAATTTTGTTGTTCAATATACTTTAGTTTGTCGATGTATCTTACGAAATTGCATTTTTTACTTAGAACACTATTCCAAGCAAAAAGAGGCGAATTGTAGAATCAGTCTTTAACCCAAATAGCAAGCCATTAATGGTCCAACAATGGGCCATTGTACTTGCCATTAATGACAGATTACTGCTAGTAATTAATGTGCCAGTGATGTATATCTGACAATGACCCATCGGTGAGCCAATGATAACCCATTAATGGACCATTAGTTGCAAACTAGGTTTTTAATAGCAGATCATTACCTATATATATATGGAAAACGACAATTTTATATTGCTAAGCAGTTCAAACATTGCTGTTTAAGCAAACATAAGCCCAATAAAAGACAGAAGGATATCTTTGAGATCCTTTCAAGCATATTCAATACAAACATTTGGTAGATATTTGAAAGAATGCCTTATTTATAAATGATCATAATAAGCATTCAAATCTGCCAAATAAAAATTTTAAATTTTTATATTAAGTTTTTTGAAGTAGTACTTTCTTAAAATTTGAAAAACCCCTTTTGCTCAACGTAACTTTTTTGAAGAGTAGTATACTTCAAGATGTCCAAATATTCATGAATAAATTATTTTGAAAATTCATTTAGCAAGCATAATATAATTCTTTTTACAAATTAAAAATTTCAAGAAAGCATTTCGCAATTCTGTTTTAACAATAGCAATAACAATATCTTTTAATGTCTTGCCGCCAACGGGAAAGAAAATCAAAAAGTAAAAATAAACTAAAAACATTTATAACATATAAGAAAAGATGTGCCTATGTATATCAGGAAACATGAAGAGCAATTTCCGAGACACCAAGTTAGGAAAAATATCATGCAGTGGATGACTCGGGTCGGAAGTGACAAATTTGTAGTATTTTTCGTCTTCTTCTATCAAAATAGTCGTAAGACAGTGTCGCGTTTAGCACACCACTTGTATCTATAACATCTGTATAAAAATCGTTGGACTCTTTTGATACAGTTGAAGTCAGCTCCATAAACAAGTAGACCATATTTTATCTTGGATAAAAACAAATCTTCAAAAATCTTATTTATATCTTGAGCCGAAAAACCAGCATTTTTTAAGATTGATGAAGATGAACTGCCTTCGTGTTAAAGTTGCAAGCAAATCATCGACCTGACTTCTGAATTTCAAATTAGATTGGAAAAAGACTCCCAAAATCCGCTTACATTGTGTCTGCTTTAGATTCGTCGCAAACGTTGTAACATTGAATCTTTCTTTTAAACGACCTTTGTGAAAGTAAGGCAGTTGGTAGATTAATTCAACTGACTTGCCCTCATTTATAGGAATGCAGGCTTCCCGGGCCCAACATCTAATGTTCTCCAATTCGAGATAAGAAGGTAGTTTGTTAGCAGGTTGACGCAAGTCATCAAACGTAATGGGTATAACATCTTTAGTGTCATCTCCATATGATATGAGCTTAGCAGTGTCATGAACTGAATACAGGGAAATAGACTTAATGTTACAATAAAACGGTCCATTAACTTGGAATCAAAATAATGGAATGAGTTTTATTTGCAAGCATCTGCTAATTGATTATTGATTACTAAGGTTGCCACTGATGCCGCCAATGGGCCACTGGTGACATCAGTGGTCACTACCACACACACACACATGTCCCACCACCACCAGCAGTCTAAGGAGGATAGTAATGATTATATTACGAATTGTAATTCGTAACTTGGTATAATTTAAGTTAAGGGCTCAGTTGGAATTGTGTATAGCATGTAATTCACTCATAATTGTTTCGTAACGCAAACAAATTGCAATATTAAGAGTGCTATAACGCTAAATACCAAATTTCCCTTTGTTTTTTATCTACTAATTCAATATTTTACGACGCCATCTAGCGAATTTTGAAAAATGAATTTCGTCTATTGATATAAATACATGAGCCTTGTGTACATGTTAACAATCAATGCGGCCTTCATGCAATACACAACGGCAATCCCGGCTGGGAACTGTCAGGCACTGATATGGTGAAAATGGAGAATTACAACGTGTGACTTTCAGGTGGATACAGGAGTCCAAGATTTAACCTATAAGGAAAAGCTTGTGAATATTAAATAATTACATCTTATATTATGCATGGAACCTCAATTTATATATTTTTGTATAAATTAATAAAAACAAATACATGTCTGACAATAAGTTCTAGGTTCATATTCCACGGGTCGAAAATGCATTACCAAAGTAAATAAACCTGCTTTAACTAACTTATCTCCAGAATCGATTACCTGGCTCAATTGGAAGTTCTATTCAGAAATGTTCACTAGCTAACCCTGCAGCACATGGTCAACATGATGCAAGTGCTCGAATTGTCTAATCATAAGAAGGTGTTTATTCATTATTTGTTTCAAAAATTAGCTAATTTATCAATATAATAATTATAACCTTACCCCCAACGCATAACCCTAATGATGGCTATTCCTCAATTTTTCGGATTTTCTGGAACCTATTCCTCATTTTTCAAGCCCTATTTTTTTCTTATTTGGACCTTCTATTCCTCCCTAGTCATTTTTAGAAAGGTTGTTATTTCTTATGGTCCAGACAGGCTGCCCAAACGGGGACCCTGGGAAAGTAGGTGTTTTAGGGTGGTTTATCAATTTCAACTGTTGCTGTTAGTTCTGTTTTAAGTAGATATTGGTTATCGTGTTACGAGCGCTTTAGCTTGTACCTGTTGACAATTATGTCTTTTGTATTTTATAACTACTCGAATATAGTTTATTTTTATATGGCTTTTCAATGAATAAGAATGATGATTCAGAATCCTGCGTTGCAGCAAATAGTGATGCTTTTGCTTATGACGAGGCATCAAGGAGTGATAGTTCCTTAATGAATATGAATGATGTTTACCAAATCAAGAAAAGCAGAGATGATACCGGTAGTATGACTTCCTCTATTTTACCTGAGGTAAATACAAAAGTAAACTTTACACATAATCATTCTGATTTGACAGGTGTAACATACGAAGCAGATACTTTGGGTAGAAGGGGAAAACTAGTGGCAAAATTTTATTAGTGTTCATTACAGGCAACCATCATATTTAAAAGATAAATCTGGAGCAGTAAATTGGGCAAGTGGTGTCGAAAAATGGTTGTATGTTCCAAATGATTTTGAAGTATTACTAAGCGATGTTCAAACAAAGACTGAATTTAGTGGTGCCAAAACAGTCGAAATTTAGGATTGGATTAAAATGATGTTTTCATTGAAGTTAGTGATCAAGGTCAACCAGCTTTTTCTACGAGATAGACTTTAACTTTAAAGCCAGTTATTGTAGATGGAGTTGCAGGTACATATAAACCTAAAGCAAGGTTAATTGCCAGCAGTTTTGAAGAACCTAAAGGTGTGTTCCCACTATCGACTTTTATCAGCAGATCTTAGTAGAAAATATAATTATTTTCGTTCACATTTGCGATTTTTTATCATCTGATTTTTTATCAGAAAAGAGAGAGTTGGAAGAGCGTTCAGACTATCGATTTTTTATCAAATGATAAATTATCATCTTATGATTGACAGTAAGAAAAATAACATATTTTGTTTATTGATTAGTCTTTTTTGGAATGTAAGCAATGTTTGCATATTTTGAAGTTGAAATATTTCAACAACAATAATTTATGTCTTGGAAGTCTGTTCTTTACTTGAGAAGTAAGCAATTACTTGTAGTTTCAAGTAGCTATTCGACTAGTTTTAGTAGCGTTCCCACTATCGACTTTTATCAGCTGATATTTTATCAGATGACAGTTATTTAGTAGTTTTGTCAAAAAATCGGCTGGAGCAGTCAGACTACCGACTTTTATCAGCTTATAGAAAAGCAGATAGAGTGCTCACACTATCGACTTTTATCACTGATTTCTTGACAGATGATAAAAGTCAATAGTGGGAACACACCTTAAGATTAATTATTATGAAAAAGAATCACCTGTATGTAGCAAAGAAATTTTTAAACTTTTAGTTAACCTAATTGTATTTAAACAATGGATTCTTATTACAATTGGTATCCGTACTGCATTCCTTCAAGGGAAATGCATGGAACCTGAAGTATTTCCAATTCCAGCTGTGGAAGCCAATTGTTATGGGAAGCTTTGGTAGTTAAAGAAATGTACATACGGTTTAAGTAAGTGATGCCTCAAAACTATTGTACGAAAGAGTTAAAGAGTTATTCTTAAGTCTAGAGGGGAATGTGTCCATTTGAAACTGCGCTGTTTATTTGGAGATATAATGATGAATTATTTGGTTTTATTGCCATTCATGTTGATGATTTTTTTCAAGGTTTAAGTGTACCCTTTCTTCTTTTTCATGGAGAATTTTGAACACAAATATGTGAGTAATGGTTATTCCTCGTCTGTTCCTCAAATTAATGTTTCACAAAATTTAATTGGTCATATTTCATCAACCAATCAGAGGGTTTCAAAACCCTTTTTACGCAACGGGTATTTTGCCCTCATCTTTCATATGCAAACCCAAATAGATGAAAAAGAGGAATAGGTGGCTATCCATTTGTTTCTATGTCCAGTGCTTTAATTTCAAGCCTAACTCTAACCGTATCTGTAACCTTAACCCCAACTATATCTAATATCTCAAAATAAAACCCTAACATTAAGTTAAGTTCTACCCTAGCCCTAATTTTACAACAAAATATAAAACTAACATCATGCTATGACCTTCATCATAACAGAGCCCACTCAATAAAAACATATTCATTTTGAATTATGTAAATAAAAGTAACTATGTGAAAAGATGTGAGGAAAAAGGCCCTGCGTACATGCTTTGTAAACAAATACAAGGCTCATGGTTGACCCACTAATTAGCATACTAATAGTAGTATATTTTATATATTTTATAGTTCACATTGAAAATTACTGATATTAATAATAAATATGCATATTCCATCTACATACTGTTTGGGGTATGGTTTTGGTTAGGGTTAGGCTAAGGTGAGGGTTGGATTAGGTTTATTATACTGAAAAACAAGCATATTTTTGAAAAAATTTGAGTGGGGGGGAGGGGAGAGAGATAATGCAAGAGTACCATATATTCTTTTTGTATACCTTAGTTGGGCATGCCCTTCAGTTCTATACTGTAAATCCATAATAATATTAAACACATAATATTACAATATATGTATGTAAATTTATTGTTTCATTCAACAGCCAGCAATTCAGCAGCCCAGTTCCATATTTCTTTATATTTTACATTAATATGGAGATTTCAACTACATTCAAAACTATTTCCTTGTATTTGTTTGAAGAGCATATTATTTCACACAAAGCTTGAAGTGATGTATATGGTATATTTCTACCAACCTTATATAATCTAGCTTTGAAATACGACTTACCTCCATTAAAAATGTATAATGAAGTCAATGAAGATGATGAAATGTAGTTGACAAGTATACAAAATTATGACGCAATTTCCCGCCTTAAAGAAAATAAATTTGTTCATGCCATTTTTAAATTCATAAAATGTCATGAAAACACAAGAAGGTTAACTTTCACTCTATGATTTTTTTATCAGAATTTCAAAAGAACTTTCAAATACTGAAGAATAATAATGTAAACATATTACACACTTCAATAGAGAAGTTGCATATTCCATAGTTTTAAAGTAGTCTTTGTTATATTTTAATTCTCTTGCTACCTTTGAAGTTGCTTATGCACTCTAAATCAATTAAAAAACTTAATCAATTTACTTACATTGGAAAACATATGTTGATGTATACTGTAAATTGTATTGTGAATTAATTTATAATATGTAAATATCACCCGGCTTGAGGAATCCAAGTTCAAATATAAATTTATATAGTATATCAATTATTGAAATATTCTTCAAAGAATTAACCATTTATATACGTTGATAAGCTAAACAAGTCTTAAGAATCACAGGATTTAAACTAGAATAATTTAACATTTGTAGTTCAAAGTTATTTATTGCATATTTTTCATTACTTTTTTGAAGTGGTTAATTCATACTTTTTGTACATTGCGCATCCTGAATATATTGTGTGGTATATTTGGTATCATTCGGTTTTTACATATCACTTGGCGAATGTAATCAAATCAAGGAATAAATATACCCTGCCTAAATTTTACCTCATGTTGAACTTTGTTACAGGTTTGCTCTACTAGTAGACGTTTACTGTGTTGATTTGGCTTGCGCAAAAGTTTTCTAAAATTAGCCTACTTTGTTTCTTATACCTACAAATTAATTGTTTAAGTTTCTTTACAACATAAGATCTTCTTTGCCTCTTAGAGAAATTATCTCAGCATAAAAGAATAAAAAACGTTTTGATTTATGCAGATCTCACAATTGACCTTAAGTCTTGTTATCAAGAGCAGGTTAACTTTTACTGACTAAAGCATTTATAATGTAAAAATTTATTCTTGTAAGGTAACAGTGTTAATTATTAACTTTTGCTTTTAGCCTTAAAAATAACGTCAGAGATCTATTTGATAAAAGTGAAAGAAAAGCTACAGAAAGTTTAAAGAATAAAAACACTGTTCAATAACGATTGCATTCATACTGCACATTCAATAGTTTCAATTGCCAGCAATGGGGAAGATTCAGAAGGAAAGAATATGGATTTCCTATGCACTGTCAGAACACAACAAAGAGCAGAGAAAAACATCTTCAAAAATCTTGCTTTACAGATTCCAAGGAAGGTTTTCNAAAATGTATAATGAAGTCAATGAAGATGATGAAATGTAGTTGACAAGTATACAAAATTATGACGCAATTTCCCGCCTTAAAGAAAATAAATTTGTTCATGCCATTTTTAAATTCATAAAATGTCATGAAAACACAAGAAGGTTAACTTTCACTCTATGATTTTTTTATCAGAATTTCAAAAGAACTTTCAAATACTGAAGAATAATAATGTAAACATATTACACACTTCAATAGAGAAGTTGCATATTCCATAGTTTTAAAGTAGTCTTTGTTATATTTTAATTCTCTTGCTACCTTTGAAGTTGCTTATGCACTCTAAATCAATTAAAAAACTTAATCAATTTACTTACATTGGAAAACATATGTTGATGTATACTGTAAATTGTATTGTGAATTAATTTATAATATGTAAATATCACCCGGCTTGAGGAATCCAAGTTCAAATATAAATTTATATAGTATAGCAATTATTGAAATATTCTTCAAAGAATTAACCATTTATAGACGTTGATAAGCTAAACAAGTCTTAAGAATCACAGGATTTAAACTAGAATAATTAAACTTTTGTAGTTCAAAGTTATTTATTGCATATTTTTGATTACTTTTTTGAAGTGGTTAATTCATACTTTTTGTACATTGCGCATCCTGAATATATTGTGTGGTATATTTGGTATCATTCGGTTTTTACATATCACTTGGCGAATGTAATCAAGGAATAAATATACCCTGCCTAAATTTTACCTCATGTTGAACTTTGTTACAGGTTTGCTCCACTAGTAGACGTTTACTGTCATGATTTGGCTTGCGCAAAAGTTTGCTAAAATTAGCCTACTTTGTTTCTAATACCTACAAATTAATTGTTTAAGTTTCTTTACAACATAAGAACTTCTTTGCCTCTTAGAGAAATTATCTCAGCATAAAAGACTAAAAAAAGTTTTGACTTATGCAGATCTCACAATTGACCCTAAGTCTTGTTATCAAGAGTAGGTTAACTTTTACTGACTAAAGCACTTATAATGTAAAAATTTATTCTTATAAAATAACAGTATTAATTATTAACTTTTGCTTTTAGCCTTAAAAATAATGTCAGAGATCTATTTGATAAAAGTGAAAGAAAAGCTTCAGAAAGTTTAAAGAATAAAAACACTGTTCAATAACGATTGCATTCATACTGGACATTCAATAGTTTCAATTGCCAGCAATGGAGAAGATTCAGAAGGAAAGAAAATGGATTTCATATGCAATGTCAGAACGCAACAAAGAGCAGAGAAAAACATCTTCAAAAATCTTGCTTTACAGATTCCAAGGAAGGTTTTCTGAACCTCATCATAAATTTGTGTACTACGACAATCCAAAGCAATGAAAATCGTGGGTTGGTCCCAGTGAACCGACAACTTCCACCTCAAAGGCAAACATCCACGGGAAGAAGGCCTTGCTGTGCATATGTTGGCATACTGTACTATGAGCTTCTTCATTCTGGTGATAAAGACACTGCAAATCACTATCAACACCAACTGGCGCAATTGCACAATGAAATTGCAGTAGAGACCAGAATGAGATAATCATACTGCTTCATGATAGCTCAAGGATGCATGTCGCAAAACAGGTAAAGACACCCTGAATGAATTCAAATTGGAAGTCTTGATGCATTCGCCGTACTCTTCGGAGTCCGGACATCTCCCTATCAGATTATCAGCTTTTGCAGACAATTGTTCATGCTCTAGCAGAGCAGCGCTTTCGAGATTCACAGGATTTCACAAAATGGCTTGATGAATGGATGACAACAAAACCAGAAAAAATTTATTATGATGGAGTTCAAATATTGCCCGAACTTCGGCAAAACGTTGTATTTTAGTTTGTCTAGTTTGACGCCATTTGAAAAGCGTAAAAAGCGGAAATTAACTTTTATGCCTAATAATTATAGGCAATTGCTGCTGAATTGAATACAGCAGATGTTAGTGTTTATTGTAGTGTCATAAAAATTTTCTTTGCACATGAATATGTGTTGTAAATCTCTCACGTTATCTAATGTACACATCTTTAGAGATACGCCGAATTCATGTTGGAGATGGCTACAGATTTTATGCAAGCTACTATATGTAGTGTTCAGCAAACCACTGCTAATACACTCACTAGTGAGGTCTTCTGCATTCTCTCTTTACAAATAAAAATCAAAGCAATTTGATATAAATTTTTGAGCATAGAGTAAAAAATAAAAGCATTTCCAAAAAATACCGCGGTATAGGAAAAACCACAGCATTGTAATTGTTACGGTTTATTCCCCAGCCCTATTGATTTTGTTGTAATTTTCATTTTGTCATGTCGCTATTAAAGAACAACACTGCTTTTCGTTGAAGACTTGCTAGATGTCTTTTTAATAATCAAATTTGTGGATTGTGTAGCATCCGCTACCAAGCTTTAACTTAATTTGATTAATTCCTTTTGAATATAATTCTGTGTTAAGTGCGGGTAGGGATGTACTTTCATCAACTATTTTACTCTAATAATACTTGTAGTTAACTTTAATTAACTCTGTGGTAATTGAACACTATTTAGGTGTGGATCGAATGTTGCAGTTTTCCTATTGACTGATCTTTCATGAGGCCCCCGGCCGACTCCGATCTCCGAATCTTCCAACACTTAGTCGTCTTCACTGCCGATGGAAATCTCAGCTCAATGAAGTAGCTTATGTGGTCCAAGCTCAGTGCAACCCTCAAACTGGATGTAACTGACTTAAACTCAATTTGTAATGTGTAATTTGTACTTGCAACCTGGCAATGTCACTAGCTGCTGAATAAATACTTATTTAGCCATTACCGAAAAACACTGGCTTTAGATAATTCAAATAATTAAATAGATAATTACTTGCAGCTTCCTAACTTACATTTAATTAGTAATACATGCTCGGTCTCGTTATCGGTCTGTTTATGGGTCTCCTACGTAGTCTAGTTAATATAAAATATAATAACCTACGATCGGTCATCCAACCGTTTCTCCGAAGTTTCATTATTGCATACATGTTGTTGAAAGAATTGATAGTCAGCTAAACGGAGAAAAACTCCTAATCGTACCCCTAACCTAAATGCAGTTTCATGGTTTGGATCAAGGACCCTCGAATCGCTCCCGATATGTATCCTCGCCACTACTAATGCATTTACCGTTTAGCTTGACATTCTTGAAATAATAAGCAAACCAAATTAAATCTAAAGATAAGATTTTCGAAGAATTTACTTCAACAGTTTTCCAAATGATTTCTCTCTATTTATAGTTTCAGATCAAAAAGTACCTGTCGATTTAAATTTTGAATCGTCTGCCCAGATGGCTAAAAATAATGAAAGCGTTATTGCCCCCTTCGTTTTGCAAATTGTTTCGACAAGTACTATTTGGTAATGTTCTCTCTTAGTTGCATTTTACAAAATTAATGATGCTAAATTTAAATTGATTTTAATTTACAATTAATACTAATACTAATTTAATCATAATTCAATTCGATGTTAATCTTCTCTGACCGACTAATCTCTTTCTTAGTTTCTTTTGCAGCATTGATTGTTGGATTATAATGCTACAATTGGTGGATATGAATGCTTAACATGACATCCACAAATAGAAAATTAAAACAAGTACAATTCTATATTTAAAAGTTTAAGTTAGCTTCAGGGTAGTACATCTTAAATTTGAAATGAGAACTAAGGCTATTTTGTGGCAGTACAACCTAAATACGGAATGATCCTCAGTCCTGACATTTCTTCTGTTAACATGAGTTGATTTCGGCTATGAAACTATGCTGCTAGGCTTTGTACTAAGCTATTGGAAAAGATGGTCTGAAATTGAAAAATATTAATTACAGAACAATAGTAAAGAATGCTATATAATTTCTTAAAACTTTTGAAATTGTACATTAGTATAATAGACGCTTGAAAAACTCTACTTGGAATTTTCAATTTCATTCTGCAGACTTTGCTAGAAGTTTCTAACATATCCAATGCTGGTCTAGCAAACTGCAAAGTTGTAAAAAATTTCTTAACAATGAGTAATTGGATTTAAGTTGGTTGGGCTGGATTCAGGTCGCGCATAGATTGTGACTAAATTTTCTAATTGAAATCAATAAATTTCTAATGATCACCCTACCCTAAAAGGAAGAAATGTTTCTTATTGAAACTAGGAACAATTAGCAAGGCTCTCCTCGCAGACTGAGGCACGGAGCACATAATATGCTTTTTCTTTTTGTTAGTTTTAATATTATATTAGAAAAATATGATACTGAAGTGTAGATATACAAAATAGTTACCTCAAATTGAATAATTGTGCTTAGGTAATATCAACCTTTCTTTTTTGGTCAACATATATATATATATATATATAGATAGAGAGAGAGAGAGAGATCGTGTAAGTGCATACATAGATAGTAAAAATTATTAGATCTAGGTACTTCTTTATTTACCTCACAGTGTTGTATTAATTTATTGTATTAATTTGCATAAAGCATTACTACAAGAATATTCCACCCAACACTAGTGGAGAGAGGCGTTTTCAGGTTCTAGTGTAGTAAGATCGCAAATGTTGAGCTCCAGTTTTGAATTTGAAATCTTTGCATACATTTCAAACCTAAGTTCGACAAATTTTTAGTTAAACAATCAATTTAAAAAATCAGTTTGTTATAAAATCATTCTTTACTACTAGTAAATATTCGAATAATGTCTAGAAAATTATAAATTTGGATCTTTTTGAAATTCAACATATCAGAAATATAGTATTCCTATTATTGATAAGCTAAATATTTATTTCAAAATATTTCAATTTTAAAACAATTCCCAAGTAAGATTGAGAAGCTCCAAATCCTCAACTTTTACTTAGTGTAATTTCAATGGTAAGAGAAATTGCTTTAGAAATTTGATAGATTGAGGACAAAATTGCAATGGCTGAAAGTCTGGCCAGTAAGCATTGTCGGATAACCAATACTCCATTAATGGGATCAATTGTCAATAATGGACATTCCTTTGCAAACCATGGCAACCAAAACAAAAAGTTTTAAAAATCTTAAAATTCCACAATTTTATAAAAAATATTATATTATTGTATATAATATATGCATTACATCAAAGTTTGATTTTAATTTTTAAAAGCCTATTAATAGAGCGACAATTGCCCATTTATGACTTTACTCGATCTATCTGCCATCTAGCGAACAAATATTAATTATAATGATTTACAATTTTGCCAGATCAAATTAAATTTTTATAACAAATGGAATTATTTGCCCTTCAGTACGTGATAGCGCAATCTAGTGTGCCAGATTTCGCTTTTATGAGCGCAGTATAATGAATTCAATGGTTTGCAGAAAGGTCTCCATCTTAGGGAATAATATGCTATTCACACTTCCAACTGTGCCCTTAACTCAACCAAATTATATTGTTAAGAATTACAATTCATAATACAACATTGGCCATCACCAGTGGACTGCTGGTGGGAAACATGAATGAGCAGATGCTTGCAAATAAAACTCACATCATTATTTTGATTCCTAGATCATTTTAGTATAAAAAGGAATTTTGAAAGGCTTTCTTTAAATTTTTAATTTGTAAAAAATCATACCGGATAAATTAATTTTCAAATAAATTGTTCATGAATAGTTGGACATCTTGAAATTTACTACTACTGAAAAAAGTTACGTTTGAGAAAAGGAGAATATAAATTTAATTTTTATTAAATTTGGCAGAGCTGCATTCTTATAGCTATCATATCATTTATGGACAAGACATACTTTCTAATTTCTTCCAAATGTCTCTATTGAATATACTTGATCGGATTTCGCAGATATCCTTCTGCTCTATGTTGGGCTTGTGTTTGTTTAAATTGCAATATATGAACTGCTTAGCAGTATTATATTGTTGTTTTACATAAAAATGCTATCAAAAACATATTGTTTGCCATTATTATCTCACCAATTGGTCGTTGTCGGGTATACATCACTGGTCCATTAATTCCCCAGCGGTCCTCTGCCATTAATGGCAACTACAATAGCCCATTGTCGTACCATTAATGCCTTGCTATTTGAGAGATGGCATAGCAGCTGAAAGTAGTGTCAATGAGATTATCAAAATCGAAATGACATTGTTTTAATCGCGATTGGGTTTGCCATTTTGATGACCTGATGAGGTTAGTTGGAATATTAGAGTATTCAATTCTCGTTTAGATTTCAATATATTAAGTGAATAGTTGTTCTACAATATTATAATAATAAATGTATGAACTTTATTTCTTTATGATATAATCCCCCATAAGTGCTTGATCTTAAAAATTTCGCGATTTCATTGTGCTTGCAAGATTTAGGCACTTACAGATTTTATAAGATAATCATTTGAAAGTTTGATAAGAATAAAAGCTTAAAAAGTTTGAGTTTACTGGAAGCCAATAATGCATAGCTAAAATCACAACCGAAGAACAATTGTGTTGCATTGATGTATGAGTGGTATTTCGAAACTAGTAAAGCCTTGCCAACATTCATTCTAACACAATGTCTAAGAGAATAAAAATCGTTGGTATTTGTATTCTCTTTGGTAGTATATTTCTGTTGTTATTTTTCCGTTATTACGATAGGCAAAGGTTTTCAATTAATTCATTAGGGAATATTTTGGATTTTAAGTATGGTTTTGTGCCTAAAAATGATTCTTCAAGCAAGCATTATGTTGCGGAAATATCCTTTAAAGAAGCACTTCGTAATTTCCCATGGAAAAGCGCTGCAAACGTCCCCAAAAGAGAGCAACAATACCTCATGAATCAGTTAGTAAGGAATCTTACTTGGTCTATCATTCAACCTCCTATCGCAGATATTGACCCATCATGTCAAAAACCGGAGTTACATTCTCCCGATTGTTCAAGATTTCCAAAAGTATTTACAGGTAAGGAGAGTATGAAAAAAATTGGTTTGGCAATAGAGTTTGGTTTTGAAAGTGATGTGCTTGAAATACAACTTCGCGAAATTTACGATGTTGTCGATTATATATTCATTGTGGAATCAACGTATTGTCATCTTGACAATCTTAGAAAGCCGTTGATTTGGACGCTCCTTGCACTTCAACCGCGCTTTCGACCATTCCTCAACAAAATTGTTCACATTGTTGTTGACGATGCCATCAATGCAAGATTAAAAAATGCAGGAAGGTGGGCAGCAGAAAATTTGCAAACAAAACAACGTTGGAATATGCTTAAAGAATGGAATAGTCAAGAAAAATTTTTTGCAGCCAATGACTTTATAGGTTTCTGTCACGCAGACGAAGTTGCAAAGCGAGACATTTTATTTCTATTGAAGAATTGTGAAGTTCATCCAAATATCAAATTAGTAAACTTTGAGACGTGGTTTCCGTGGTCTCGTCTTGACACAGCTTACGGATCACGTAAGAAGAACAAGTACGTTGACACACGACCTACGTTTTATCGGTTTTCCTATGCACTTAATGAATCAGATGCTGGACACATACCTTCGCACAAAAGTCATTTCATTACAAATGTTTTACCCGGTGGAGCTCATTTATCCGATCATCCTTATGCGCCTTTTAAATTTGTCAAAAGGCTACTTGTATGCACTGAGTGTACCAATTTAATTAAATACAAGGATAATTATTATATCGATTTAATATTCAATGAGAACTGGGAGGAATTGGAAAAAAGTTTAATTTCGAGTCCGAAAGGTCATATTAAAAGCGGTAATCTACAACCTTTACAAAAAGCAATACAGCAGAACCCATATTTTGGAACTAAAGTTGTTTACACTCCATATTTTCTTAAGTGCAATGAAAGACGATATCCGGGATGGTTTGGAGGACAATTTGATCCAAGACTACAAGCAAAAAGGTGATGCAGGGTATTAAAGACATGAAACGATTTAAATTAGTCCAACTATTAGCAAATATACGTGTAAATAAATATATAAATGCATTATTGTAATATTATTGAAAATTTTTACACCGAGATTATAGCATAGATGTTGCTAGCAACAACAGTTTTTTGAAATGTTTAATTCTTTTGATTTCTCATTTTCCATTTCCTAATTAACAGAACAAATTAAATGACATAAAATGTATTTCTTCCAACCTTAGAAAACGTGGTAGTTGAAAAATGACATGTGAGGACTTTTTGACAAAGTTCAATTTTGTGATGCTGTCGTGGTTCTCTGAGCAAAGCAGTCAAATATAGTTTCCAAGCGTTTTTGTGCCAATTCACTTTTTTCAAGAATCCGCTGACATGTATGAGATGCAGTCATGAAATGCCGCAGTATTTATTATTTCTTAGCCTTTGTTTCATGTTAATGATGTAAATCTTTGAATCTATTGTCCCATGTTTAGCGACCTTCAATGTTTGACAATCTCCTAAGACTTGGACATTTACAACGTTCCCCTTTGTGAATATTTTCTGCTTAAATGTTGAAGTTTCTTCATTTCAATTTTATATCGCATAGAAAATGAAAAAAATTTGCGGAAGGAAATGAAGTGAGCTTTTCAATCAAAAGCTGTTATATATTAACAATTTCCTGTCGAGTTGATATTTTACCGCAATAAGGCGCCCAATGATTGGAATACAGAATTTGGTAATTCGCTATTTTGTCATGCGTCTTCTCAGCCCATATTTTAATGATGTTTAGAAATAATTATGATCTGTAGCATGCAGCTAACTGTATGCAAATATTCAGAATTTCTTGTAGAGTATTTGTAATAACAGTACCTTCATTACATGAATTAGACATACCTACATCTAGTTAAAAAAGTCCGGGTCCGGAAAAGAGGTGTAAAACAATAATGGATTAAGAGCAATAATTGTCATGTCATACCATACAATATTGGTATAGAGTGGATTTTAATATGGCAATTATTTATGGAAGGTGGTATCATATTTGACAATAATTGTCTCAATGTTATTCTCGTAACGTGTTCCTTTAATCCTAAAAACGTATTGAAAATGCCATTTTATACCTGTAAAATATTATGCAGAAGTAAACACTGATCAGCCACTCATTACCCATTGCCCACACACAACAGATTGATTACGAAAAATTTTTGCTGCTTACGCATGGAGGAAATATGGCCTTCACCCAAAAATTGAATTGGTGGCAGTCATTATTGATTGGTAAATGCATTTCTACGCGACTTTCCTTACACTTGATCAAATAAAGGACGTTATTATATGACCTGTTTTCCATGATTTATTTTATAATTATTTGCCATTTCATATAATGACCCTTTAAATTCGGCTAACAATTTATCAATAATAGTAAACAATTAAATAATTAAGCAAAAATTTTGGTAGCAGAACTACCGTAGCACTATTAAATTTAAATTTGAACTGATGACGTCATTATTCTTTGTTAGAGGAAGTCTCGCCTAAAAAAGTTTATGATGGCTGATTTCCAAGAACTGATGCTACAATATATATATATATATATATATATATATATAATATATATATATATATATATAAATACATGTATATATATATATATATATATATTAGGATTATAAAGATTTCCATCACTTCTTTGAATTTTTATCTCGCGTATGCCTCCTATGAGCTGAGGTTTTACCTCCAAATATGAAGAAGTCTTATATCATCTTTTCAGAAATCTTCCCATGGTACACCTGTTACAAATAACTATTGTGCTTTATCAAAAAATTCACCTCTATTTAAAGTTTATGCTATAATATCCATAATATTGACTCCTATGCATAATTCTATTTGCCTATATCAGGGCATCAATCCAAAAGTTGACTTGGGTTGGGTGACGTTTTGATGGTAGTGGGTTGGTTTGGGTATGTCCATGTTTTTAGAGAATACGGTTGTGTAGGGTTGGGTTAGACAATTGTTTCCAAAGGAAAAATCGGGATGCTCATGAATAATAATGACTAGGGTAGATGTAGGAAGCACGAGACCATAGTCAATACAAGGACACAATTATCAAAGGTGTCCTGTCTGTTATCGCTTTGCAAAAAGTATTGTTATAGTGCCATCTATCACCTCTATTACCTTTTCTTCTTTCAAAAAATTTAAGAATTTAGTCAACAAGTCCATACTCCTTGAGAAAATTAATCTCCCAAGGCTAGAATACACATGCTCAAAATTTGCCTAGACATAAATTATGGGTTTTCAAGGTATACATTGCTGTCTTTGCAAATTAGGCAAATGAGTTTAATGGTCTCGTACTTCCTCTTAATTTATATTATGAGCTCATTGTTTACTTTAAAACATATCATGAATTCCTCAAGAAATAAATGTCTTAGGGCAGTCTACTTGAAAACCTTTTTAATTTTCACGTCAATATATCAAGTGAGGCTGACAGGTTCATAAAAATTAACTTAGAGAATTCTAACCTCAAGTTTAGGTCTGTTTTATACATCTCCATCTATCAAGCCTATTACATTTTATTTTACATATTATGGTACCTGGATATATATAATAAGTTGCTCAATACATTGGTAAAACATATTAGTGTGTATTTGTATTCCTGTTAATGAAAATTTGGCAAATGAGTATATTTACCCTAATTTTATAATATGAGCTCATTGTTTACTTTATCATGAATTTCTCTAGAAATAAAATGCCTTAGAGTAGTCTATTTAAAAACATTTTTTATTATCACTGCAATATATCAAGTAAGGCTGACAGTTTCACAAAATTTTAGGTCTGGTTTCTAAGGATTCCTTAAAATTACTATGATTGGTTTGCGTTAGGATGAATTGGAAAAAATTTGGATTGGGTTGGAACAGTTTCTGTTGATTTGGTTTGGGTCAACCATACAGTACTGGCCAAAGCCAAAAGTTTGGGAACAGCAAACTTCTAAAGCGTGTTTTATGCTATTTCCTGGAAACTTCGTAAAATTCCTGGAATTCCCAATTTTTTCTTAGAATTTACAACAGATTCATTTAGCCAATCAAATTAACACAACTTTAGATATACACACAATAAATTTTCACTGAAAAAGCACTATCATTATAGTTTGAAATATGGTCCGTGGTAGTGAAATTTCACCAACAAAGGTTGCTCAAATTCATATCTTGTACGAGGAGGGGTACAATTATCCCGCTATAGCTGTTAGAATGGGCGGTATCCAGAAGTATTACTTGCTATCAGCAATTGCAAAATTTTTTGTCTTGCAAGCAGTCTGGAAGACCAAAGTGACAACCCCTCAGACTGACCGCCTCATTCACCATTACGTTGTCAAATAAACAATTCTCTTCATCTTCTGAAGTCAAAGCAAATCTAGGTGCGGTAGTGCAGAATGTATCAACACGTACCATTAAACGTCGATTGAATACTACCTTTGATCTTCCATCGTGCAAACCGGCAACCGAACCCCGATTGTCTTCGAAGAACATTCGAGATCGGTTTGAGCTTCTGCAGGCAATACCAACACTACACCCCTGAGATGTGGCATCAAGTAATGTTTAGTGACGAATCTAAGATTTGCCAGCTTACAGCATACCGGCCACACGTTTGACGACCAAGAAACCAAAGATTCAACACATATTACACGCAACAAACTGTCCGCTCAGCACCTTGTGTGATGATTTGGGGTGCTATAACTGCGAATGGTCTTGCTGGTCTGCATTTTGTTCCTCACAATGATACAGTCACAGCCAAGGCCTACCTCAAAATAATTCAGGAGAAAGTTCCCATGTTTATGCAGCTTTGCAGAACATCTGATCTACAACAAGATGGTGCTCCTTGCCACAGTGCAAAAGTTGTGAAACAGTGGATTGCATCACAAGACTTTCGGCTGCTTGAGAACTGGCCGGGAAACTCCCCAGACCTCAACGTCATAGAAAATTGCTGGCATCACATCAAAAACTGTCTGAGGAACCGCCAATGCACATCACTCGACGATCTGAAGGAGCAAATTAAAGTGGTATGGTTCACAGAGATTACTGATGATTATTGTAGAAAGCTGGAAGAGTCAATGTCAAATCGCATTGCTACGTGTTTGGCCAATAATGGCAGATATACAAAATATTAGTGAGTTTTTCTGAATTAATTATTTACTTTCTACACGCTATTATTATATTGTTTCTACATTGCGTTTTTAGTGTAAAATACTAAACTTTCTAAATTTTGAAAGTGTTCCCAAACTTTTGGCCAGTACTGTATATAGCCGACTTGCATCCATAATTTAAGTACTTTAGCAAATTTCGTGCTTAAATATTAATCATCAACATTGAATTTCTTTTATTTTAATTCGCTTTTAACAATCAAGTTGATTTTTATGTTATAAATCATCTTCAGAAATGCTAACAACTAGTACCCCTTGGAAAAATTCGGAATGTTGATAAGTGTTCCAAATGACGAGCAACACTGTAGCTTACCCATGCCTAACTATAAGATATTGATTTCACACAACTCGACATCTTCACCCCAGAAAAGCGTTGATATTGATGAAGAAAATCACGCAATGGCCAAGTCTGGACTCTATGCACCAAGACACGATTTGAAAATCTTGTTTTATTAAAATTATCGAGAGGGTATGATTTTTTTTGTTGCCGTTGGAGTCTGTTCTAGAGTTGAGTGTTGTGCGGTAATATTGCGGTATGCCGTAGTGTGGCAGCGATTTACACGATTGCGTTGGTTAGTGGTACAATTTAAACAACTTGCGGTGGTGTAAATACTACACAGATCACGTGTTTTGTTTTAAGATTTATAATCTCTAAGTGTTTCTCAAAAAAATGTTTCTGAATTAAAATTCATTGATTTCTCATACAAAATTATAATAGTAATTTTAGTATGTTTCATGGAAAAACTGGGCGAATTGACAAAATGCCTTTAAACTTTTATGCGGATCATCCATAAGTTAAAAAGCAATTCAGAAATATTGATCTTTTCCTACAACGCTAAAAATCAAATTCGTAGCGGAATACCGCTGTAAAATTTCATTAAAAAACGCACATTGCTTTGAGTAACAGTGAAGTTTTATTCTCTGCGGTGGACAATTTTTTAGAAAACCTGTACTGCACTCATCTCTAGTCTGCACCCAAGTTCGCCCTTGGTTGGGAGTGGGTTCGGTGAGGCCAAGTAAGATTTTCAAATACTTTTTTGTTTTGGAGTTTAAGTAAATATTGTACTCTGCCTAAAATAACTGCAAGGCTGTTTAAACTACACTTGTATTTTTTGAAATCAATTATGGCTATATGAAGCTCTAACTGACATCTACATATTCATGTCCACATGAATATCCCACGATTATTTGATTGTGTAACTTGCAGATTTATAATTCTACAAAATATCTATAGGGAATAATTCAATTTCCCTAGTCAAATTTTTTTGTGAATTTCACAAAATTCCAGAAAAAAATTGATCTTACTAATCAATAATTTCGGTGGATTCTACAAAAAATGATTTATTGAGAACATTGAAAATTGAATTCCAATAACAAAAATGGAAAATGTGATTTATTTTATTATTGTTGTTGTTATTATTATTATCATTCTTATTATTATCGAATAGGTAGAGGTGGTGGACTTATGATAATTGTGCCGAAATCTTTAAAACCAGTCCGTAAATCTGAATATGAAATTTATCATGAAATAATTGAATCGCTGTGGATAGAAATAAAATCAATAGAGAACTGTTTCCAAAAAGAATTGATAAATGTAACTTATAATCCAAATAAAAATTATCTAGTTGAATATCTAAATTATAAAGTCAATGAAATATCTGAAATATGTAATAATTATAACTCTCTAAATATATTCGGTGACTTTAATATTAATTACTTTAATTCATATGAACGAAATTCTATAAATGAAATGTCGGCTACTTGTAATCTTCGTTGTGTTAATACAGTTTGTCCAACTCGAATGAACAATTTAATTGATTACTTTTGTACTAATTCTGATGATTCCTTCAAATCCTTAATGTTTGAATCATTTAGTGATCATGCACTGTGTGCATATGTTAGTAACAAAACTATTAAAAGCAAGCAATTTAAATTCATATAGGCAAGGGACTATTTATCTTACTCTGATGAAAAAATGGAAAAGGCCCTAAGAAACACCCCACTTAACTATATTTACACGTTAAATTCTGGACCTAAAATGATTAATTACATTGTAAAAGGAATCTACAAGGCATTAAACAGTGTTGCACCAATTAAGAAGCGTCGGGTTAAGGTTAAAGCAATTAAATTTCCTTTTTCAAACATCGACGATAATCAAGTCCATGAATTAGTATCAATTAAACGAAAATTATTTGATCTTGCAACATCCGAGCCGACAAAGACTAATTGGACCAATTACGAAAAATCAAAGGAAGTAATTAAGCAATTAAGAACAAATAATTTATCAAAAGCTCGGCAAAAATTCTTTAATCAATTAAGTTCTACTCGAGAAAAATGGCGATACGTGCATAAATTTATTGGAAAATCTAAAGGTCTTTCATCTGAAATAAATGAATTAAACATCAATAATATGGCCGTAACAGACAAAACTCAA
>CABFPE010000654.1:96184-107201 GCA_900660155.1 Hofstenia miamia | reverse complement strand
TTTTACCTATTTACGAGTCATTGTATTTTTAACATTAATTGCTATAGTGAAAATGCGATCTCTTTTTGGTTAATTTGTTCTACCTGTATTATCTTCAAATAGTTTGTTTTCCCGAAACGAATTAAACACGGTTCATGTAAGCAATCGAAATATGGAAAATTGATAGCATTGATGGAAACGAAAATGTGTGATAACAAGGAATATTTTACAAAATGCGAAATTTGTTTTTGAAAGTTTTACCAAATTATACATGTAAGCTTCTTGAAATTATGGAATGTAATGTGTTATAACCTGGTATTTATTAACATGGCGTAATGCAAACAATTGTGATATCAAAAATTACTCATACCAAAAATGGGCCTAATATGTAAATCAATTAAATGCATTACTAATTGAAATCCATTAGTGGATATACTTAAAAATATCTGACGTCACTAAAAACCCATTAGCGGAGATGTCAAAACATTTGTCAAGTAGAATGACTCATTAACATTTGCAAACACCCCCTCGATATCGTAGAGGTCAAAATGTCAGTTTGTGTAACCTCCGATGCCTTATATACACTACTGACCTTTGACCCTGGCGGGCATGGATATGATGTAATTGTGTACTTTGGCTGTCTGTGTATCTGACGTCATTATAATATATTGGTTTTTGTTGGCAAACACATTTGTTTGCAGTCTATTGTTTAAATGTAACCAATCTTTTTAGAGGTTGAGGAATTTTCGAAAATCCCATGAGATTCGAATTGTTGCAATCTATTGTTCAAAATGTAACATTTTTTATAGACATTAAATAAATAATTTTTAAAATACATATGAATACATGCTTCAACAGATGCATACTCTCACCATACAGAGAAAACGAACATTTATAAATAATGAATTTATTTACAATAAAATATAAAATGCACTACTAAATGATAAAGTTCATATCTACAGTTCAATGAACAATGATCATATTTATCAAACCTTCATGTTGGGATGGGAATGCTGTAGGAAACAAACGCAATGTGTATTTGCACGTTATCAATTTCACACGGTAGTATCTAAATTAATGGTTAATAAACAAGTCCTTATTAAAAACGAGATGACATTCACAATAAAAAACACATGACAATTAAAAGTTTAAACAAATTCAATTAAAAATGTGTATTAACAAACAAACGACGTTTCTATTTATGATAAAGTATATAATTAATTAAACATCGGACACTAAATTCGCAGCAATTCATTAAAATAAAATTGATTAAGTTTTTAAAAGAAATATCTGTAAAACTAATTAGAAATAATATTGCAAAAAAAGCGTTTAGAATCAAAACAATATCTGAGATATAATTATAAAAACAGCTTACCAAAAACTTTAGAATCTTTCAGGATAGTTCTTTCAGCAATGTGAAATTCCATTATACCAGCTGTGTAGAAAGTTACATGCTTTCATAGACAATGTCAACATAGTTTTTTTCTATATGCCATTGTTCAAATATCAAAATGTAGCAAATTAAAAAAACAGTACAGCCATGTAAAATTCCATTATGCCGCTGTTTGTACAAAGTTGCACCTCTCTACGGACAATTTTAACATTGCGTAATTTTTTATTTATATTCTATTGTTCAACTGTCAAAATGTATCTAATCGTAAAGACTGTTACATATCAAACATGAAATCCAAATCACTTTTAATGTGTTAAATTAACAATTAAATAAAACATTTTAAAACCATATCAAAATAGAATTTTTTTCACAAGTTGGAAAACAATCTCAATTTTTATTAAAACATGTTTTTCCCAATTTATAAAATTATGTTTACATGGCCTATGACTTACATTTCTTTTCCGACGTTTTTTCACGTTTGGGACTTACATTTCTTTTCCAACGTTTTTCCATGTTTGTGACTTAATTCCTTATCTGACGTTTTTTCACATTTGTAACTTACATTTCTTTTCTGACGTTTTTCCTTTCTTTGAGTTTACATGGTCTATGAGTTTTCCACGTTTTTAGTCTTACATTTTTTTCCACGTCAATGCTTTGTTTCAGTACTGATATACATTTAATTTTTCAATATGTATGCATGAAATCAACTGATCAAATTAGTCAAAAACATTGTAAAAAAACTGAATATTGTGTTAAAATTTTAGACATTTTTTCATCAAAGAACAAAATGAAAATTTCATGAAGGTATTAGCATAAACTTTCAAGAACGAGTAAGAAAAACGTACATACATATAAATACGACTAATCTTTGCTATAAATTCAGATGTTATTTTCGTATTTTAAAGAATGTTATTTAATATTAATTTTATGTAATTTTAAGCCATTCTACAAATTACATTATGTAGTTACAAATAAATATACCGACTTGTATGTAGAAGACATCTTGTCGAACGGTGTTCAGTGATGTGCATTCTATATATTGTGTAGTCTTTTATATAAATAGTAAAGTTTGTCTTTCAAATACATTGAGATTGTTTTCCAACTTGCGAAAACAATTCTATTTTTATATGACTTAAAAGTGTTATTTAATTGTTAAAGTGATTTGGATTTCAGGTTTGATAGGTAACAATCTTTACGATTGGATACATTTTGACAGTTGAACAATAGATAAAAAACGCAATGTTAAAATTATCTGTAGAGAGGTGCAACTTTGTAAACACAGCGGCATAATGGAATTTTACATGGCTGTACTGTTTTTATAATTTAATTGTATTATAAGGTGGTAGATTTTTGACTAGCTTGAAAAATGTTAGCAGGGTATTCAAAATTACAAGTTGTTTTGGAAAGATAATTGACCTAGAAATGCAATGTTTAGTTTTTGATGAATTTTTTGCTGAGATATTCAGTGCCAATTTTAATTGAATGTCAAATTTTCTATAAAGCGCATCACTTAGATCAATAAATAAAATGTTTGCATAATTAAGGTGGCTCATGATAAATGAAGATTGAATAATCGCACAAGGTAGTAACTGCTTAATTACTAGTGTCATATTTTTATATATAGCTAATTTTCTAACTGTTATAATAATGTGAGTGTTGAACTTTAAGTCAATGGTTACGCCTAAGTACTTGAAAGTGTTTACAATATGTGTACATTAACATTTATTTTCAATGTCTCTTTGGAAACATCGTGATTACTTTTATTGGGCTATAAAATACCAAATTCCGTCTTAGCTTCATTAATTATCAACTTATGCTTTGAAAAATATTTTGACAATTTGTTGCATTTGAATTCTCTTGGTTCCACTGCTAGGTCCATTGATGTATTATCGCTGAAGATGCAGGTGTCATCGGGATATTGAATTAGATTGCAATTAGTTATTGACTACATGTCATTTACATAAATACTAAAAAGAAGAGGACCTAGAATCGTTCCTTGAGGCACCCCATTGTAAACCGGTATCCAATCAGAAGAAATATCGTTTAACTTAACTCTCTGGAATCTTTAGTTAAGGTAACTAGTTATCAATTGCTTACTATTACAAGAAAATCCTAAGTAAAAAAGTTTTTCAATTAAACTCTGTCCCAGTTAATAAGTAAAGTTTTATATCAATAATTGGGGTTTTATTATAGCGTAAATACTATGGTTTTCGCTCGAATTAGATAGTTTAGGATCTTGTGCATAATTTAAAAAAAAATGAAAATCAAAACTTGAAATTATACTGGTGTTTATATCATACTACCTCATTCTCCTAAAAAACCGGTTTACTTATTAACTGGGACAGAGTTTAGTATGTTGTGATTAATCGAATCAAAGGCTTTTAAGAGATCTAAACAAGCTATAGCTACAAATTTATTAGAATCGAGTGATGATCTCCATTTTTCAGTAGCATGTAATAGTGCATTAGTTGTTGATTGCGGAGTTCAAACAGGGTGTTTGATAATAAATTATACTCCCTCTGTTCCGAAATAATGTTTACATTTGGGATAGACCCTTCCGATTATCACTGTTTTTGGTGAACTTTAAGCTTTATTAATTTTCCTTGATAGATTACGATCTATGTATTACGTCTGGACCAAAAAAATTTCCATGGCTTCGTTTTTTAATTAATAAGTTAAATTTTTTTGTTGCAGGTACAAACCTAAAATGGCTACAAAAAGATTGCGTCAAACTTACCACTTATCTAATAAACAAAGAAGTGTGATTTTTCAAGATTTTCTGATGAATATGTTAAGCAGAAATCTGCCCAAGCTGAAGCATGGAGTTATAAATGAAATTTCCGCTAAATATAACGTGTCGAGAGTCTCAATTTCAAAACTTTGTAGAAATGCTTCTAAACAACTTCGAGCAGGCGAAATTGTTAACTCATCATCAATGAGAAGTAATTGTGGGCGTAAAAAGAAAAACTATGATGATAAATTAAAAGACATCAAGAATATTCCGTTAAATAGTATTTATAAATGTTTTTCAATAATTATATAAAAGTTTGGAAATGCAAACATTATTTTGGAACAAAAAGTCATGATAATATGTAAACATTATTGCGGAACAGAGGGAGTACTTATTAAAATGTTCAATTATTTGATTATGTGATAATCTTTCGAATATTTTGCATATTAGAGAAGTAATTGAAATTGGTTGATAATTAGTAGCAATTGAAGGATCGTTTTTCTTAAAAATAGGAGTAATGTGAGCAAGTTTTATGTAATCTGGGAAGTTGTTGCATTTTATATTCATTAAAGATAAAATTTAATGGATTTGCAATGATATCTGCATTAATTTTAAGAGCCCATGAGGCGATAATTGAGGGGACACTTGATTTGTTAGTCTTAAGCTTAAGAATTGATTTAATATTTTCATAGGCAGTTGAGAATTAGAAAGAAAATTAAGGTGTAAATATTGTGTGAGAGGTTTTGGTATTTAGAAAGGGGGCCGTTGTATTTTCCTAGGTTGACAAAAGCCTTATTTAATTCATTAGATATTTCTAAATTATCGGTAAGATTATTTTCATTTTGATCTTTAATCACAATTGAGTTTGATTTAGATCGCTTAAAATTTGCGATTTCTTGTATTAGCTTCCATCTTGACTTTTCATTTGGAAGACGCGCGTACTAATTTTTGATAAATTCATTGAATGCCCTACGAGATTCAATATTTGAGGCATTTCTGGCCTTTTTATAGGTAGCAAAGTTCTTGTTCGTTCGAGAATTTATAAAATGTTTATATGCTTTGTTCTTTTGCGAATCAATGCTTTGCAAGTGTCAGATATCCAGGGTTCGCTTTGGATTTGGTTATGGATTTAACCATTATTTTATTTTCAGAGCTAAATCTGTTGAGATAAAATTAAAAAATGTCTGAGAAATTTCTTAGCATTTCATTTATATTTGATGCGGAATATACAGGAAACCAATTTTCTGAGGAGAGGGATGATTTAAAATTATTAGTATTTTCAATACACTTTCACGAGTTTTGATTCATTTCATGGTAATTTTTAGGGTTTAATAAGATAGTATTGATCAGGCTGTTGCTAACACTTGTGCCATTTCTTGGGAAATTGTATCCTTTCCATGCTGATTTACCAATTTCTGCAATATAATTTGAAATCAGATGTGCACCAATTTCAGATTTCAATTTACATCTTTCTATCAGTTGTTTAACTTTAATTAGAAGATTGATCCAGATTTCTATTGCAGAATTTATAAATGAATTTTTCAAAAAAAATTTGTGAATTTTACTTTCCCATTGTAAAAGCTCGCTTATTTATTAAATAATTGTGAAAGATGGAAATTCAACTCTATTATACGGCATATGACTGTTAATAATATCGAGTGGAATATTCAATACTAGTTTTGTGATTATTCAAGTTTTTACTTGTACTAACTTTGTTTGCCTATTTAATTTGGGAATCGAATTTCTTAGATAATGAGTTGTCAATTCCATTCATTAAACAAAACAAAACAATATCTAAAATGACTCAAGCAATGCATTCATCAGAATTTCTTTCATTTTAGTGTCAATGACAATATTTAAAATTAAAATACACTTAAAAATGTCAAAAAATACACTTAAAAATCTCAATTTTTGCCAGAACAATATTTATCTTTCAATATGTAATTAGCAAAACCAGATTTTAATTCAATATTCCAAAGAAGCGTAGTTAGAGACTGACAGTTTTTGAAATAACATCCGAACTTGATAGTTTATTAGGCATAGCAGTAAAGAAAATTCCTCTCTACGTTTAATTTTGGATTTACGAATATTTCTTTGCTATTGGGAGAGACTAAAGTCTGTATTTTTATTACTTGATTTAACTCCAAAGTTGGATGAATTGTTATGCGTTTTAGCACATTTGACACTTTTTCTTTCGCTATGGTTTCATTTTACTGGGTTTTCTAACGATTTTTTTAAATTTGAACATTTATAAGCAGCTTTTTTGCAACATGTTTCGACAAATATTGTTGTAATTTTCAAACACTTACAATGTTCCCGAACTTTTTCTTATACTGATTGAGATCTTCAAAATATATTTAAATTTGATTGATGTCTTTGTATATTTAATAATGTTTTCTTTCTTAATTTAATGCATATTGCTTGTGATTTTGGTTTCATAATGTCTTATTATTAAGTTAAAAATTTTCAGTTTTGGCTCATGTCCATGTATGTCTATTTCGGATAGCAAATTTTAAATGGTTATTCTAGCCAATGTATGAACATTCATCACAATCGTTTGAATAAATGATACTAGAAGACAATGAAATTGGTATATGATCTTTATTACGGAACACTTGCATAGTAACTTCGCATAAAATACTGGACAACTATTCGAAACTGTTTTATGTTCTTATTGTTTTTTAAGTTCTCGTGATTTTAGAAATGATTACTTCCAGTATATTTTTGTTTTCTCTTGATTGTGTTGTACTTAAATATTGTGTATTGATTGAAAATTTCATATAAATAATTTTACCAATTAGTTTTTGAGAATATCCATTATTTATTTCATTTACCATGACTTTATACAAACTTTCTGTTTAGCTTTTGTAATTTGAGCAAGATTTATGACGCTTATCGCAATTCCAACAAAATGTTATGTATAAGCCAGCACAAATCGGTCATTCATGTGCTTAGTTACGGTACTGTGACATCAAGAATATGAATCATATTGTCATTTTCAAGTTTATTGTGAACTTAATTTCAGCTACTCACTCATTGAAATGTTTTAAAAAATGTATAGATTCTTCTTTTGAGCGAAATCCTGCAATGATATCATCAACATATCTACAGTATACTAGAGGATTACATTCATTAAAATTGTCAAATTTCCTCTTAATTAGATCCATTGCATAGTTGGCTTAAATGGGGCTAAGTGGTAACCCTATTGGTATTCCATCTAGTTGTTCATACTCTTCTCCATTAAATTATTAGATCGCACAGAAAAATGAATTTTCATGTAATTCAATTGAGTCTTATTTTTTATATAAATAGAGTCAATATGCTGCTTAACAAATATTTTATTTTTTTACTGAATTCAAGCTAAAGCATCGGAATTATAATTTAAATTGCAAATAATTTGTGATGTCTAAGAGGGAACTTAATAGAAGATTATTCTTCTAAGTTGTATTCGCCCATACCCTCCACTGATAAAATTCGATTCATCGCAACTGATCGTCAGTATTTTACAATCAAAAACAATAAAACATATATATATATATAATAAAACAATATACATATATTGCATGCATTATAAATCTAAATTATTGATGTAATCTGTTTTTGTTTATTAAGCAACTTTTCTTATTTTGCAGTTTGAATTATACATATGTCATCTACATATCACTTTCCTCCTTAAATGGGTTTAAACAGACCAGAATATTAGCAATGAAATCAATGAATACAAGAGAAATTTCTTCAATGCGTTCCTTAGCAAATCATTGACAGCGGTACTGCCATCGAATAGGGATTTCAACTTTCGAACAATTGAGTGAAAAAATCCAGAGTTTGTAAGAAACAGCCAATATCAGTGAAGTAGTCAACTGCCTAATTGAGATCATAACCATTGCTTGAAATTCTATCAAATAATTTCTTGAGACCATTTACCAAATTTATTAGTTTATGAAGTAATAATGATATATTTTCGCTTCTGAGATTTTCAAAAATCCTACTCCCAGTTCAAGCATTACTACTGATCCCTGATAACAAGAGCACTTTCACAAGACTAACACAGGCGCGCTTTCTTTTATAAAACATTAAAATAAAGATCAAGTCTCTGAGTGTTGCTGCAAATGAAATTCAGCGTATGACAATTGTGCAATTAACAGATCTCATAGAATTGACAGAATTCCAAGAAAAAATTGGCTGCTACATTACATCCCAAATTCTTGAATATTTTTCAAATTTTATTGATTTAAAAGTCCTAAATTTAGAATAGTCAATCCACAAGAAAAAATTTTACGTTTTCAGCTTTATATCAGATATTAATATATAATGAATACAGGATATGATTATTATTTTTTAAATTGCTGTTAATTGGTGTTTCTTTTGTTAGCAAAGGTCGTCTTTTGTTGACGTTTGCGGACGATACAAACACAGAAAGTAATATAAATACAATTGATGTAGAGTTTACAATTTGTACAATTGAATTGGACGGAAAAGTGATAAAATTGGGATATTGCTGGTTATAAAAAAACTTCTAACAATTATATCAAGTTATTATAGATGAGGTCATGGAATAGTTATTGTTTACGAAGTTGCTGAACAAGATAGTTTTAAAAATATGAAGCAGTAACTTAATGAAATTGATCGCAATGCTTCTGAAAATGTACAAAAACTATTCATTGGTATCAAGTGCGATTTTTTATCAAAAAAGTTGCGAACTACAAGGTTGCTAAGAAATACCCCGATTCGATAATTGGAGGCACCTGTCGAGAACTTCACTAACGTTGAGTCGGCGTTGACAATCAAGACAAACTATCACAATAAACTGCTATCTGTGCGCAAAGAAAGGCTATCGATTTCTCCAATATGCAGACCGTCAAAAGTCATAGTGGCGGGTGTTGTTAGCCAACTAATGTACTTTTGAGTGCTTGCAGTCCTGAATTTTGAGTTCTATTTACAAATTGTCTCTATTTATCAAAAAAGTTACTATCATGTAAATTGTATTTCTTGTTGATCTCTAATGATTCGATATTTGAATAACATATTTATATAGGTATGCAATGCTTTGTGGTTATCTTCAAAGTTTAGGCGCCTAATACCATTTTTAATGTCCTTAAAAAAGTTTTAAGAAAGTATTCTCCTATATCAGAGACTAGTAGTATATATGGACATGAAGCAAAGACCAGTATAGTCATAAAGTGATATTAACTCAAATTAGTAATTTGAAAATTCTTAAAAGATGTTTCTATTTTTAATGAAATTTACACACTTAGACACATTTAATCAGGATACACAGATTGGCATTGAATAACGAATAATCACATTTCAACAGAAATATATTTTTGAAATCAAAATTGCAATATAAAGTTAATATAAAGATATTGTTATTAAGGTTCTTTAGTAATTTTAATAAGAACAGACGAGAATAGATATATTTTGCTTAAATTGAGCATCGTCACTACAAAAATTCCCTCTAAATATTTGCACTATTTTATTAAAAGATTTAATCGTTAATTATAGATGATCCATGGTGATATATGTAATCAATTTTGGTGTTGAGACTTGGTTGCATTGATCTTATGTACATACTTTCGATTATTTTAAAAAATTTTGAATGATCGTAGATCTTAAAATTTCGATTTCATAATTTAATTCAAATTTTCTAAGGTGTTTTTATATTGTTGATTTAGTTTCGGGCTCTTTTATTCTTCGGCTTAGTTGTCAACCGTGGTGAGGACTATGTGGATATAGTAGCAGACAACTTTTGTTATAATAGTGTAGTCAATTATAAATATTTATTTCCCCGCATATTTGTATAAATATATATATATATATATATATATGCAATTGTATATAGTATAAATAAATTTTAGCTAATCCTTAGTTATTTAGGTTTTCACATTTAAAGTAAACAAACTTAGCAAACCACATTCGAACTGTTTTTCTCCATATTTCTTTTCAAACATAATTTTGAATGGCATATAATGAATTAAAGTTGTATCCTATTAATATATTCATGACTACCTATTAAGAATATAATCATAAAATCATACCCGCAATTTTACCCCAACTTTTGAATTTATTTATTTAACGCACACCCACTATACTTTTTTTTTATTTTTTTGTTTTTTCTACACAAAAATGGTACTCAGAATATAAGAATCTTGTGCAAGTTCTTTTGTCATCACTGTACCGCAAAAAGCACCGCACTGCCTCATACCCGTCACCAGTCACGCACCATTCTATTAATAAATATTAAAGCAAGGATAATAAAGTGTGTTAAATAAACAAAAATAAAAGAAAACAAACAAACCGCAGTGGACAAGTTCCTAAACTGAATTAAATATTAAGGACAAAACAAAACAAAACAAAACAAAACACACATGAAGGTATAACTGAGATATGAATAGTAAAACATAATGAATGAAAAACTAAACAAGGAAGCTAAACAAAACAAAACAAAAAACTAAACCAAAGTAATAGTTAATAGACAACCATACACACAGACTTACCAAGGCGTTAAAAAGGGACAAACGAAGAATCTAAAAAAGTTTACGGGTAAATTTATAATAATATATACATAATTAAAAACGTAGCAGTCACATCAATAATGATGGCTGGTCTTTTGGTAGGACTATGCTTTTTATAATGTACTCTATGGTGGCGTAGAAATTTGATGTACTTAGTAAGTCTGAAAATATTTGAAAGTCCGCTGGTTTTTGTGTTATTCTGGCTGCGTAGTGAAATATCAGGTGCTTGGGGTTTTCATTTTCTATTTTGCATAATCTACATAAGGGCGGCTCAATTAATCTAGAAAAGTAAAATTTATCGCGATTTATGATTCGATTCAAGGTGACTTTATATATGATTGTTTTATAATAAGGGCGAATAGTAGAGTTTCTTAATTTTTGGAGTATATTTTGAATTGAAAA
>CABFPE010000654.1:74705-95661 GCA_900660155.1 Hofstenia miamia | reverse complement strand
TCTATGTTATCATAATTAAATCCCTGAATTTGGGGTGCATGTCGAATTTGGCTCAGGAAGGGTTCTACTACAAAGTTGAATAGTATACATGATAAGGGGCATCCCTGCCGGACGCCTCTCTGCACCTGTATTGCTGGTGACAGAAAACCATTGATTAATATATATGAGTTATTATTTGCATATAGCGCGTGAATGAGCTTTAAAATGATTTCAGGAAGTCCAAGTTTTTCTAATGTATTAAACAAATATTCATGATCAATTGAGTCGTATGCTTTATTAAAATCAATATTTAGTATTCCCATATCAATGTTGTTTATTCTACAGATGTCAATAATGCAATGAATAGTTGAAATGTTTAAAGATGAATTCCTCGCTTTTATAAAGCCAGTTTGTCCATGTTTAATAAAGAGATAGGTTGCCAGGACTTTGGCTGTTCTAGATCTTTTCCCTTTTTCGGTAATAATTTGATAACTGCATTCGAGATACTATGAGAAATGTGGCCATTTTTTAAAATTGATTCGATTAATAATAAATAGTGCGGGGCAAGAATTGAGCTAAAGGTCTTGTAGAAGGCAGCATTAAGGCCATCAATTCCTGGTGAATTTTTTAGCTTATTTATTGCAGAATAAATTTCGTCAATGGATATATCTTGATTCAAAATGTTGAAATCGTCTAAAGTAATTTTGGGGTAAATGAGACTATTGTTNTTGTAAAAGGCAGCATTAAGGCCATCAATTCCTGGTGAATTTTTTAGCTTATTTATTGCAGAATGAACTTCGTCAATGGATATATCTTGATTCAAAATGTTGAAATCGTCTAAAGTAATTTTGGGGTAAACGGAGACTATTGTTATAATATCTGCATTCTGACTTCTTGTATAAATTTTTGTAAAAATCAGTGAATGTGCTTATGATATCATCTTGATTATCTGAAAAAGTATTATTGCTTAGTTGAACACGCTCTATATTTAATTTATCCATTGACTTTTTGATATAGTTTTTAATGTCCTTAGTGCTGCCTTCATTGACCTCATGCTCAATGTTTTTAATATATTCAAGCTTGTCCTGGGCCTGTAAATTTTGAATATTACACAAATTTTGCTCATAAAAATTTTTCAGTTCGTCATAATTATACATGTCCGGGGACAGAAAATTCAGCTGCTTTTCAAAGTATTTGGCTTTATAAAAGCGATTTGCTTCAATGGTTTTCTGTTTGGCTTGCAGGTACTGCTGTTAACGTTTTTGCTGCTGCTGCTTTACATCTCATCGCATTTACTTCCTTTCATCTTAATTAGTTGCCTTCCCTTCATTTCTCCTTTCTTTGGTTTCCTTCACCTTTACCTCCCTCCGCTTCATCCTGAAGTTACTACCCCTCCCACGTTTCCCTCCACTTCCAACTGTAAGTATTTTTGTTCTTACTTACTTGTTTTTTTTCTTTGCTTGCTTTTTGTTTGCCGCACACTAATTCTTTAAGTATGGTGTCCTACTCTCAAGCCCTTACCCGCAGCCCCTCTTCATCCAACATTCCTGAAGAAAGTGTTGTACAAGCTCCTTCAAACCTCAAAGAACTGTCTTTTAATGAAAAAAAAATTAGTAACCTCACTGCAACGTTCATCCTTCTTGCACCACCTCCATCAGCAGACAGAACTACCTTTTTTCGTGATTGCTATGCTGAGCTTAGTAACAAAATCTTCAGCATTCCTAAATCCAGGAATCCAGAGTGTGTAAAGGATTTGCATATCTCGAGGACTGTTGTTACACCACGCAGGTCAAATCGCCTACTACGAGCATTGCAAGTGATTGGTACGCCAGCGATCGCAGAGGATCTAGCAGTTCTCTTTGAAAGACCTATTGAACTCGCGGGAAAAAGTCTTATCCCAACTGAGTGTGAAAGGAAACGAGTGCTCTGGTTGGTCGCAAAGAGTTCCCTAAACAGTTCCGAATCAACATGCTGAACTTCCCAGCCAAGTGGAGCACAGAAGACCAGTTTGCAGTCCTACAATGTAGATCTGGATTAAGTGAATTTTCAAAAATTGAGTCGTTGGAGCACCGGAACAACTTTAACTCCCTGCAAAGCACAGTGACGGTTAATGATTGGACAGAGCAGTTGTACCTCTACTCATGGAATGAGTTAACGAAAAGTCGAGGTGGTTTCCATGCAGTGGACGAGTTAATGGTAATTTGTGATTGCCCAGCAATCACAGTCTGCAGTAACTGCTTCTTTATTGGCCATGCCAAGTGCTATGCACAAACGCACCTGCCAGCCCCAGAGTCGGTAAAAGACATCCAAGAAATCTACAGGCGTATCTTTTATGAAGAACGCATGAGGAGAGTTGAGAAAGAAAAAAGAAGAATCGGCGAATTAGAAAGAAATTCAGACTAACAGAAAACTTTCTACAGCAAAAGAATTGGAAGTACCTCAGCATCAAACTCCGGTTAAGCCAAACATGTCGTCATCTCTTCCGTGCACAACAACTCGAAGATCTCACTTCTGGCATGCAAGTGGAGGCACTCACTCTCCTGTAAAGAGAAAGAATACGTCTCCCCTATCCCACGTAAGTTAAAGGCACCATCCAGCCCTCTTTTAACAAAAGCTTGTCAGGCGCTCGAAAGTAGCAGTCCACCCATAATGACGCCTTCTGCACTTAGTAACCTTGCCTCCACAACGTAAGCCTCTTAACTCCTAATACACTTATGTCACTAAAGTTTTTGCTTCTCCCAGCCTAGCTATGTTGAAAATAATAAATTATAACGTAAACGGTATTGCGAGCCGCACTAACATTATTAAGATTTTTGAAGCTCTAAAAAAAATAACCCAGACTACATATTCTTTCAAGAAACGAAAATTTCGGATCTAGCATCCGGAATCAAAAATTATTTCCAAGGAAAATAGGGTTCTCCACCTTCTTAACCGAAAAAACAACAGTCAGAAAGGGAGGACTTCTATCATTATGCAATAGCAATAGCCCTAAGCAAATTTTAAAATATGAATGCCCTTCAGCGCAAATATTTTATCAAAAACGAAATGATTTGATTCTAATTAATCATTATATAGGGAAAGACGAATACAAATCTACTATTGATTTTTTGAAGTCCTCCCTAGGCACACACACTCAATTTCAAGTCAATACTAAGTGGAGGAGACTCAAATTGCTTCTATTTACCCAATGATGTCCAAAACTCTTAATCACAATCGAACTTAACACTTCCTAGGTACAACTATTTAAATAAAAATTTTCTATTTAGTTTCAATTTGATTGACACATCTGCTTTTGTTGACAATTTTTCGCATACATATTTTAATAATATTAACTTGTATTCCTCCCGCATAGATCACTGTTTTGCTACGCAAGATCTAAATATTGCTGAATCGAAAGTAATACCTATTACATTTTCCGACCATAAACCATTACTTACAACATTTTTTACCAATAATCCAAAAGGGCCAGGTGTGTGGAGAATGAAGACTAGCTTAATGAATAAAAATTATGACGAAATTCTTTGCCTAATATCCTCATCACTAGATCATCATAATACTTCTAATATTCAAATCAAATTGACTTTAATGAAAGGAAGGGTTAAAAGCTCAAATTTTACCAGTAAAGATTAAGTCAGTCTATTCCATGCATTTAAAGAAACTGCACTTAATGCCTTGCGTTCAATTTTTCGGCATATAATCCGATTTGAATTAGTTACATTAATTAAAACATATTACTCAGCTCATCATTTAATTGCTGTTCACATATTTTGTATAGCTTGCTTTTAAATAGCAAAGTGGCTGATGTGTTTTTGGAAGGTCACTTTAAATTCTGATTTTAAGAGACATTTTGATATCATACAACAGTATCTGTGAATTATCATTTTTTGTGTGTTTGACATTAAGGAATTTACTTGCCTACAGTATGGGGTCGTGCTATTACCAAAAACAATCACAAATCACTAGTTACTTGCCTAGAGGAGGCATGGTACCCTCCAATGGACACCAAATTAGGTTAGTTTTTTAAAAGATGTGTAGACCTAAATTAATCGTCAGGTTTAATATATCAAACAGTCGTAAATATTAAGCTGTATTGGAGATTACACTTCGTATGACGAAGAGTGTTTCTAACACCTAGAAAGTGGCAGTGCTGTCTAGGAGTCACAGAAAATGATATAAGGGGCATATTTCACTGGTAATTAGTCTTCATCCGTTGATCTAAGCTGTAGACAGCAGAAATTTGTTAGTGGTGCTATTCTAATCAGGTAGAGAGGAGGCAATTTTGACGACTTAGCTATTGCACAACAGCGCATCCAAAATAACCCAAATTCAGTGAATATTTTAGAATTAATGAACAATGTGTGGAAAATTAAAATTTAAAATTTACACATTGAAATTTTACATTAATATCTCACACTCTTAAAAAAACTTCATTTAAATTTTTCAATTGCACTATTTAGATTTTATAATAAGCTTCTAACATACCCCAACGTGGGTCTAGCAGATTGTACAATTTAAGAAATTTTTGAGAAAATCATAAAAATGGTAAAACTATAAATGGTGTGGGTAGGTTTGTGGCTAAATTTGTTGTGATGGTTGTCAAATTTGCTCTTAAAGCAGTCAAATCCAATTTAATTGCCTAGGCTTTATTAAATTGACAGCAAAACAATCTTGTTCAATACATTAGATGTCATAAAATATCCATAAATGCCTCTTAACAGATTTCATTTTCACAAAACTACATGCCATTTGGCATAAAAGTGCTGATAGTGAGGAGAGATATCAAGAGTAATCTAAATAAGGGCTTAAGAAACTTAACTGAATTCTCTATTGATTATTACTTCAACTATTAAATTTAGTCAACATTTATGTGCAAAACTATACCTTAGATTATATTCGATCCACCACGCAAAGTGCCAGAAATACCCAATTGACCTATTTCTCATAATTGTGATAATTCCCAAGCATTATAAAATGTAACATATTGACTACAGTTAGATGAGTTCTAAAATTCCACTTACATATTATTTGCTTAAGCGTATACTATCTGACAATAGATTTTACCAGCAAAGATTAAGTCATTCTTTTAGATGCATTTCAGGAAACTACACTTAAGGCCTTGCGTTCATTTTTTTTGGCAATTAAGGTATATAATGCGATTGGTCAAATAGTTACATAAATTATTTAGAAGAGAAAGGGGAAAAGCGACATAGGAATGGGCCAAATATAAACTTGTAAAATAAAATTGCATGTGTTAACTTTTCTATTCTATTATACCATATATGTAATACATTAATATTGAAGGAAAAAATATTCCTGTAAATTTTCTAATGTGCCACAGCAAGACCTGGTTTTTTAGGTACAATTTACTAAAATGAGGCCAACAAAGCACCTTCTTCATGCTATTATTTGATGTACGGCATTGATTTAACTCAAATATTGTTCAACCTAAAATGATAGTTTTAAAGAGCAGTGGTTCATATTATGTACTACAAATTTAAATACTTTTTTGTAAGCGGTTAATAATCCAGAAAGTGTACCACTTCTTTTATCAGCTAATGAGATTGCAGTGGCCACATTTATTAGTGCATTATTCATAGAAAAGTATGAGTGTCAATTGCTTGATAAAAAAATTTTTGTTCCTCTATAGCTTTGGGTCATATACTTTTTGATCCAGAAAGTTAAGAAATCTATAGTTACTGAACGATTTTGTTTCACTTGATTTATGTTAAGATTACACTTCAAAAATTGCTAATAAACAACAAATTTTCTTTTAACTACACGTAAATTTTCACTAGCAGATATATATATATATATATATATATACTTAAACTTTTTAATTTGAGATGCAATATTTCAAAAATCTATTACTCTTCATTACTTGTAAAAGCTTTCAATTTGTTCAGCGAGCTATTAGAATGGTCACATATTTTTGTTGATTTCAAAGAAAATGCAAGGGTGGTAAGGCTTTTACAAAATGATATCAATTTTTTGGAATTAAATCATTGCTTGTTCGAATATGAATGGGCTGATAAATTAGTGGAATTAAGCTACCGCGCGATGCTGACATTTTTAGTGTTACTGGATTTAGTCAGATTGCGTAAGCAGGGACAAATGTTGAAATGTCCCGTCAGATTTTCAACAAGCAGAATCAAAAAATATCATGTGAAAATTTTAAATACATTAAACTAGAATGTTTTTTGGAGGTCTATTTCTCAATACTTTGAAAAAATCGTGCTGCTTCGCCTTCAATTGCTCACTGCTGAAATATCCCCATCAGAAAATCCGGTGTACACCCCTAGATTTACTATTGGAAAAAATTAGGGCAATTACAAGCAAAAAGTATATCACTCGTGAGGGAAAAAGATAACTCCACAACTATCTACAATCAGCTGGAATGCCTCAAAAATGCATTACGCAGATTGAGAAATCGTAAAACTGACATATGAATTACCTGGTAACTTGCTTTATGTCGGTAAGTAGAAATTATATTTTAAATTTTCTAGGAAGTAATTAAGAACATGCTAAATTTAGATGAAAATTGGACTATCCATACATTTTCCTGATATTATCCAAATCCATGTATATATATATATATATATATATATATATATATAGCTTGCTATTATCATTGCCTGATTTGCTATTATTAACCATCTTCAGGCCACTATCATCAAACTTTCCTGGAAGTCTAATTTCCAAATGTGTGAATTTTCTATTTCTAAATTCATTTAACTAAAAAAGGTAAAATCCAATCGAACTGATACAATTGAAGCTCTAAAAACAGGAGCTTCCAGCATATTTGCTGCATTGAATAAGCAGTTCCAAATATTGTGACAATCGACTTGAGATTAGGTAGATTCAAATGCAATGCTTAGTACCAAGTGCCTTATTTTGATTTACATTTAAACTTTATTGAGTCTGGGGAACAGTAGAAGTAGCAATGGAAAGCTCCTTGTATTCATATTTTGAGTAGGCAGGAATTGGTGTCCCAATGATGGTAATTATCCCTCTCTCCTGGAAAATAGTCACTTATTGGATGTATATTGGAGGGAATCTATTCTAACAAAAAACACCATGAATAATTTGCACATAATTAAATGATTCCTTTGTTGTTACATATTTGAAATTATTGTCTAATTCCATGACGAATTTTATATACTTATGCCTATCTTGATCTCTGCGTACTGCATCAAAAAGTATGTTATCTTAATGCGTGTTTCAATGATTTCTTCTAAAATGGCCGACATTCAGGGCAAAAAATGTCTGAAATAAATTATATTTATTTTCAACCCTATTTGAGTTCATCATCAAATTTTCTTTACTAATTTCCTCTAAAAACAATGTATTGAAAAATATTAGTAATGCTTGGTATTTTGAAATTACTAAATTGCTAAAAAAATTACACTAACCACAAAATATCAGGGAGTTTTGGAAGAAGAGTGACGTAGCTGTATGTGTTCTACATATTTCAAGCAATTCAAATTCAATTTATCATTATTAATTTGTTGGCCCACTAACATTTAAATTACATGGTTGCCAAGTTTCTTATAAAATTCTACACTAAGTTAATGCATAACGCTTTGAACAGTCAGTGTAGTGTTTTTCATTTGTCTATTCAACAACCATGATAGTAATTTTTTGCTATTCTGAGGTTACCATATCTGTTATAGTACTGGTTTTGGAAATATGTGGATGATTAGAGGGCCCCCAAGTAATTTAAATTCAGAAATAACTGAAACAATTGTTTGATATTTAATTGATACTTGTAAGTAAATATAATAGCCTGACTACTATATTTCTGCAACAAATTTCAACAATTAATCAACAAAAACTTTGTGGGTGCTCAAAACCTAGAAAATTTTAGATGGCGCCTGTAGATTCTATTTGTCATTGATGTTAATATTAGGTATACTGGAGGCAGAAAAATTAATAAATGTAACTTAATTTGCATTTATTCTGAACGAACATATGTACTATGATTTGACTAATATTTTACATAAGAAAACCAATAATACACTCGAGCTTTACTTTCACATTTTTTTATCTAAATGCTTACATTTAAATTTCAAATATAATTTGATATGAACTTCATATCAAATTATATTTGAAATTTAAATGTTTTATATGTGCCCACTGACCTAATGTACATTTTCAATTAAAAATTTATTAAATAATTGTGAATTCAATTTATATTTATGGAGCAAAACTAGCAAAGTGCTTATCAAACTCAAGTATTTGTCGTGGGTCTGTAACATATAGCACAGAGATCGATGATCTGTGCGTTCAAAATAGGCAGACGTGTTTTAGCAATTATAAGATTGTTGACAAACCTTAGCTTAATGGCAGTGTGCGACCCCCTCTTGATCGTCGCACACTGCTGTTAGGCCGCCCACAAATGATACAAATTTCATTGCTAAACCAATTATAGTGAGCAATGTGATTGGATAATTTTGAAATAATTTGAATTTCTCCAATGTGGTTTTTTATCTTAATTGGTTTTACAACAAAAGTTCTATCGTTGCATGCAGCCTTAAGGTAAACCTTAACTTAACGAGAACACACACCTCGATTTTAACCTTAACTTAAGAAATACCGTCGCACACTGCCGTTAAGGCTTAAGTTAAGGTTAGTTTGTGATGGGCCTTATACCCTGTTTACACGTGGCATAAGACAGATCTGTCTCAAATTTTATCAAGACATATGTAGCGTGTAAACACCCAAAACACAAGACATACGAACTCTCAAGTAGGGTAATTATAAAACATATGTAGATCAAATAATTTTGATTTTATTGTATGTCTTCTGTCTTGCTGTCACAGTGTACATGAAACATATATGTTTTTGACTGCAGATATTTAATTATTATGGAAGCAAAATAGCAGTAATTTCGACGTATTAAATTAATAAAAAATTATTAATCATATCATTTTATCCGATTTTCACAATTGAAAAAAAGTTTGATCATGACTAAGATGCCCCCTCCCTCAGAAGATCCTACGTACGTCCAGTTACGCATTGCATGAATATCAGCCATACTTGTGTTAATTCTTTATTATTTCATGATTTAAAATAAATTAATTTTTTTCATTAAAACAGAATAAAAAATTCCGGGATGGTTATGATTTGCAATGAAGCTACGGTTTTAGGGAATATTTTAAAGTTTTGGCAAGGGTAAGAATGTGTACACGAGTTACAAATTTTCGAGAAACTAAATGCAAACTCAGTAAATATTTAATAATAATATCATACATTGTATATACATGTATATTTTGTAAATTAATCATACTACATACATGTAAGGGTTCGAACATTTTTTGCATCAACTGTAACCATTACCCATTCTACTAAAGAGTAAATTAAGTTGGAAAATTGCTGATCCATCATGAGCTAGCTATAAATAGAAACAATATTTTAATAAAAGTTTTGAAAAAGTACTGTTAAATGCATATATAATTCATTAAATTTAATATTTGATAAGTGTGCTATAAGGATGCAACTCCTACTACGAATACCCTTATCCTCGATTGAATGCGAAGCAATGTCTAAATTTGAACATGATTTATTGCGTTATTACATAATTTCAAGTTTCACTTAAAATATGTACTTTTAGGCAATATTTCACGCAAATCAACCCAAATTTAGTGAGCGTTATATAGTTTACATTATGCTACATAATTTACATTTTGAAATTTTACTTTTCACTTCTATAACTCTATTTAACCCTATTTCCACTAGTATTACTTTTACGTAACAAAGCGACTTGTCCAAATTTCTGAACAATTTTATCTAGGTCCGTTAAGAAATATTGAAAGCCTTTTACATAGACACATCTATTGCGTTGAGCTCTCACTCATACAATGATGATTTGTGTCTTGTGCCTGAAGTAAGTGCAAATATGAATTTTTTTCAATAAGAAATAAGATGTTTGTAAAAATATTTAAATTATTTCCATACCATAGTGTTCAGATAATGAACAGCGTGACAACCTCTGACTTATCGCTCGACGTACCTGGACGGAACAGAGTGAAGTCGCGAATTTAAGTATAAAAAGAAAGAGAAGACAATTCTCTATCTTGTGGTGTTTCTAGATTTTAAATATCTTAGTTTGTGAGTTAAAGACATTTAAAATATTTTTGTTGAACTCATCACAAATTTTGAAAAATTCCTAGTGGAAATAGGATTAAGTTTCTATTTCAAGTATGTCAATTTTATATTATTCTTCTTCCATACCCAAGTTTGTCATATTTTAAAAAATGATAATAAAAGTGGTCCAAAAATAATCCGAATGACCATAGAATTGAATGTGCTGTTATGCCTAGTGTTTCATAAGCCTAGTCAAACAGGCTTAATATAGCAATCCTAAAAATGCTAGAAATATTGTGTCAATAAACTTGCACTATACATTTAAGATTGATGTGAAAACAAATAATACCAAATACAGAAACAAAGCTTTGGAAACTAGCCCTGTACTTTCTGAATTCAGATGTTGGACAGCTTATATGTAGGAGACCACCCTTGTTAAAATTTTAGCACTACACCACTAATATAATGTATATTAATTTAGTTTACACGTTCTCATCTTCCAACGTATTAGTCGTGCATTTATTTCAGGCTTTTCAAATCTAATTTCCATTATTGATTCAGAATAAACAGTTCTCTATTCAATGAAACATTTGCTATGAGCTGAAATAATGTCAAAAGTAAAAAAAAATTAGAGTGAATTACATTGCACATATGCTGCACTCACATTCCTGCATTTATTTACACTTAATAAAAATTCAAATTACATGCACTGCACATGGAGCAACAATTATCATTATAAACAAAAAAAAGAAATATTATATATTACTTTCAAAAACATTCGTTCACTATGCAAAATTTAAAGAAAAATCCAAAATATTTTCAGATCAAAACCCAAAAACCCACTTTGGTAGTACCAAGCCTACCTGAAAACGCATATTTAAGCCTTAAACACCTCACATTCCATCACTCATTATTGAGTATGCTGGTCACTATCGACCCGGGTCTAAAATAATACATCCTAGACATAAAATAGAGAACAAAAAATTTAATCACTTGATAAAATAAATACATAACTGCTATTAATAATCTGTGTAAAGAACATTAAGTATGATAGCAAATCCCATTTACAACCTTAGTTAAACCGATGGCAATATTCACACAGTAGTTACAATTTTATGATCTGTGCAGCATGGCTCCCCACAATCTCGACATCTAACAGAAGTTTTACAATCTAATGAATAGGGGCACACATAGCATCGTTTGAGTTTTCGAGCTTGACCCTGTACCTCTAAATTATTCTGTTGCCGAAACTCAACATCACAGAGCATTAGGGCATGCTTAGTTTACTTGTGGAGTTGTTGAATATCAACTCTACGATTCAACCATGGCTTCAAGAGATTCATACCAAGATCTCGAGAAATATCCTGCGACGATGGCTTGTGATGTCAGCCAGGTTTGGGAATTTCGATCAAATACAATTTGAGGTTTAATTCCTGCAATTTTGAGGCAATTTAAAAATATGCAAAATCCTACGGTTAGCTTCATGTGCATTTGCTCTTTTCGGCAAAACGGTTATATTATTAAGTGAGAGTTTGAAACGTAAAACAATCTATAATATTAGCTTCAACTAAGCAAATACATATGATACATTTGGTTTGATAGCGAAATAATTACAAGCTTTGAAGTACATGCATGTAACATTATTACCCATCGTGGTTCGCAATCGACCCTATAGGTTCTAATTTACAAACTGTTAGAGAAAAACTTAATTATGCGCATACCTAAAATTGAATGTATTTGAAATATTGCTATTACAATAATTTAGGAATACCAAGATATATGTAAATTATAGCGCTCAATTTCATGCCAGCAGATGTTCTGCAACACACAGTCAGGTCGCTAGTGACTCATGTTAAGCGTTAAAGGGTTTTTAATATTGTGAACAGGAGATCTGGAGAAACCCTCAAAAGCGGGAGATCTCCCGTTCAATGTGGAAATGTTGGCAGACCTGAAATCCTAAATACGCCTTTGTGTACTAATGTTTACAATTTAATTATAATTAAACACATTAATCCATGGCTATGAAAAAACCAGAAAACATTATTATACATGTATAGATTTAAGAAATTATAGTGGGAATGTTAGAAAACAAACATTTACCACGTAGCAGATGGAAGAATGAATTCACTAAAATATTTCTTAGAAATTCAAACATATTAAATAGCAACTGCGAAATTAGCAAGTGTTTGTGCGAATGAGTAATATTCCAAGTAGAATTTAAAGCTGCAGTTGCGCTGCTTTTCATCAATTTACCGTTATTTTTGGGCAACATTTTGCGCAGTAGCAGCGCTGTTTTGGTACCTTTTTTGGCTTTAGCAGCGTTACAAAGAAGCACTGCAATAACGTAAACTGTTGCCTTACTGCAACCATGTAGTCTACGCTTCATTAAAGCTGCCATGTAGCGATGCAACAACGCAACAAGTTGCAATACAATAACGCTGCTTTTTCGTTCTTGCAGCGCAATCCAGCAATTTTGTGATGCATTGCCAATTGCTAACATCACGGTGTTAGAAATATCAAATTTTTCATCAGCTAACAGGCATCTAACTATTGCAGAAATTTTAAATGAATTGAATTAGTGCAGTATTTCAAAAAATAACGAAGAGTACTCTAATGGAAAGTAAAGCACAAAAAATTAATACGACATCTAAATTTTTATTTAATTTCTACCAAAATTGACCATGAGCTGGATCTAATATAAAATATAGTATCTCTGAATATTTCAAAATTCTACCTTCATTTAGTCTGTTCTCTTGATTGTGCTTCTTGTTAAGTCGAGATACTTTTGAATTAATATCTCATTAAAATGAGATGCAAAAAAATATTTTTGATAAAGTCAATGTTCAAAAAAGATTTTTTAATGGTTTGAAAAATATAATTTAAAACATACATTATTAAAATATTATTTTAGGTAAACAAATAACACCAATAACATTGCAATACAGTTAATACAGTAATGAAAAATAAATATTATATAATCAATAAATAAATCAGACCTCTAACAAGTTGCAAAAATGTTTGGAAACATTTTAAAATCCCTTGCCTTTCCAGTTTATTTTACAACATTTTGCAAAAAGGTGAAGTCCATCAATAGGGTGGTACTTTCAAGTTTTTATTTCTAAAAATGCAAATGTGTACAATTTACATGCTAGCTGAATGCTTCATTTACAAAAAAATATTTTTTCTTAAAAATTATAAATCTTTCCTTAACTCAAACTTTTTTCCAATACTCCGATAAAAGGGTATGTTTTAATCCAAACTACACGAAATCTCACCGGCAACATGGAACAATGCTATACTTATTCACGTTTTGCTCTCGTATTTTTCGGTAAATGTATCAGTTGGGACTGTAGAATAACCAATAGATCATTGATTGCGCCATGTGAGTTTTTATCTGATCAACAATACCATCAGAGGCCTAGGTTAAAATAGCAATGTTTTAACAATACAAACTCGTATTAAAATATTAATAGGATTTAGTATATAATGTACATAAAATAATATAAACAGAAATTTATTTACAATATTAAATGCATTTCTATGATTATCGTCATATTAGGTAACTTCGTCACCCCAAGTTATTTAGTCTAAGAAATATTAAGAATACTGTATTATGTCAAATCATTTTATATCTTAGATTGCACACATGCAACTCTCCTTTCAAATCACTAATGCTGCTTGTAAACAGTTGGGGAAGTTGGTGATGAAACTCCTTCAATCATGATTCATGATTCAAGTAATGAAGATATTTTGATGATGATAGTTCACCTGGATTAGGAAATTTTGAACTCTAATATTGAACATGAAACATGTTTCGATGTTCACAGTGATGTTCATTCAATTTTTAACCTGTGACCCGACCTGACCTGTCTAACAAGGATCCGTATCCCAAACCAATCAAAGAAGGATTACTAGTATAATACGCGAAAAATGTTTTAGCATATATGCATCAATGAAAACAAAACAAAATCAATAAGAATACAAATATGATTAGAATTTTTAGAATTTTAAAGATGGAAGGGTTTGACTTCTTAAGTTGTTCTTAATTCTGTAAGTATTTTTCCTTCCTAACAATTAGGAATAACCCGCAACCCGATTTGTCTAAGAGCGCCAAGCAAATCCATCCGTCGAATTTTGTACTTGACTGTCGGATGAATTGACTCGTAACCAATATGAATGAGATGCAGAAATCGACAAAAAATTTACTATAACCAAGTATAAATCTATAATTAAACGAAATACTTTTATAAATAATTCAATAAGACAATGAAATAAATTCCCTCAATAAGACTCAGACGTATTCAAAATTTAAGACAATTTCGCAACGTGTGAAAGAATTAATTAATAAAAAATCTTGGATAGGTTACAAATGGTATAATATTGATTATATTACAACAAAACAATGATATCCGTAGCCTAAAAAGAATACTTTCTTGTACATAATGCATTTTTCCATTTTGTACATTTATCGATTCTATTTAGAGATTTACGAGTTTTCCACATTGTAAGTAAAATCTCTATAAATATAAAATATCTTATCTTACCTATTATTTCTCTTAAATAACATTCTACTACTACTACGTACTACCGATAGTAGTATTAAAATCACTTTCATGTAGACAGGTCAATGACACATATTAAAATTTATAGGAAATTTTAAACCGCTTATCTAGACAAGGCAAATATTGAAAACTTTAACAGGCACGAATTAGTGTACCGTATGAGGCCGTGCCACTTTTAATTTAGGTTCGATTCTAAATCTAACTACTTGCAGAGATTCAAATTTGAATTTGAGTTTTACTTTCACATATTTCTCTTGATCTAAATGCTTATATTTAACGTTCAAATATAATTTGATATGAAGGTTTTTATATGTACCTACTGACCTAATGTACATTTTCAATAAAAATTTATCAAATACTTGTGAATACTATTTATATTTATTAAAAAACCAACAAATACCATCAAATTCAAATATTTGTGCATGGCTCTGTAGCATATAGAACAGAGATCAGTGATTTATGCGTTGAAAATAGGCAGCTGACGTCGTGTTTTTGCAATTATGAGATTTTTGTTTGCAAAACTAAACTTAACGACAGTGTGTACCCCCTCTCGGTTGCCGTTTAGGTCAACCTTAACTTCTGCATAGTGTTGCTATATAGAAACACACTGAAAAATGTAATTACTCATGAACGCTTAACTCCACATACAATATACGACAAATTCTTATTGTACTTACCCACACAATGAGATGTTGCTATAATTACATTCTGTAGCAGCAGAAGCTTATTTCTAATAAAATTTCTCATTGCTTTTGAAGTATTTTTATAACTAAAGAAAAAACCCCTACGAAGATTTTCACACTCTTTAAACTGCATTCTAGTGTTCAATCGTTTATTATTTTCCTGTAATTTTACAGTAAATGCATTTTCTTGAATTTATTTTCAAACGAAATTCTTAAATTTGCAACAAACTCTAATCATAGTTCCAAGTACAATATTAGTATAATGAGTTTGCAAAGTTTTAGGTGTTTGGTGTGCATCTAAAATCAGCATTGCTTTATTTGACTAGAAAACTCGTGCAGAAGAGGGTTAGTGAGAACGTACACTCCAATTTTAACTTTGACTTAAGAAATACCGTCCCACACAAGGATGCGTAATCAATAATTGCTAAGGGCAATTATTGCAATGATATTGCGTATAATTTTATATTGGCGAATAAAAAATACAGGGCAATTATTTATTGAACTATTTTCAATTATTGCAAAAATATTGTCAAAATAGGGATTAAAATGGGTTTTTACAACGTGTTGGGTGCATGATTTGCGATGAGTTAAAATTATTTCTAGAATTAGCAGGTAAGACCATTATTTATTGTTTGTATTTTATTCCTACTTAGCCAATCAAAATACGGACTAAGTCATTATTGAAGTTCAATGCTGGAATTGTATATTTTCAAATGATAGAGACTTTGAATAATAAGGACGCGGGTTATTTCTATTGGAGATAATTTAGTTTTGCCAGATTTTGTGAGGAAATTTGCAGATTTTGAATGTTTTTCAAAGAAATTCCAAGGAAAAAAGTATGATATGTAGCATGTCAGTGTCAGTTGGTGCTTCGATTTGTTACTTGAGTATTGATAACGTATTTGGGCACAAACAAGACAGAATCACCCTGCATCCTTAATTTAAAAAAGAAAGCAATGTGCGCCTTGGAAGAAACCCTAGATCAACGTGATTTGGATTTATTGTGGAATTCAAATTTGGGATCTGCGAGTGGAAGCCTTTCTTGCAATAATTGAAATATTTAGGGAAACAATATTAAATATTGCATTATTTATTGATTTTAACCAATTTTTATGGAATACAATATTTCTAATCCTTTTTCGCAAACTCCCGTTAAGGCTTAAATTAAGGTATTACCTTAACGGCAGTCAGGGGCGTACCCAAGATTTTCTGACGGGGGGACATCATTGTTATTCCCTAATGCGGGGCGAAGCCCCCGAAATTTTTTGAAGATATTGAGAAAACAGACCCTAAAAAATGCATTTCATGATCCTAGATTTTAAATTTTTCAATTTTTACGAAAAATTTTTTGATTTATCCAGTCAAAATTAAATTTGGAAACCTGCGAGTGGAAGCCTTTCTTGCAATAATTGAAATATTTAGGGAAACAATATTAAATATTGCATTATTTATTGATTTTAACCAATTTTTATGGAATACAATATTTCTAATCCTTTTTCGCAAACTCCCGTTAAGGCTTAAATTAAGGTATTACCTTAACGGCAGTCAGGGGCGTACCCAAGATTTTCTGACGGGGGGACATCATTGTTATTCCCTAATGCGGGGCGAAGCCCCCGAAATTTTTTGAAGATATTGAGAAAACAGACCCTAAAAAATGCATTTCATGATCCTAGATTTTAAATTTTTCAATTTTTACGAAAAATTTTTTGATTTATCCAGTCAAAATTAAATTTGGAAACCTGACGGGGGGGGCATTCCACCATGTCCCCCCCTGGGTACGCCACTGACGGCAGTGTGCGACGGGCCGTAGGTTCTTGCTTTTTAAGATCCTGAACTATATCGGCTGAAAGCAGTGACAAGCCTCTATTGAGAGTGCCTTGTGATGATTACGGAGAAAACCTGCATATGATACAATAATTTCTCGAAAGCATTTGATTAGTGAATTTGCCATTAAGCACGCAGTGGTGAGGAATGCGATATCTAATTAAAATTCCCTTGCATGTTACATCATAGGTCGACACTCATTGGCTAGATAATTCCTAATTGTTTTACGCGACTTCAAAAGATTTGTTTTGGCTGCATTACTCTTGCTCTACTATTTTCTTTTTACATGGAAGCAAATAATGCATTTGCTGATATTCAGCGGTATTTTTCCAAAGAGGAATTTCAAAGTTTGGGATACTACGATAAGCTGCAGTACTCTAAGCTGAAAAGGAATTATGATGAAATGATAAGTTCTGGAATAACAATTCAACCACCTGATTTCATGGATAAGCCCAATTACGCTCAATCAGAAAGGTACTTTACAACGACAACAAATTAATATAGTGGGGCTTTTGGCTTTATTGCAGATCAACGCACTGTGATATGTAAACATATTGTTTCTACGCAACACGTATATGACGTCATCTAGAACGTTAACTTAAATTCTAAATTTTATAATATTTTATAGACCGAAACCGTAACTAAAGTCACAACTTAACATTTCTTAAACCTAAACCCTAGAACCTAAACCTACAACCTAAATTTTGCAAAATTTTATAGACTTAAGCCCTAAACAATGAATTTTTAACATTTGATGACGTAAACCCTTAGCATGTTATTTGACGTCACTTCGGCTTTTAGAAATCAGAGTTCGTTGATCTGCAATAACGCCGGGTATTTACATACTTAATTTACGATAATACACTATACACAAGCGGATACAGGTCCAAAGCATATATTGTAATCAGAGATGGGCGCGGGCCGAATTTTTCAGGCCCGGCCCGTCAACATTCATTGATCTATTTCAACACATTAATTTTCTGCAGTAGCAGTAAGTCTAATTCGGACTGCAATTTGTTTCTGACTGAGCAGATGTTGCTTGGCTGGAATATATCTTCAATGCAAAGTTACACAAAGTTGGGTAGGAGATTTCAAACATGTATATTTATAACCTTGTTACAATTCATTTTATTTGGTCCATTTTTGTCCGTAATTTCCTAAATCTTTGGCCCGACCCGTGTCCATCTTTGATTGTAGTCACTGACTTTTTACAAAAACATTAATAGAGCGATTGATACATTTTCAATACTTTTATTTCCTCCGATTATAATTGATCATTCTATTGATGTATATAAAAATTATAGCTTAATATTGAAAATTTATCTGCATAACTTTAAAAAATTTTAATGTAAAATCAATGCTCACTTAAAAGCACCCAAGGCCTACTTAAATGTTTATAGTATGTCTTGCACAAACCCGTCTTGTCTTAAAAGTTACTGAAATCATGGGCGAAAATTTCCATATTTACTCATAGAAGCTAGAATTACTTTAGCTGTGTATTGATTCGATTAATTAAGCAATATCATTTGACATTTTGTCGTTGTATTTTCTCTTCTTTGTTCAATTCAGTCAAATTTTGGTTTTTATAGAGAAAATTTTCTAGGATGTTCGTGTTGAGAATATCTTTTTTGAAATACTTGAATTTCCATAAATTTTCTCTTAATTCTATAAAATTGCTTCCATTTTCACATTCAACCCAGCTTTAAAGTCATAATCATATTTGTTTACATTTTCAATACAATATCCACCAAGCCTGTTTTAGGATATTTGGGGATTGGGACAGATCTTTGGGTAAGTGGGCTCCCCTATTACAGTGAGAATGTGTCGTGAAACTTATTCATGTGCTTTGAAGTTAATTAAAATATTTTTTCAGTTGAAAATCCGAGTTTTATAAAAGCATTCAAATTCTTTCCATGCCTAGTGCTTAGATAATATATGATCTGAGGTCCATGCAGCAACACTAACCTCAACTACTTTAAATTTTGTCAATCGACGACCCAAGTCTCCACTGTCGCGCCATGCGCAAGTCAAAAGCAGTAAGACGGTATATGCAGGCATGCGAATAAAAAATAGACATAAGAGGCAACGATTCTCAATCCAGAGTTTCTTTCAGATTTGAGTTAGTAATAAACCAGTGGAGCTTAAATTTTTCTTATATAAGCTATCACAAATTGTAGAAAAATCCCTGGGTTTAGGGTTAACAATGCAAAAAATATCGTTCACGTATCTATAATAGAATATTTGTTGATTGGGAAATTTTGGTCCTAATGAAGATCCAATTTTAATTCTTCATAGTGTGTGAAAAGTGTTTCTTAGATGAAATTTTTTTAATGTAGTTAACAATAGTAGTTGCTCTAATATCATATTGAACATTACATTGTAACTAAGAGACGTCTAAAAAGTAATTCCAACAATATAATTATTACTTGTAGTAGGGATATTTTTTGATTGGTTGATATGGAGCGATGTCTTCCTAGGCAATGCATTGAAAATTTATTCAACCACTTTCAACTGAGATGGTCAGAGGGAACAAATGTTGGCTTTTCAACAATGCTCCATAACGCATTAGGAGTATTTGCACTACTAGTGGAAGTGATAGAAGTTTTTACCAGAAGATTGTTTTGAATTTTGCATTCCTGCCAAAATTGCATTTTGAAGATTGAAATTTTAAATGTACCTTTATCTCCTTTTGAAAAACTTTCCTATTTTGGATTTTTCCATGAAACTTGAATTTCTTTTCATTTCAACTAAAACATCATTTAGAATGTAATGTTTAAGTTTTGATTATACATGTATATACAATATTCTATGTATTCTACTACATAAATGTGAAAAATTGCAAATTGCATTATGTGAAAATTAATGTTTATAAAATATTTTTGAACTGTAACATGAGACAACAGAAATGGCATTTAGTTAAAAATAATGCTACAATACGTATATACATATATCATCTGAAAATATAAGCAAATCATTTCTTTTAGATAATTATTCGTTTCGAGCTCAATGCAAATTGCAATGAGAAAAATGTTTTAGGTATATGGACTTAAATGTAATAACTACATGTATCACCTAACTGTATGCAGCCATTATTAAACTGACTAAGAAACTATGTTTCTTGTTGGCCATAAGCATTAGTAAACTAATGTCCATGTCTAAAATTGAGGCGCCCCCTTTGCAATAGCAAGTTCAGCCAAAGCCGCATGTAGTGCACAATACCCAATATGAGCTTGTCTGGTGTACTTCTACTAAATGCTTCAGCCGCAAAAATAGTCTAAAATTATAACCTCTCAACTTTCTTTGATAAATGTTATATAATGAACTGATAGCAGCAAAACAACGTGTTATAATGATGCTGATTTGGCGGGTAAATTGCAATTTCATATTAATTTTTAAATAACTTAAAAAATTGCTAAAATAATTATTTCTTAAGGGAATAATTCATTCTTTCAAAAATAAAATTGAAAATCCCCCCAGGCATCAGTGCTCAGCCTACTTTTGGTCTTTTCAGATTTCCCAACAAATTGATACCAGCACTGGGAAATCAGTAGAAATATGCGAAAATACAAGATTTATTCAGGTTTCTACTCAATCAAAACTGTTTTTTTCAGATTATCACATGAAAGTACAGTGTTAAAACTTTTTTTATTTATTTTTAGTATAGTTCCAATTTTTGTTTATTGAAAATTTGCTTGATTTAGAAGTCTTCAGTGCGAAATGTCCTCTGGAGAGGAGAGGACGTCCAGCTTAGCGTAACTGAAAAATGCTTTTAAATGTATGACACATTTTTAGCAAAGGTTTTTTATGGAGAGTAAGAGGAGTACA
>CABFPE010000654.1:43454-56905 GCA_900660155.1 Hofstenia miamia | reverse complement strand
TTTTCATTAGAATGTATCAACTTATGCTTTTTCATATTAGTTTTTCTTGAGCATTTATGCCCGCATTCTTCACATTGGAACGGCTTTAAACCCAAATGCATCATTTGATGAACCTTTAAACAACCAGGATCCCTACATTTATAATTGCATTTGTCACACTGAAGCGGTTTTTCACCTGAATGAATCCACATATGCCTTTTCAAATTGCTCCTTTTAGATGATTGGAACCTGCATTTATCACAACGAAATGGTTTCACCGGAGCATGAGTCACTAGATGCCTTCTGAAATAATTTGCTACATTAGTTTGGTAATTACACTTGTCACACTGAAACTGTTTTACAGCAAAATGGGCCAATTGATGCCTTTTTAACGCATCTTTAGTTAGAGATTTGAAATCACAGTGACAGCAGGCAAATATTGATTGTTGATTCTTTGAATTTTATGGGTTTTCAAGGAAAAAGACATTGAGCATGTGTAATCACATTTATCACATTGATACAATTTTACATTAGAATGGGTTGACAGGTGTTGCCTCAGATAGACCTTTAGATTTGTTTTATAATCACATTGATCACAATGAAAACGCTTTTCCTCACAATGTGTCAACTGATGCCGCTTTAAATTTCCTAAAGCAGCGCATTTGTACTGGCACATATCACAAGAATAAGGCTTTAATCCAGCGTGGTTCAATTGATGCACAATGTAATCTTTCCTGCGAGTGCATTTGTAATCACATTCATTACATTGGAACGGCTTTCTCTCAGAGTGNGTAAAAGTGTAATAAGCCTAGTGAAAATGGAAATTCGCATAGCAACACAACTAAAACAATTACAGATCTAATAATCGAAGAAATCTCGCAAACAGTTACTAATTTTTAGGTAAAAAGTTTGTTCAGTTGACTCAGTTTAAAATTGTTTCTATAATAGAAAGCGGTGGTTATTCAATCGCGAACTATTTACAGGGTGTTTAGTAAAAAAACAGGAAATTCCAAATTTATGATTTTTTATTACAAAAACAATAATGAAAAACTCAGAAATTACAATAATGTTCAAAGTGAGAAACGTTGACTTCAACACTGGGCTTCAAACGTTGTATTCATGCACAAGTGACTGTGTGGGGTATTCCAATCCACGCTTTTGTCAAAACACCTTTAAACACTTCAACGCGGTTAATCTAGCACCGCTGTCGCTTAAGAAGAGACATACAGAAATCCATGACGTTGAAATCTGCGCTCTTTCAAGGCCAATCACTGGGTTAAAAAAATCATGTGGCTTTGCACAATCTTGTTGCCACGTTTCTGATGCATTTTGCATTAAAGGATTGATATTTTCGAAAGACGAGAAAATATTTTTTTTAAAATTGGGAAGTTGTTAGATATTACCAACTATGCAGCATGAATTTGGAGTTTCCTGCTGATATACTAAACACCCCTCAGCCTCCTCGGAGAGAGGTATGATGCAAAACACTACTAATATTCCATAATTATTTACGAAGTCTTACATCTACTAGACAACCACATCAGGGTATAGCATATGATAAATAATTGCAATGGTAAATGCTTTAGGATTTCGAGACTAAATAGTTTTCATTTGCTTTAAAAGCGGAGGTAAGTGGAATGTGGAGGACCGTAGGCAAGCGCTAATAATTGTGAAGTCTCACCCGCATATTATTTGATATTTAGGTAAATGGTGTCATATGTTTTCTAGAAAATTAAGAGGAAGAAGGCAGATTTTAAGTTCAAGTCATTCTGTGTTCATCTTACCTTCATAACAGGCAATTCATTCAAAATAGTGGTTACACAAAAATGAACTGATTGTAGGTCGTTATGTAAATTTGTTGTTAGAGGGCAAGGAATTTGAAAAATGTGTCTGAACCAGAGTTACAACCGTGCAGTGCCTCATTCCGTCTCCTGTCGTTACTAAGATCTAGCCTTAATTAATAGTGCCGTGCCTTACATCATTGAATAAATTATGGAACGATTACCACAATTTTATGGGAGCCACTTTGTTCTATTAATTGTAATTTAGCTTATACGTTGTGGATTTTGCAGGAATATTTTCATCTTGAAATTGCACATTAGTATCGTATACAAATATATACTACTAAAACTCAATTTAGGATTTTCAATTTCAGTTTGTAAATTGAATTATAAGTTTCTAACATACCCAACTTTGATTTGGCAAACCGAAAGATTATAGATATTCTTTTTAACAATTATTGTAAAAATGAGCATGCAATGGGCTGAAATTGCATGAATTTAAATGTGCTGGATCGGATTAGAGCAGGTCGGGCTTGAGTCGACATTTTCTCTCCAAGACTAACTCTGGTTCCATCTGCAGAAATGCTCATAACAATGAAGATGTCGATGATTAATCCACTTTCTGTGAACAGTATGCAAACTTAGTGCATATGCAATGCTGTAGTTCATATATTTTCTTTATAGCCTCCCTAGTTGTGTTGTTAATAAGACGCAATATACGTGTTCTGATGATTTTATTCGATAGGAAAAAAATACGCGAGATTGAAGGGCTTAATCATCGATGGCCCACTGTGTAAACATATTTCATTTTAGACATTATATTGAACCCTCTTCAATTAGCGCAAACACTTGTTGGACAATTTTAAGTGTTATGGTAAATGCAACCTATTTTAGATCAGCCAACCACCGGAAAATTTAGACGGCTGAGCCGATTGATAATTAAACATACTAAAACAAAATGTGTTGTAAAAAGGAAACCGTATTTAATGTCTTCGATGTGGTAGTGATGTTTAACATTGATTAGGTGATGTCTTATTAATCATATTGCCTGTAAGCACATGATGAACCTTTTTGCAGATAAATAGTTTCACAATACTGCTTGCATCATGTACGGTTTTCACAGGAATGTAGGTCTTATAGGGTTTCTATATGGAAAAATTTGCAGTCTAATCCAGTTCTATAGATGTCGCCCAGCCGCCAATAGTAGTCGACTAGCGGCGACGCCCACCTCTAAAAAAGATTTGCATTATTACGAAGGCTAACGTGCTACTGTGTGATGAAATGCATCAAAAAACGAAGGTATTTTGCATAGTAATGATGAGAGTCGAATAGAACAAATGAACACTTTTTACCAGTAGTAGTAGATAGCTAACAATAAAGCGTTTTTGCGTTACAAGAATGCATAAAAAATCGTTGAAATTTAAAACAATTCGATAAAATTTGAAAAACTCGCCGAGTTCGCAAAAATTTGAAAACATTCTCATTTGGTGAATAGATGTTCGCCAAGACAATAATGGAGGCGGCGCTACAGCCCTTAGAATCCAAAGCAGGAGCACGGGCTAAATTTTGATAGGAATGTGCTTCAAATTTGGCCTGGTTTGAAGCTCTGGTTGTAAAATGACAAATAAGCAATAGGCGATCTTAAAACGCATATTATTACAAATACTATTAAAACATTAAAGTGTAAAGAAAGAAGAAAAGACGCTTAAATTATATCATAGTTTATTCTATATACATTAGACATTTACATCATACAAAAATAAGAATACATCATAAGTCGTCCAAATGTATCTGTTTATGCTTTTGAAGATTATATTTCAACTTGCATTTGAAATTGCACTCATCACATTGAAAAGGCTTGGCAGAGGAATGCGTCAATTTATGTGTCTTAAGGTTATCACTCCGCAAACATTTGAATTCGCATTTATCGCATTGGAGAGGCTTTTCATTTGAATGCGTCATTTCATGCGTTTTTAAATTATCCTTCCGAGTGCATCTGAACTCACAATGCGCACATTTGAATGGCTTTTCACCAGAGTGCTTCAATTTATGGGTTTTCAAGGAAAAAGACATTGAGCATGTGTAATCACATTCATCACATTGATACAATTTTACATCCGAGTGAGTGGACAGGTGTTGCTTCAGATTGATTTTCATATTGGTTTTATAATCACATTGATCACAATGAAAACGCTTTTCCTCAGAATGAACCAACTGATGCTGCTTTAGACTCCGCGCAGAAGTACATTTATACTCGCATACTTTACAAGAAAACGGCTTTAATCCAGCGTGGTTTAATTGATGCACAACGTAATCTTTCCTGCGAATGCATTTGTAATCACATTCATTACATTGAAACGGCTTTCTCTCAGAGTGCGTCCACTGATGCTTTTTTAGATGTGATAGAGATCTACCTCTGTAATTACAGTCGTTACACAAAAACGGCTTTTCATTAGAATGTATCAACTTATGCTTTTTCATATTAGTTTTTCTTGAGCATTTATGCCCGCATTCTTCACATTGGAACGGCTTTAAACCCAAATGCATCATTTGATGAACCTTTAAACAACCAGGATCCCTACATTTATAATTGCATTTGTCACACTGAAGCGGTTTTTCACCTGAATGAATCCACATATGCCTTTTCAAATTGCTCCTTTTAGATGATTGGAACCTGCATTTATCACAACGAAATGGTTTCACCGGAGCATGAGTCACTAGATGCCTTCTGAAATAACTTGCTACATTAGTTTGGTAATTACACTTGTCACACTGAAACCGTTTTACAGCAAAATGGGCCAATTGATGCCTTTTTAACACATCTTTAGTTAGAGATTTGAAATCACAGTGACAGCAGGCAAATATTGATTGTTGATTCTTTGAAAATTCAATGAACCGAATCGTCTGTTGTTCATATTTACAAGTAATCACTGCAACATTAGTTTTTGATCTAAATAATTTATAAAGGTATGTAAAAGTGTAATAAGCCTAGTGAAAATGGGAATTCGCGTAGGAACACAACTAAAATTATTACAGATCAAATAATCGAAGAAATCTCGCAAACAGTTACTGATTTTTAGGTAAAAAGTTTGTTCAGTTGACTTAGTTTAGAATAGTTTCTACAATAGAAAGCGGTGGTTATTCAATCGTGAACTATTTACAGGGTGTTTAGTAAAAAAAACAGGAAATTCCAAATTTATGATTTTTTATTACAAAAACAATAATGGAAAACTCAGAAATTACAATAATTCTTCAAAGTGAGAAACGTTGACTTCAACACTGGGCTTGAAACGTTGTATTCATGCACAAGTGACTGTTTGTGTGGGGTATTCAAATCCACGCTTTTGTCAAAACACCTTTAAACACTTCAACGAGGTTAATCTAGCCCCGCTGTCGCTTAAGAAGAGACATACAGAAATCAATGACGTTGAAATCTGCGCTCTTTGAAGGCCAATCACAGGGTGTTTAGTAAACAAACAGGAAATTCCACTTGCTCTGATGATTTTATTCGATAGGAAAAAAATACGCCCACTGTGTAAACATATTGCATTTTAGACATTATATTGAACCCTCTTCAATTACCGCAAACACTTGTTGGACAATTTTAAGTGTTATGGTAAATGCCAAATTACTTTTAGAATATTGACGTTTATGCTTGAACTACACAGAAATAAGACTTTCTTCTTTAATATCAAAACATTAAATTATTTATTAATTTAAAGAATATAACTAAATGTATAGCTTCTAAGCATACTCAAACTTTTCAAAATTATTACAGGCGTTACTGCGTAAATCCATTATGCCCGTACGTTATTGATTTATTTGTTGGTGAATGCATTGTACGCGAAAAACGGGTATGCAAACCAACATTAAAAAATCTTACTATTTCTAGACTTACACTATAGTAATCATAGTAAATCTTACTAATTCTGTCTTCCTAATAGTAATCTTATTATGGTTAAGACTTTTCCTAGTACATTTACTATTTGTGAGAATAATTCATGTAAAAAATTATGCTTGAATTTTGGCTAGAGTATTTTCAGACACTTTAAATTTCTAAATTAAACTAAGTTTGGCTGCAAATTTAACTGAGTTTAACCAATAATTATATATAAGTATAAACTTTTTGCTGATGGGCGCCCTCTATCGAACTTTGCTGTTGTGGACGTTTAAAGCAGAAATGCACAGTGTTTTCGGAGACCATGGAGGATATAATCCTCTATGCCGTCATCCTCAGATTGTAACAATTTTTATTAGTTTAAAACTGCCTGTGATTATTAGGCTAAGACCTTTTTTGTATTTGTATTTCCCGAATGTTTTTACAAGTAATTTGTTGTCAAGGCGTTTTAATCTTATACATGAAAACTTCAAAAAATGAGAATATTTTTAACAAGATTTTTCAGATTTTGAAAAGATTTAGAAATGTTTGTTATAAACTGTATTTAAGAAAGATAATAACACAATATTTAAGTCACACTTTATTTTATTAACCATATTTTTGAAAAGCCTTACTGAGAAGGTCAAAATCAAAACTTAAATTTTTTAGGAAATTTTTTACTCAATAAATTATAAAAACTAATGCAGAAGTGTAACCTAAGCATATTTCTGCTGTCATTGCAAAAAGGTATTTTTTATTATTTGAAACAGATAGTTAGGGTTTGCAGTGAATTCTCACGCAGAAGGAAAGAAACTACCTATTTTAAATATTTTGGCACCTATTTATCTCAAACTTATTGCTATTATATGAAATCGCTATTCAATTGGAAAACGGACACTTGGAGAAAATTTGCAAGGTGTGATCTTTAAATAACTATACACATGTATCATTATATTATGAATATACAAATGAAGAATACATTGCATATAATTCGCTAAATATATCAATAATACAAATCTTATTATCAAGATACTGTTATACAAGGCTTTTTATTATACTTTTTAATGACTCACGAACAGTCATCATTACGACATCACCTGGTAAATCAAAACAATCAAATTTTACTTTCTGTTGATATTCCACGCTCCACTTTTACAATATCTCATGAGGTCCTTGATCTCCACAACCATAATATTCGAAAAATTCTTCACTGGATTGATAATATTGATTTCACACCCATCTTTCTTTTACAAAACGTACATTTCAAACTGTAATACTTTTATGAAGTCTTTCTTTCAAGAATATCCATAAATAAAGACTCCAGCAAACTAAATGGACTAATGGTGTCATCGAGGATCTCGAACGTAAAACATTATCTAATTCCAAAAAGAATTGTCTATATAAGCATTATTGGCTGAAAATTAAGCAGAAATCATTCGGACTAAGAAGAACATGAACAAGATAGCATGTAACAAACGAAACCCCTGGGATATCCTGAAGTGCGAAGAAAAAAATTGTCTACCTTTCTTGTTAAATCAGCTTGCAAAGGCCTTTGCACAAAACATGAACAATTTCAAGCCACCAAATCTTAACGATGTGTGAGACGCCAAGTGTTCGATCTAATACAATCATTGAAAATGTCAAAGTCTCCGAATTCTAATGGTATTCCTCCATTCTTTCTCAAAAAAGTGCTCGTTGGATAAGCAAACCAATTTGTAATATTTTCAAAACTTGCATTGAATTCAGAATATTCCCAAACTGTTGGAAACACTCTCTAATTAAGCCCATTCCAAAAAAGCTTCATACCAAAAGACTTCAGTTTCAGGTCTATTGCATCCATTCCACTACCTTCCAAAATCTTTGAAAACATCGATCCTTAATTACTCAACAATCTTGACGATAATCAATTTGCTTATACAAAATGTCACTCTACACCTACCTTGATCAAAGCTCATGATAACCTTACCAGATTGCGTAATTGCAAAGATTACGACGGTGTCCTGCTTTAGTGAATTGATTTCTCTACAGCTTTAGATATGCTACCCCATAAAATTACTATAAACAAGCAACTGTCCCACAATTTCCCTCAGGATTTAATCTTTTTAATCAGGGATTATCTTTCTCACAGAAGTTTCAAGTTCGCTATCTCCAAAACCAACATGATCTGGCATACCCCAAGGGTCTACCCTAGGGCCTTTGCTGTTCTCCGTTTTTCTCCGACCTGGATAACAGCTTTCCTAATAATCCAATAGTTAAATATGCGGATGACGTTAGTTTTATCAACCCTATTTCTAAGCCCTACAGGTGTCTCTTTTCTAAAATGGAAACAGTTGCTAAGTGGGCGCCTACAAATTGTTTATCAATTAACGAGGAAAGTTCCTGGCAAATGGTTTTTGGATACTATGACAATATTTCGCATGATTTAAAGCTTGTCATTTCAAAGCACTCAGAACAACAATTGAGTCTAATCTAAATTGGAATTTTCACGTGAAGAACATCAGCAAAAAATCTGCCTCAAAGTTCTATTACATTAGAAAACTAAGACCTTTTGTTGATGAAGCCTTCCTACACAAAATGTTCATATCAACGGTAATCTCAATACTGGACTACTCGCCTCATGTTTCTTTGTTTATCCAAATATTTGGAGAACAACCTTATTATTCGTGGAGAAAACATATTGTCAAATTCGAACTATCTATATATAATTTTTAAATATCGCCGCTTATTAAAGACAGTTTCTAAGTAGCATATATTTAAATTGAGATTTCAAGTTCAGATTCACCGTTGATTGAAAATTTGGATTCTTCTACAACTTTTGTAACTTTCATACATATAATTTGTCTATTTTTCAAGAACTACTTGGGTTTATTGATCGAATCGAATATCACTTAATATACAGCAACAATGATTTACGCCGATCAAAAATTGCATCAGATTGATCTTTTGAGAAGTCATTAGTAAATTCCCGTTCCAGCATCAAATTACAAGAAAAGCTTTTCTCAAAAGTTTTTTAAAATTCTAGAATTGTTTTCACCAGAATACTTACAAGAAAGAACGTGAAAGATCTTTAAAGTTTAAGTTGGTAACAGTTCAATGGGTAAGTATAAGAACTGGCATTCACTGATCAATGACAAGCAGTATTATACTGTTACTAAGGAAAATTTAATAAAAACATAAAAATTGAGGTATTCATTTTTGAAGGAAGTAGAAATGTTTGAATGTTATTAAATTTAATTGTAAGTTGTCAAAATTATATCGTTTCTTTTTTTCAATGCTATTGTTCAATTTTAGTTCTTAAAAAATTTGATACTGTCAATTATGATTTACTCAATTTCTGTATTAATAATCATTTATACATTTAATTATTATAGCATTCATTTTATAATGCGAGCAGGAAAGATATCATAAAAGCAAAAGAATGTACTCCTACAATAAGCAATTTAATTCATATTTTGATAGTTTTTCATCTTCAACAGCTACTTCCAACAGTGAGGATTCATTAAATATGAATATTTCATCTGCTTTTTAGAAAATATTGTTCCTATACGTGCATCAACTGCAATTCCATTTCAATTGTCAACAAGTAATTCATGTACGACGAAAGTAGTTCTGTTGTATTTCGGAAGTCATTTCCAATTTTAATGAAATGGTTTCAAAGCATCGTCTTAGAGACGTTTGTTTGCATGATATTTTAGGATTAATTTCAAATATTTTACCATTGGTCAACGTTGTCCTTCATTTTCAGATTTAAAAACATCATGGAATGACACTCCACACACCATACCAGCTCAAATGGTGAATTTTATAGCCTTGAAATTGAGCCTAATATATCAATTGGATTCAAAAATAAAATTTTTATTAATTTCAATACTGAAGGTGCCCCTATTCTTGGTAAAAAATGTATTCGTTTGCCCCCAAAAGTGCGATCTGCTTTCCTTGATTTAATTTTAGCCTCACTTTGGATCTGGACATCTAAGCCTAATTGGCATGATTTTTACAATACTTCATTGGTGAAAGCTAATTTTGGAAAAATGAACTTCGTTTTATCCAAATATTAAATGTAAAGCGTTTTTGCTTATAGTTGATATGGTTGCCTATGGTTGCCTGTGGCAGTATAACAAATTTTGTTCAATTTAATAGTTATTACAGCGGTGCTTTACTCGTCGAACTCTTCAAAATCATAGACATTTGTATTTTCCTGACGAGACAATGATACATAGGAATTGTGATCAAACTGATCAGTTTGCAGATCAGACGAAAGAATAGGAAGAGTTATTCTCAGACTATTAATTAAAATTTCTGTAGATGCCTACAGACTATTTACATCAAGGGGTGATAAAGAATCTACTTTTAAGTTTAAAAAAGCATTTTTTTAATGAATGCTTTAAGAATTTCGAAAATACAAGCAAATGTTGCTATTATCCTTCAGACATTTCGCGAAAATTCCGTTCTTTTAAGGATGCTAATCTTTGGAAGAGATCTGAGTTTAGACTATTTTTAATTGATGCTGGAGTAAGATTTCTATTTAACATTCCAACTAATTACTTTTTACACTTTATGTTATTTCACTTTCACTTCGAATTCTTTGTAATCCCCTTAAATTAATTTTCTGCAGAGGTACAAAATGCGAAATGTGCTATAGACGAATTTATCTCACTTTCAACTGCACTTTCTGATGACAATGCTTTGACATTCAAATCTCACTCTTTGAGTCATTTTCCTGATTCAAGCAAATAAGTTTGGTTGTCTATCGTCATCGGCATTTTGTTACGAAAGTGGAAATTTTCTATTGAAAACATACAAACATACATTTCTGGCGCCCGAAAGAGTCATCTCTAATTAATTTGGTTATAATATTTATTGATTCATTATATTTCAAAACTGTGCAATCATCCATTTGTCCTTTACGATGTGCACCTGGATAGGAGATTTTAAATCGTTGCATTATTTGAGGAAAAATAAAACTTGATAATTATTGTAGATGTCACTGAAGCATTTGAACAGGATAATTTTTATTGATTTTTGCATATTGCCGCTAATTGGAATCGCTGTTTAGTGGAGGGAATTAACTTTAAATTATTGGGAAATGTTTCTATATGATTATTGAAATATCCTTAGTGGTTTTCTTCCCCACCTTAAATGTAATACTTATCCTCATTTTTGTATTAAAATTATATTGTAAATCATTATTTGATTTGATTATTAGCCACTGGCAACTACAACATGTATTGATTTTTCTTCTTTTATTGCTTTTTCTTATTATATTTTGATTATGACAAAACATTCAGTTTGCCTAAAAACCTCGACCGATGAAGAAAAACTTTGCTTTGACGTTGGGGATGTTAAAAACTTGGAAAATATGGTGGCAGATTAGTTTGTGCATGTATGGAATAATTTGATTTATTTATGTTAAGTAAAAAAATCCGTTGTGGAAGCGAAACGAAAGAAATGAAAAAGTTTTCTAGATAGCAGTGTGAATTCTAGCCTTCACATCAGCAGGCTGAATGAAACAATTGCTAATGTATTTCTTATAAAATTTCTTTAAAATATTTTTGTCAATTTAGAATGAAACATTAACCAGCAGTCAAACGGTATCAGAAAGAATTTCGCCAACTCCATCTCGAAGAATTTTCCATTTTCTATCACTGGATAGACATCATTCGACCTCTGTAGAAAAAGTTGAATGCTTTTAATTAAATGTAATATGCTATAAATTATTCTTTTAAACTTCGAGACGCTATGACGAACAGCCGCTAGCAGCAAGTACTTCTAAGACAAAAGTAGTAACTTCATTAGTGGCTGTAACTAAGGAGCTAGTTAGAGCTTAGAAACTTTCGACATGCATATAATGATGTAATTGTAGTTTTGGCTTCTTTAAAAGTCTATTCACAGATTTATATGTGGATATTTTAAGGCACGGTCGAAAGGTTTGTAACATACATGTAACTAGCAATATTAAAAACTAACAGCTAAACTCGCTAATCTAATAAGTCGTTTTGAGTGATCAGTTTATTGAAAGATTTGAAAGAAGAAAATTATTCCAATTCCAAAGTACATAAAAACGAATGAAATTGTTAATTTTACAATAGATGTGCATGTTTCATTCCGAAAAGACTGCGACAGGTGAGTAATTTCTAACTACAAACCCATCCTGTTTGGTGAAATGAAATTATTAATTACTAAAACAGAAAAAACACTTGACTAGAAAACTTGGACACTGTACACTAATTAACACTAATTATAACTGTTGCGACCCAAAAGTCAATAAGGTCAATACGGTCAAAATAAAATTAACACTTTTCAAAAATTAAGTAGAAATTGGCCATTTCTGAAATAAAGTCAAATGTAGATAGTTAGTTCTTAGAAATTAGTTGTTGTTTTTCTCACTGATTGCATATATCTAAGAAATTCACACAATGATAAACCAGTGGCGGATCGTAGATGGCGCAAAATGGTGGGAGAACAAACTAACGCTGTGCTATTGCAAATCTTACTTTGAAAATACAGACTTATGTTTTAAGCGTTAAATGTGTTCAGTTTTACAGGATGCCAAAGCATGCTAAAACCGACAATGTGACGATTATGGAAATTTTGCGTGACTTTCCAACTGATTTTGTAAATTACCCAAAATGATAAACTGCTTTGCATCATATGCAATGAATCAGTTCGTCACGAAAAGAAATTTTTTATGCAAAGCCATAAAAAAACTTGGCATCCTACCAGCAACAATAGACACAAGTTTACAGCAATGTTCATTTAGATAGCAAACCTCTATTGCTCCTCTGGACAAAGACTTCGCTGAAAATGCAGTGAAAGCATTTTAGCAGCCAATATGCCATTGAAAAAAAAGATACCCTGCCATGCAGAAGATTTTCCTAGATATCAAACTATCATTACCAAGTGAGACAGCCGCTGAATATAGTCAATTGTAATATTTCAGATATCAGTTCAGTTACACTTGCAAAATTTTAATCATGCACCGCTACATGTTCAGTTGAAAGAAGTTTCTTCTTCTGAAGAAAATGTTGTGCAAAGATCACAAATTTCTGCTTGAAAACTTGGGAAAAATTGTAACGTCTATTTTAACCATTTTGCTGATATATAGTGATAAAGAAGGGAATTTTATATATTTAAAGACATCGAAATCGTAGCGTCCAATGAGTAGCATATTGAGAAACAATAAGTCAAGCACTTTTAGAGAAAGATATTGGAAGGAGTTCCAGTAGATGTCAGTACGAATTTCGAGAAGTGAATATCGACTGAAGAGCGGTTTAGAACTTAACAATTAAGAAATCGCAGTTTATATGCCAAATATTTCATGAAAGAAGTTGCATGCACCTCTAATTGTCAACTGTTTTTCTCTTCTTAGAGCAGTTGCTTGGAAAATTTACACTATAGTAAAAGGAAAAGTGGAGCAAGATGTGGACAAAGAGGATCTTATGTCAGAATGTCCAGAAAATCTCATTATCTTTAGTCGAGAGACTCCCTATGAGGATGCATTGCGTGAAAAAATGGTAAACTGCAAAGCGCTACATGCAAAGTGCGACTTCACAATCACTGTTCAGGGGATTATGACAAAATTTGTACTTTTCTCCGTTAATTCTTTTCCTCGACATGTTTAACACACATTGGTCTTGAATTAAGTTATTGTCGATAAAAGTTGTCCCTTCTGTTTTGCCTTAATTTGTATGTATTTGAATGCTGAACAAATTTTTTTAAACATATATATATATATATATATATATATATATACACATTAAATGTTATACTGAATATTCGCAATAACAGTGTAGCATGGATTGGACCACTTACTA
>CABFPE010000653.1:383721-448187 GCA_900660155.1 Hofstenia miamia | reverse complement strand
TACTTACTTACTTACTTACTTACTTACTTACTTACTTACTTACTTACTTACTTTTTAATATTAATAAGATAATTACTGGTTCAAGCACGCGGCGTTTGTTTGTTTAAAAAGCAATTATAAGATTTTGCAATGTTTATTCAATCCTTGGAGTACGTCTTCCCCCCAAAAGCTTTTCAAGTAATTGTTTTTGTTTGAAAACCTTCTTTAAAGGCTTTGCTTTGCCTGGGAGTCCGCGGCTTTGTTTACATAATTCAAAACAAATATGTTTTCATTCAGTCGGCTCTACCATGATGAAGAACATGGTATAATATTAGGCTAACAGTTTTGGGCACGATTAGGGTTAGGGTAGAATTGAGCTAAAAGTTAAGGTTAAATTTTGGGTTAGGGATATGATTAGAGTTAGGGTTATGGTTTGGGTCAAGGTTCTTATTATTATGTTCATAACTTAGTAATTTTTGCAATTATGGTGGGGGAGATAACGCAAAAGTATCGTTTCTACACATAAGAAGTTGAAAGAAATATAACCAGTACCAAACAAACAATATAATATGGTATATGCATTACAAGCTGCAATTGGCTTATACTATTCCAATTCATTCAGAAACTAGAACATATCCATATAATATTTAATAAAGCACATTTTACAAAATTAACATTACAAAAATAGAATATTTAAGAATCATCAAATATAAAATTGTTTTTTGAAAAGAACGAAAATCAATACATATAAAATTAACATTACAATGATTATTTTTTGGGTGATCGATACTGAAAAACTTGTATAATGGTTGAGTTTGTGTTCCAGATGACACAGATTAGACAAGAATTGCTTGAACCCTAACCACCATATCTTGATAAAAGAAGTGTAGCATTTCCCCGCTGTAAAATTACTAACAATTGCTGGAAAAAATATGTAGAAATCGTATTCAGACATAAAAGACATCTTTTAGAATACTTTGATAGCAATTGGTGACCATCCTCCTAAAGCTTCCACTGATAGTGGTATGAGGGATATACCAGCTGCTGAACAAGATTCTGCATATTTAGTGAGCTTTCAGTTGTGTGAAACTTCCAGAGCATGACCAGCATTAGTACCCGCAAGAGAAACAATCGAAGGCGGCAGTGAACTAATTACAGTCACGTCTAGAGCGGCTGGTTGGCCAGAAGACCAGTATGGCAAAAAGATGTCCCCAGGACGAGCACGAGACTCAGTGAGATTAGACTTTTCAAGCACAGGAGAAAAAGCACATTTCGAAGCAGTTGAAAAAATAGCGTCCCTGAGTCGAAATCCAAATTTTGTTTCAGCGAGCAGTGAGTTTTTTGTAAGGAAAAGGCTCACTTGCACAAAAAGAAATTTTTCAACGATTTTGCTAAAAGGTGAGGTGATCGAAATGGGGTGATAATTTAACCATTTTTGCGAATTATCTTGTTTTTAATAAAGATGGAAATTTATTAGTCCTTATACAATTGTGTATTATGGAGCACAGTGGGTACGCAATTTGAGAGGCGTATTCCTTAATGCACCAGGTTGGAATTTCAGATGGTTCACAAGATTTATCAATTTTAAAACTTGAAATAGCTTTAAAGATTTCACACCTAGTCACATACCTAAACGAAAACGATTTAGGGACTTTTTTATTTAGTTTAAATTTTTTATTGAACTTCTATAGCTAGATATTGCCCTATATTAAAAATTTCTCATTGAAAGCATTTGCGATGTCAGAAGAATTATAAAGGTTTTCTCTAGTGATAGTTTCAATGCAATTCACCTCATTTGTAACATTTTTTTGCCGATTGAGAAAATTATTGATAAAAAGAAAGATTCGAAAATGTTCTGATCATGTAATAATTTTGAGATTTTCTCAATGCAATAATAGATTTATTTCGGGCAAATTTGTATTTAAGATACTCTTCTGGTGACTTATCTGGTAAATATTCTCAACGCTTTTTAGATTTGATCATCAATTTGATGTCTGATGTTAACCATGGCTTTTATAAATTTCCTAATGGAAGGCTTTTTTGTGATTAAAATGCGTTTTTTAAGGCAGACAAAGTTTATGTAGTTTTCAAAAATAGTAATAAATGTTTCAAACATACCGTCAATATTGGAATTTATAAAAACATTTTCCCATGTTTCTTTGACAAATTTAATTTTGTTACACAAAATCACCATTAAAGTCAATTCAATTATTTTTACTTTCACTTCTTGGGATTTTCTTTTAGTTTTGATGTTTTGTGTCATTTAAACGATTTTGCGATGAATCAAGGCATTTTTCTGTTTACACCAAAATCATGAAAGAATGATGCTGGTACAAGTTGGCAGTTTGAGTTTGAATTGGAGGTCTACTGTGCATAAAAATAATATGTATTTATTAATGTAAAGTCTTACATGTTTTCTTATATTATGTGTTTTCAAAAATATCTTCTCAAATCCTATTTTTATAAGTTTTGAAAATGTGCCGACCTACCCTTTTATACTAAACACTAAATTTTATTAACCATGCCTGCAGACAACATGAGTTCTTCTAGCAATGCTTAATGATGATTTTCTATTCACATGCAGAAGCAGCTCAAAAACATTAAAAAAATTATATCAACTTTTCAATAACAAATAAATGCTAAAACTATGTAGTAGCATTTTTGTCATATTTCCATGTCAAATGTTTCAGAAAGAAATTTCAAATAAAAATTACAAGCTATAAATTAAATTTTACTAAGTTTCATAGTATTTGTATCTGAACCATGAAAATAACCAACATTGGAAAACTTAATTATTAAAGAGAGCCTGTTAGTCACTAATTTATAATTGCATTATTTTAATCCTAATCATTTATTTAAAAATGAAGAAATTATATAATTAGTAATTATAAAATATGCTAAATTAGACAAAGTTGCAGATTTTTGAACGAACTAAAAAACTCAATAATTGGAGGTGTTTCCTGGCCAGTACATCATAAATGAAATATTAATTGTTGCTATAACCTGAAAAGAAAGGCATGATGAATAATAATCAAATTCAATGAAGTATTTCAGTATCACCAACCAGAAATGTGTATAATACAAAGACTAAGATGTAAAAATTTCAAACTATCACCTTATGCAGTAATTAACATTTGTAGAGTTCTGTGTATAGAATCTAAGATATAATAATTATTTATTCACCAAATGAAATGTCTAAACAAATTAATACAAAATTATATTGAATCTCTTTAAAAGAGGAGGACTGCGGACATTGAAATGTGAGATGTGAAGCGAAAATAAAAACAAAATAAAATGACAGAATGAATAAAAACTGATTAACACAGACCACAAATCAGGTAAAGTCGAAGGTGGACTTATTAACAGAATACAAAGGATGAGAAATAGATAACCTAAAGAAGATAGCATTATGCACGTTCTCACAATCGAGATTAATTTTTTAAATCGATCCCAGTACAAAAGAATGTTGTAACAGTAGTATATGGATAATAGTGCAATTGCTTGAGTAACACTTTGGTCCTTAATAAACAATGGGAACATACTTGCAGTGGAAACAAAGATGATGTAGTTAATGATGAATTCATTATAACGAAGATCATGTAGAAGACACAGTGGAATTACAAAAAGCAAAATAGACTTTTCATGAACATGGAAGGAAAACAAGAAAAATGAAAGGGAAGTCACAGTTAAACAAAATTTTAAATTCAGTAAAGTTGGTATTAGAAACAGCTTCAGACATGAAGTAGCTGAGCATAGCAAGGTGAGTATGGAAGAAAGCAGAACTAAATTGAATTGACTGAGGCAATCTCGAACTTTGATGAATATGTTAATGCTGCACCAAAAATTAGAAACCTTGTCTTCGAATATGCCACGAGAGATTGGGAATATTCGGGATAATACGCTTGGAATTTGGAAAATAAAGGGAAGGAATATTATTAACACGCTGCAAATAACTACAAGAGCAAGTGAACTAAATTGTCGAAACGAAGCTTCCAATGATGACAATTTAAAGCAACGACCAAGGAGAAAAAAGAATATTGGTAAAGCGTGGTATAGCTCCATTTGCTTAAATGACAACGAGCATACAAAAAACAATGAAGCAAGTAAATCGTAATTGTTATTAAAGTAGGCCAAGAAATAAAGAGCCCAAAGAGTTAATCCCAAGCTAACAGAATTGTATTGAAAATGAGCATGATCTATGAGAATCAAACCGGGATTAAGAAGTAAAGATATGAGAACAGAAGGACTACATTTAAGGCGATGATGCAAACCTAAAACAGCAGGAGTATAAACTAGCAGGTCTGATAACAAAACTGTAGAACGCATGAACAACTTGTGTGATGGAGTTTCCAGTCCTCTTGATGTATTTAATGCAACCCAATCATTATTGAAAAAAGTTGCTATTTTTCCACATAACCAACTGTGATATGCAGTTAAAGGTGGATAATCAATTCCTAAAAAATTTATTGAAAATTTCAAATTTAAAAATAGCATAGGTGATTTAACTGCAAAAAAGTATGTGGAAATAATCCCCTAAGTGCAATCATTGCTTACCTTCCCTACGTGCAAATTTGAAAAATATACCAATTTATTGTTATTTTATAACCGAAAAATTTGATAAATGATTCTTCATATCTCTTCTTATCAATGTATATAAAAGACTTGTAATGCATCCACTATTTTGCATTGGATTTTCAAGTTGATAAACAAGACTTGTTTTGCAAATACCACTTAAGCTAACATTCACAGAAAGTTTCAATACTACTACTTCTATAAGACTCTTATTGTCCAAAACAGACATTTAGAAAGAAATAATAGATAGGTTTACAATTTCACATTAGTAAAATAGGATTGATGATCGACAAACGCTGCAAAGGAAGAGAGCAAATTTAGTGCAAAATGTAAAGAATGAATTCTCTCAATAATCATTAAAGTGCAATTCTGCTACGTGCAAAAACGAATACATTTTAAATACAAGGATGGAAACAACCTGCCGTATACAGCGCCGTCAGACGGCTATGTGCCGTATTTGAGAAGACTGTTGAGTGGCCGTATACGGTAAGAATTCAAATTCATTGTTTATATAGCAAATAATAGCAAGAATTCATTGTTTACATAGCAAATATAAGCCTATTTCTGGCTATTTTTCAGATTATTTACAAGCTTGTGAGGTGAAATATGTCGAAATTCGAGCAGCATTTTACCATTCCCGCCATTGGACAGCGCGCTTGCAAACATTGTTCAGTCAAGGTAACCCGCATAATCATTTACGAGCATTTCATAGTGAATTACTGGATTAACCGGCACCAAAATTTCCCAAGATTACTGACTATGCAATCCTGAAAACATCAAATTCTGTATTTTCCATCTTGCTGAATGCAGTGCCGCCCATGTTCTACCATACGATATTGTAGAAAACTCGGTATTCCAATGGGCATATTCGTGCCAGGTAAAAATTAGGAAAAAGATCGCAGAGTGTGTGCATTCTATGGCAATGGAGTGGAGATCATTTGTCAAAAAGGAATTAGAAGGATCCTTTATTACATTGCTACTTGATGGATGGACTGACAGCATCAGTAAAAAGCAGCATGTATGTTTTTTATTCTGGAATGGTAAAAAGCTATTTTACTGGCAAAGTGTATGCACAACTTCAAAAACAGCAACAGATTTCAAGCAAGTAATACAAAATGTTTTGGATAGCTTGGCAAAGACAAGATTTATTGCTGCTGTTGCTGATAATACCCGAAATATTCAAAGCGCATTAAAGATTATCAATTCTGAAAATCCACGAATTTTAAACGTTAAATGCAGTGCTCATTTGATAAATTTAATGGTAAAGGATGTATTTGCTAAAGTTGATATCGCTAAAGAATTGATCAAGTGTATTGGAAAGTTTGTCCAAAACAATCTAATTCCATGATATTCGCCTACGAGTACGAGATGGCCAGCATATTATGATGCTATTTGTAAAGCTCTTGACAAGGACTAGGGATCCGGTCTTGAAAAAATGAAAGATCAGCAATGTAAGCAAATCTTACAAGAAGTGAGCAAACAAATTGTGGTTTTCAGAAAGACGGTGCTATGGTGTTCGATATGATAACAGCTTTTAATGCAATTCATGACAGTTGGATAGGTAACACTACACCCTCAAAAGAAAGAAAGGCCGCATTGTCATCGATATTTAACTTACGTTGGAAGCAATTTTCAGAGAGCGCTCTGGATTCTGTTTCAAAATGTATTTCGGAGCACGCAAATATTCATGTTCAAGGACAAGGACTTTTAATCCGCCAAACACCGACGACCAGGTTGAAGGTTGTAAACAAAGCTTGGATTTATGTACCACTTCTGATGAGAAAACACGAAGAATACGAGTTTGAGAAGCAGGAAATTTAGGATTTTATTTGTTTAGAAAATGAGGTTGTTTTGGATAAGTTCCCCATTCATCGACTGTTACACAATTGCAATATCAAAAGCATGAGTAGAGTATTTTATCGGCAAAGGCTGATTCATACACGGCAACTAGCAAATCTGACGGAATATTCAATGGACAATCAGCTATTTATTCCGTATAATCTGAATATTATTCTCGAAGTTGTTGAGCTAGAGGTCGAAATTGCGAGAGAAGATATGATGTTAATGCCAATTGAAGACCCTGAATGATTGAATTCTGTATAATATCATGTTTTGTTGTTTTTAAACATGATCGAAATAAAAAATTCTGAAAACTTTACGTTTTTTGTACATTTTATTAGCCTGCAGTATACGGCACCATATGCAGCAAATAAACAGCATTGTTTATCCACTGGAATGAAATTAATGAACATCAGAGAGGTCACTAAGGAAGGCTCTAAATTCAAGGGTTATCACTGCATTTTCTCAAGTGATTCTAGAGACATTATACATGATCCAAAGAATTGGCCATCGGGAGTTCTAATCAATAGGTTTTACCTGGACGATAAAGCCAGGACATGGATGAAATCTCTCAATTGACTAAATATCGCTTACTTAAACTCAAGGTCTGTTACAAATAAGCTCGAGGACATTGCAATGTTGGCTACTGAGTATGAAATTGACATTTTAACAATTACTGAGACATGGTTAAACCCAGACTTTCCAATTAGTGCTCTTCAGTTCTGTGCACTAGACTCGAATATTCAATACGAAGCCGTAAGCATTCCAAGACAAGGTCGTGGAGGTGGCATTGGTGTGATATTCAAGCCATATCTATCATGTGAAGTACTCGAAAAAAGAACTTCAACAGCATGTGAGTACTGTGTTTTACTGTTCAAGCCTATTAATCTAAGACTCTTGGTTCTATATCGTATTCCATCTGGTAACACATCTGAATTTCTTATAATTTACAGAGAATTAGTGATGAATTATTCTATATATGACGAACAATTTCTTTGCGTCGGAGATTTTAACATTCACATGGATGATCGAAACAACACGTATACAATACGAATGTTGGATATATTTAATGAATTTAATTTGAATCAATGGGTAAAGCATCCTACACATAGAAAAGGCCACCTGATTGACCTGGTTGTTACGGTAGACAATTGTAAGATTACAAATCTGCGTCACCTACACATTGTGAATTCCGACCATGATCAGATATACTTTCAGATCGAGGTAGACCAATATGAGTCAACGAATACAACTGAATCCGTGACAATGTATGATTGGAATCGATTTAATCCTGGATCATTCGCAGATGCCTTCAAGGATCTGAATTTTGGTAGCAAATCCTCTACATTCGAGTTGTTTTCGGATTGCGTACGCAGAGCAACCCCTAAGGTGCAACGTCGGGAACGTCAATTTAAATGTCCCTATCTAGATCGCGAGCTTGGAAATGAAATACGTAAGCGGAGAAGATTAGAACGTATTTACCATAGAACAGGCGACGTTCTGTCCAGAAATAACTACAAAGAGCAATGTGGAGTAGTCAGAAGACTTTTACGCTGTAAGAAGGAACGTTATTGTCTTAATCAAATTAAAACAGCTGGTAGTGATCAAGGAAAACTTTTCTCAATCTTAGGAACGATGCTCAAACAAAAAACTCAGATAAGACTTCCAACTACAAATTCACCACTAAGTCTAGCTAATGCATTCAATGAATTCTTCATTACCAAAATTCGTGACATTCGACTATCAATGACTGATAGTGACAATGTAATTCCAGTTCCTATTAATATTCCACCAATTTTATATTCAAGGCTGTATCTATTCATGACATGGAAATCGCAATAAAAGAACAATCAAGTAAAATTTCCATTTTGGATCCGNAATCAAATTAAAACAGCTGGTAGTGATCAAGGAAAACTTTTCTCAATCTTAGGAACGATGCTCAAACAAAAAACTCAGATAAGACTTCCAACTACAAATTCACCACTAAGTCTAGCTAATGCATTAAATGAATTCTTCATTACCAAAATTCGTGACATCCGACTATCAGTGACTGATAGTGACAATGTAATTCCAGTTCCTATTAATATTCCACCAATTTTTACATTCAACGCTGTATCTATTCATGACATGGAAATCGCAATAAAAGAACAATCAAGTAAAATTTCCATTTTGGATCCGTGTTCTGCAAGAATTATCAAAGATCTAGCAGTGATAATAGCTCCTTGGCCCACATCGGAGTTCAATCATATGCTGGAAACTACTGAGTATCCAGACGAACTTTAAACAGCCGCAGCGTAATTTCGTAGTCTTCAAGAAAAGAATAAAGACATTTCTGTTTAGCATGACATATTACGAGACTCAATGAGGGGTATGTGGGCTAGTGCTAGCTGCTACAAATTGCAGCGCTTTCGAATATTCGTTGAATTATAAAGCGCTTTATAAGTTTAGTGTAAATAATAATAATAATAAATATTTAAAAAATGAATGTTGAATCGAAAATTGTAAATAGCCAAAGTTATACATNTCAAACGAAAAACTCAGATAAGACTTCCAACTACAAATTCACCATTAAGTCTAGCTAATGCATTCAATGAATTCTTCATTACTAAAATTCGTGACATTCGACTATCAATGACTGATAGTGACAATGCAATACCAGTTCCTATTAATATTCCACCAATTTTTACATTCAAGGCTGTATCTATTCATCACATGGAAATCGCAATAAAAGAACAATCAAGTAATATCTCCATTTTGGATCCGTGTCCTGCAAGAATTCTCAAAGATCTAAGAGTGACAAAAGCTCCTTGGCTCACATCGGAGTTCAATCATATGCTAGAAACTACGGAGTATCCATACGAACTTAAGATAGCCGAAGTACGTCCTAACTTAAAGAAACCGAAGCTCGACAAAGAAATATTAAAACATTACCGACCAGTCTCCAATTTGAAATATTTCGCTAAGATATTCGATGGAATAATGGCCAAGCAAATAAGGGATCACATAACGACCTTTGGGTTAGTGGATGCTTCAATATCTGGTTATCGAAAATGTCATTCTACCGAAACCATTCTCTTGCATATCAATCAAGTTGTACTGAGTTCACTACCTCAGCGAAAGGGGATATTCATCATCGCAATGGACATGAGCAGCGCGTTTGACACCATTGATGTTACGATTATATCTCAAATACTAAGATGTTATATTGGGGCAGATATATATACAACTAAGTTACTAATCAATTATCTAACTAACAGGAAACAGTTTGTAACAGTAAATGGAGNATCATCAAATGTAATGGACGTAGAACATGGTGGTCCCCAGGGCTCTAAGCTCTTACCAATATTATTTCTATTATACACCATGCCGATTTGTGAATTATTGAATTCATTTGATGTAAGTTTCCACGTTTATGCGGATGATATAACAATCATGATAGGTGTCAAGAACTCTATAAGTGGGGCATTATCCAAGATCAAAGTTATTACTACAGAAGTAAGAGATCTCTGTAATAAGATGAAACTGCAATTAAATGCGAGCAAATCCGAAATTCTATTTGTTTCCGGAATGAACACTCCATTTGAGCGACAAGTTGTGGATTGTGCTGAACAACAAGTTGAAACAAGTGAAGAAATTCGACTACTTGGCGTTACACTGGATTCAAACTGGTCATTCAAGTCTCACATAAACAACGTATGCNGATGATGCTGGCCGTATCGCGTTGCAATAATAACCAAGAGCTATGACGATTCTCTATTGCGGCGCCAAAACTTTGGAATGAACTACCGGTGGATATACGCACGCAGCGTAATTTCGTAATCTTCAAGAAAAGAATAAAGACATTTCTGTTTAGCAAGACATATTACGAGACTCAATTATGGGTATGTATGTCAGCTAGTGCTAGCTGCTACCAATTGCAGCGCTTTCGAATATTCGTTGAATTATAAAGCGCTTTATAAGTTTAGTGTAAATAATAAATAATAATAATAATACGGTAAACGGCATTTTTGACCATATACGGCATTTTAACCATCCCTGTAGACAATAAATTGATTGTTGGATCAAATAAACATTAGTTTTCCACCGTAATTAATTTTGTAGACATTAAGTAACAAACTAAGCAATGAGTTCCCTAAAAATGACATTCTAACGCATACAATTACCCCAATACTGCAAGTCGTTATTAGTTGAGTTGATATACCATTCACTTATTGGCAAATTCACAGTAATCTCCATCCAATGACGTTGAGCTTCGAAATCCCCATACATCGGTGGTGTCCTATAACCAGAGTATGGCGCTAAAGATACCAGCCATTTTACAAGAATGCTGAGGACTACAATGAAGGCTTGCATCGTTCAACACATTCTGAAAATGAAGAAATTGTCAAAAACTTCTTAAAGAATTACATATATGAAATTCAGATAGATATGGTGCACTTTATCAAACTCACTTTCATTTGAAATACACCTGAAAACAAATTTCTTTATCATAGGTGTTACATAAACTTACTTATGTTTAGAATTTTAAATTTTCACTTCAATTTGGGTATAAGGTTTCAATATCCATAAATGGTCCTGTAACAATGAATAAACATTTTTGGGGTAGTTCAGGCTCAGATTTATAAGTATTATACTGTAACCAAAAATATATTTTGGGTCATTATACATGTATTTTGCATTTTAAAATCATGAAATTGAATTGAAAGTATAACACGCAAAACAATACAGTAATCATTTCCCAGAATTTAATTTTAATGCTATTTAAGCAACGGAGTTCTTGAACTTTTTAAACCACGGCCACCCCTCCCCTGGTGTTCATTCATGCGGTTAGTATTTCTGCATTGCGAAATCATATAGAAGTGATTGAGATTCAAAAACGTCCAGAAGTTTTGCGAATGTAAAGTGAAATTCTTTGGTAATGGCAACCGGAGATCCTTAAGAACGAAAAAATCGCACAACATACTCTCGAAAATCTTAACCCTGTAATGCTCAAGTATAGACAAATTTTTCCTGCTTTTCGTACATCTAAAGGCCATTTTTGAATTGAGCATGTAAAGATTGCACTAGTTTTTCTGGTTTGGTTGCATATTTGCAACTCCGGGCTTTGTTCATAAAATTGTTTGAAAATATTAAAACTACTAAATGGGTCTTTATCAAGACACTGTAAATATACATTACTATGATTAATTCATTTTATCATCTACATACGATATAATTGTATGGTCCATACATTTATTTAGATACATATTTGCATCTACAAGCTCATCAATAATAGAATTTATTAACAAATTATAAACAATTAATATTGATCTGATACACAATAGATTATATGACTTCCCTAAATATATAAAAATTTGCATTATGATAACTTCACTGTCCAGATTTGGTAGTTTATTGAATCAACTCAGCAGATGGAAACCGACTAAAATTATTGAAATGATTGTATCGCTGATTTAAAGTTCCCTGAGTATAGAAATATTTCTTAGTTTTTCTTTTTGAGTAATCGCAAAATATTCCAAAAATGTAGAATTTTTATATTTAAAACTACCAAAAAATCATTTTAAGATTTAAGTATATCACAAATGTGATATTTAGTTCGGAAAAGGCAATTTGCATTTTTGCTCCGAGTAAGTATAATATAGAAATTCCACATGGCAAAACATGCCAAGCACACTTCAAGGCAGTTTGTGTAAAGGAATTTCAACTCAAAGTATCTACTGCAATATCAAATCATTTAACGATCTGTGATATGATTCTGGTCCAAAATTACAGGGAAAGAACGAATCTGACATTAATTTCAACGTCTGACATGTACTTTCCGCAAAATTAGGTTATTGTAGAGGACTTTCTACTTACCTGCACATATTTTCATTGGAATAATCGTCTCCAAAATCTGAAAAAATGATTGGAAAAGGTAAAATTTACTTCATTTTTAGTATCCAATGTGTCAGCAAAAATATTGGCCTGTTATTTTGCAGCTGTTTCCATAATAGTAAAATAGAGAACGCTGTACATGCCAGTCGAGTAATGGCTAAGAGGAATGATAGAAATGTGATATATCATAGCTATAAATTCAAAATATAAATTTACAATTTTAAAAAAAATTGGCCCATTAGAACTACAAACAAAAAATTGATTCGCCTAGACTACTCAAATGATTTATTAATCAACTCGCCCAAGATTGTCACAGATAAATTACAAAGGGTCCAAAATGCGGCNAGCCTGTTATTTTGCAGCTGTTTCCATAATAGTAAAATAGAGAACGCTGTACATGCCAGTCGAGTAATGGCTAAGAGGAATGATAGAAATGTGATATATCATAGCTATAAATTCAAAATATAAATTTACAATTTTAAAAAAAATTGGCCCATTAGAACTACAAACAAAAAATTGATCTAGAATATTATAATTTCGCTCTTGAAAAAAATATTCATGAACATTAGTTGGCCAACGTAAACAGATAAACTAGTCTTATGTAAAAATTATCAATTTTTTATTAAAACTATTAAATAAATGCAATATTTAATATAATGTTTCATTGATTCAAATTATAAGCTCGTAAACTTAACTATGTTAAGAATTGGAAATCCTTAATAATGAAGCATTCTGATATGCGTAAGTTATGAGCCAATAATATGGTACCTTGCTAGTATATCCTTCAGGAAAATCAAACAATTTGCACTAAATTCAAAAACGCTTCAATAACCCTAGCTGAAACTTTAAAATATCCAGGGCTAAGTTGCGACACTAATTTGTTACAGAGTGTAACAATGTTTGTCAAAATTAGTTTTCGAAAAACAATGAATGAAAATATACACATTAATAGCAAAGCCTCTTGAATTATAGATGATATTCTTAATTCAGATAAATATTGACAATAAATAACTGGTAATTTATCTGAATAGCGTCGAAAAATATACAATCATACGTAATACATACAAAACAACAAATAACTATACAATAAATCTACCAGGCTAGGGAAAAATTACTAATGAGAAATTTCAAGTACGGGTTGTTGAGTAATCATAATTGTAAAATTTATATCCTAGCCATGATTTACCAGAGATATACAGTTGATTAAGGTAAATTTTAATTTGCCTTTTAAAGTCGCTTAATTTTTCATTGTTTTTTATTTCTTTAGGCAATTAATTCCAAGTTCGGATAGCGGTATTAATGAATGATTCTTTCATAATTTTTTTCTATATCTAATACATGAATAATGTTTTGATCTGCAGTTCTACTTATGAATAAAACCAGGCATAGAAATCATATTAAAGGGTGGTAAGTTCATTATGAGTTTAAAAAAGTCAACATAGTATTTAAAATGAAAAGCTGTCTTGGGAAATGGATAGATTTTGAAATGTAATTTTTAGTTCTAGAAGAATTTTTCTTTGAAGCATTTAGTGCCCATCTTAATTGGATATCAAGTTTCCTAAAAAACAATCTTTTATGTCATTAAGTAATATATTTGAATAATTTAGGTGACTCATTATAAATGCATGAAAAAATTGAATTATCGCACAGGGGGTAATTGCCTTACAATCATTGAATATGCAGGTATCATCGGCGTATTGAATTAAATTATAATCAGTTGTCGGGTGCATGTCGTTTATATATACTCAAAAGAAGGGGACCTACAATTGTTCCTTGAGGAACACCATTGTTAACAGGCAGCCAATTAGAAAAAACATCGCTTATCTTTACTCTCTGAAACCCATACAGGATAATTTTTTATTAGTATGCTATGATTAATCGAATCAAAAGCTTTAGAAAGATTTAGGCAAGCAATAGCTACAAACTTATTTGCGTCCAGTGACGACCTCCAGTTTTCTGTGGCTCTTAAAAGGGCATCAGTGATTGAGAAATTTTTTCGAAAACCAAATTGAGTATTTGACAGTAGGTTGTACTTATTTAGGTATTCAGTTATTTGATCGTGCAATAATCTTTCGAATACTTTGCTTAATGGAGATGTGATAGAAATTGGTCGATAACTTTGGGCAACTGATGGGAGTAACATGGTCAAGTTTTAAATAATCCGGAAAATTATTTTTTATGCATTCATTAAAAATAAAATTTAAGGTATTGGCAATTATATCTGCAGGGATTTTAATTGTCCACAAAGGACTTTTGTTGGGCTTAAGTTTATGAATAGGCAAATCCAAAGCAAAAATGATAAATCAATAAGCAGCCAAATACTGAATATAAAAATTTCTTGATCCATACTCTTGCCAAAATGGGTTATTCAGAAGCCTATATTCATAAAAATCGGTTAAACAACAAAGACGTAAATATCAATAGCGTAACAAATATCCAACAGATAGTGAAGCACTACACGGATGGTAAAAGTTATCGAGAATGTTTAAGATCAGGAAGAATTTCTTGAACGATATCTCGGCAGTATGAATTTCTTTGACAAATGAACAGATTGAGAAACGATCTTGAAATAATATGAAAATCTATTTTTAATTTAGTTTTGCATTATTATGCTTAAAAACACTGTTATATTACATGCTGAAATGCTACTGTTGAAATCAAAAAGATCATTTTCTGACACCCGTGTATTTAATCAATCAAGAAAATTGCAAAAAATAGCACTATAAATTCATTCAACGTTTCTAATTTAGTCACTAGTCACATGAATTACTCTATTAATTTCTAACTAAATTAGCTACTAAACAATTGATGCTAATTTTAAACATGCCTTAACTTCTTGTAGCAAAAAACATTTAATTACAATAGGTATATACGCAACTTTGCGTCAAACTCTTATCGTATTAATTTAACCGCTGTCAGCTTTCATTAAAACATCTGTCATTTCCCATAGTTAAAAAAAGGAAATTTCATTTCATAATAAAAATTGTAAAAATTAAGGGAATAGATTGGAACTTCGATTTAGACTTGGGTTGCTTATTAATACTAAATATCGGCCTCAATTCAAAGAGGTATTCAATCTGTACGCCAATGTCGAATTTGCCATTGCAGAGGACTCGCCTTATTTTAATTTTGAAGATAATCTATTCATCCTGAACTAATAACATATATATAGGTACATTCATAACAAAGGAAGAAAAAAATTTTTCTTTCGGGCAATTATGCTTGGTATAATTCATTATTAAGCACAACTTTAAATTCTAGTGATTTCTATGCAACAAACAGCAATTGATAACGTAGTTTGTAGTTTGCTAAGTATCAAATAATATCAATTTTCAATTGTTACGGCAGTTAAACTAACGGTTTTCTTTTATAAAGATCTTTTGTGAAGTGAAATACTTTTTATAAGTCGAAATTTGCATTAAGTAATTGCGGTAATATGCAATTTCAGAACATGTTAAATATATTGGACATGTTTTATAATTGAAGTATTTTGAAACTACTAGTAATTAATTCCACACTTGCCAGTCTCAACTAAGCATCTTTGAATTCCATCTAAATACATCATCGATTGAGTTGTTAAATTATTGACTTATAATAGAGAGCGCTGAGTTAATGTCAACTACTGGCATTGAAATTGTTTATCAAGATTTATAAATTTCAAGTTTGGCTTAAAGGTATCCCTCTACGCCAAAATAATTTTAAGACTTTTTATGATAATAATTAATTAAACCAAATTTGAAACTGATGGAAATTAAATTCCGGTACTAATTAAAATAAATGCTTAAAGATCTTCGAAATACAAAATAACACCATTTAAACCACGCCAAAATGTACAATTATACAAGAATTATATATTAGAAAAAGTCGAAGAATTTAGCGATGATTGAAAATGATGGTACTTGCTCATGTTGGTTAATCCACTCATATGATGATAGAATTCCTCCTTCTCAACTTGTATGACAATATCCTGTATACCTAAATCTTTCAAAATCCCAGTAACCTAAAAACACACATTAAATGAACTCCTTGCAATTATTCTGCACACCTAAAAAATTGCGGAACAAATGAAAATTTACTCATTTTGTATTTTATAATTAAAAATTATTAAATTGCTGAAAAATTAATTTGGACATTGCTACATTGAATAAAATTGAATAAATTCAGAAAAAAGCTTCATATTGCTATCCAAAAATATTCTTGTCGTTTGTCAAATTCAATTACTAAAAATTTATTCAAAATCCATGTAAAGAATTGGTGTTGCATTGAAAACAATTCAATTGCTCAATGTCAATAAAATAGAGCTGCTGTGGCGAATGCCTTTTATCTCTGAAATTGAAGGAAACTTATTGAAGTACTCTAATGATGAAGGAAAACAATTGAATAAAAATACATAAAGATTCTCAATACTTATGTCATTTTAGGATGCAAGAAAATACTTACAATATTTACGATTTTTTGCTCTTGAGCTATGGGTGTAACATGAAGCTGCATTGTGCAGCAGACTAAATTTGAAGAATGGCGCCAAACATGAGATTCCTTGCAAGAAATAACATCCTCAACCTCGAGAATCTAAAAAAACATTTAAAGGTGCATAATTAATAAATTCGCATGTTTATGTTTACTATCAGTCATACGCAAAAGGAAACAATTCCAAAACACAAAATACACATTGTAATTTAAAAGTGACTTTTGTTAATCGTTAGAATCTCACCTTCTCATCAATGACAATATTACTTCCTTAATTCTGCAAATGATCATAGCAAGCGAAAAGCAAAATTGAAAAGCAAAACCAATATACTGGAAATGAATGTGAAAAAATTAGTTTAAAAATTACAATTCAAATACAGAATTTATTGCAACCTTAGAAAACGCTTCTTTTAATGCAGGTTTCATTTCTGAAGGTGTAGCGTTGAGTAGAATTCTTGAAGTATCCTGGAGAAGAGGATATACCGACATAGCAATCAGAATGGCAATAATGATGGAACAAATAGGATCGGCAATGACCCAGCCAAATTGATTTATTAAAAATGAAGAAAAAATTACGCCAACACTGCCAAGGGTATCAGCAAGGATATGTAGAAACACTCCTAAATTATGCATAAAGTCAATGGAAAAAATTAATATTGTAAAAGAAATTATAAAAAGGAAAAAATATCTATAGACAAACATTTGAAGCATAAAAAATCATTAAAAATTTCTACAATAAAAAATTCATTTGTATCAAACCATTCGCAAAAGCAAGAAAGACCTCTTTCCATGCTTTAGATTCAATTCATTTAATGAACTGTTTCCTCATTATTTCAAAAGTTTACCAAAATAACCAAAGAAAGTATACGAGTGATGTAAGAATTACATTCACGTATACTCATTCACACTAGTCCATAAAACTCTTAAATTCAAGGCAGTGTTAGAGCCTGCCTTCCAATTATGAACTTAAACTGCTAAAATACTTTCAAAAACAAGATGAACGAAGAAATTGGAAGACCCAAAATCAAGAAAACAAGTGGGTACAATGAAAAAAAATTAACCGTCACATTTCATCATGAACATTTCATTTGAAAAATGATTGCACAACTAAACTTCCTAGTTGCCGATCGGATAGTTGAGTGTTTTGTTGCAATGGATTGGAAAGATAGTTCACTTTTGCAAAAAAAATATAAGAAAAATATTAAAATAATTGTTTTATTCATTTATAAATAAATGCGAATATCGAAGCAGAAATGACAATGAAATCTAAATTTTAGTAGTTCTGTACATGGAAATAGTTCTGAAATTCAACATTTTGGTATTACTGGGGTTTTCGAATGGGAGAAAAACGTAGTGAACTGTGAAACTAAATTGTAATGACGGCGATTATTCGGTTACAGAAAAATTTCAGTGCTGTGCACAGAGTCGCTCATAACGTTTTTTTAGATGATCCTTCTTGTATATAAATAGCAGATAACACTGAGAAGCCAATAGTGATAAGGTCAAAACAGACAGTAGTGTGTTTTGTTAGAAATATGTTATAAATCCCACAAGAACATAAAAAAGAAGGGACACACATTTGTCAATAAATAATTTGAATATTAATGCTTAAGTAGTTCTGGACTTACCACCATTGACTTGTTACGTATTTATATTATCAATAACGAAGATTTTTCAGAGTCATCTTATTAACTAGTTTTTAGTTCAAAATAGTTGAAAATTGATATTATTCGCAAAATGTAAGTAAAACAATTTAAATTGGTCTGGTTTTTTAGTTTGAAAAATAACTAGGTTTAAAATATGTTACTATTATAAAAAGCATATTGGAGCCCATTGCCAGGGTAACATTTTTACTGATAACGCTTTTTTGTCAAATTCAAATGTCATACGGTTGAAGTCGTACATCTAAAGGATCAGTCAAATGACAAATGAAATCATTTTGGGTATTAACGGAATATATTTCTAACAGTGGGAGAATATTGTGTGCAAGTTGCATACCTATTTTCACCACAAAACTCTAATTCAATAGAGCAAAAAACTTGTTACGAAGAACAAGCAGGTTCGTTTAATAAATGCAGATTTATTGGAATATCCTCAACAACTTTATGTAGCAGCATATTTAATGGCGCCAATACGATTTTATTATTACGATTGGTGTTTTGGCTTTTGGTGTTCTTAGTTTAAATATTATAATTACTTGCTTAGTGATAGCAAAAAAATTAAACTCAGAGCTAGTTACCCTTCATGTTTGTGTTTTGGTGGATTTTGGGTTCTCCTTCAGAACCATGATGGTGATCATGATCATGACCATGGCTATGGCTGTGATCATGGGAGCCGTGATTGTGAGAATGGCCGCCATGATCATGACTACATCCCCCACCGCCGTGATGATGAGCTTCATGAAAGGAGACTATCCCAAAAAGATTGACAATCAGTCCAAGAACAGACACAACCTTAAAATCAAAATTTAAAATTAAGAAAAACCAAATGCAAAATCGAGGTGTAATTTAAATATAACTAATAAATGTCAAATGACATACCACTAATCTACCAGCTTCTTTAATATCTGGTGGATCAAACAAACGATCGACAGCTTCAGTGAATACAAAGAATGCAATAACAAGAAGAAATAATCCATTCACAAATCCAGATAAAACTTCTACACGACCATATCTAAAAATTACAAATGCTGAAGAAAAATGCAACTAATAATATCTATGACTTTAATGAACAAATTTTTGCATGGTATCGCTAAGTGACTGATATTAACGTAATTAAGCATTAAGAAAGTATAAATAAAAATTCTTAGTTGGTGTAGAAATTGCCTTTTTTATATTGTATCGTCAGAATTTGACTTAAAAAATTTATTGAAACAATAACTTAAATATTTAATGCTCCTTCATTCTAATAAATATTAACAATTTTCCTTATTTGGGAGATGGGGGCTTTAATATGTAGAAAATTACAAACTAATTTCTATTATTCGTACTCTAGAAACAATATTGACCTTGTGAATTCAAAAGTATACAATTAACTGATATAACTTTCAAGAGTTAAAGGGGCTGTGATTACAGTAGAATATTATTGTTTACATTAATCTGCAAATATATCATAAAATCAAGGGTGTTTTAATTTAAATAACAAAATGCAACAATTTCATAGTGTTTACAATTCATTGTAGCAATCTGCATATGTAGAGGTAATATAGTTGTCAATATTTTAAAAACTTTGTTGAAAAAATTACTTCTTAAATTTTATCAAACGCGCTATTTCTGTGCTGAATAAATAATGAAGTTATTCTAACATTCATTAGATAAAACAATTCAGTTTAATTAAAATGTAACGAAAGGCTACATAGTTCTAGTTGTCAATGCAAACAGTTTTTGGCTACATGGTGAATGGCTTTTACATATTTTGGCAGTTATTGAAAATTATTAGAGCGTATTTTCTATTTCCATTAATCAGTGACTCGGTGGACAGTTGATAGTTGCCAATAGATGCAAATATCGTCCCATTTTAACAAATTGCAAAATAAGTTGTGTTTTGTGATAAATCACTTCAAACCGTTTTGTATGTTTAATTAATGTTGATCTTCTGATTGAATAAATTGATTTGTTTTTAAAGCTTTTCAAGATAGCAAAAGGTCTTTCACAATCTAAAGTTTTAAGCATGTTTGTAAATGATATTCTTGGCGCATTAAAAATGGATAAAAACAATATTCTGCAAGAATAGTTTCAGTTCCATCAAAACCAATTTTTTATGCCTAGAGACAAGAACTACACGACTATTTTAAATCAAACGTAATTATTTAAGAGCCGAGGTAAAAATATTCCAATTGAATTTGGCAAAAAATCGCCCCTCCTTTTTTTTAGAAAATTAGTTAAATACTAGCGAAGTGGTCAAAAAGTATACTCTAAAATATCATTACTAATTGCATGAATTTACGTGTTAAATTAAACCTTCCGCGTGTGATTAAGTGGTTAACTAGGGGACTATTATGAACTCGTTGCCTTCTGAATATAATATGTGGTGAAAAACCTTTCAAACAATTTATATAATGTGTTAACTAATTGTTAGGGCGACCAAAAGTATATAAAGTAAACTTTTTTTGTAGTTTGGAAATTTTCTGAGGTGGCCAAAAAGCACTTCCTTTTCATTAGGGGGTCACTGTGAAGAAAGTTATAAGGTACCCAAAAGTATAAAATCGTTTTGGGTAGATAAAGTATAAAAAGTATTTTTATAAAATATAAAGTAAATAAAATAAAAAATTAAAGTAATTTTTCGGTTTTTTAGTCAAATTTATTGCAAAAAACACCCTGCTGTTTCATCACTTTGCATAACTGTGTGCCTGGAGAATGGTGCCGAATGTTTGTTAGGAAGCACGCAAACGATGCAACTTTTTTGAGAAAGTAATTATAGCTAGTAATTTAATAGGGCAATTTTGAAATATTTTGAATTCCTCCAATCCGATTTCTATTTATAAAGTTGCATCGTTTGCGCGGGACCTTCTACGACCCATTGCATAACTGTGGTACCGAATTGTCTATACACACTTGAACTGCTACATAAAACAAATAGCATCCTGTTGTGAAACAGCACAGTCGGCAGTCATGCTAAAACCGCTGTACCCTCGTTAACCAATGTTCTTAAATATGTCTCCGAATTTCCGAATGAGTTCAAAAAGTTTCCGCAGAATGAACTGTATTTCGTTTTCTGCTGTTGCATTGTTTTATCTGAGAAAAGTCAGATGGTAACAAGGCATACCGATTCGGTAAACACCAGAAGGGAAAGACACTAATTAAACCAAAAGATCCGAAGCAACAGTTTATTCCAAGAATCCCCAAAGATTTACGCGGATGTTGTTCGCGCATTTCTATCTGCTGACATTCCCCTGAAGATCAGAAATCCAGAATTGCAGAGACCTTTCCGAGATATGGGCCATTCACTGCCGAGTGAAACCTCTTGTTGAGATAAAGTCACACAACTTGTAAATGAAGAAAATGCTCGCGTGAGAGAATTGCTGACAAACCAGAACATATTCCTGATTGTAGACGAAAGCGATGTTGAAGGGAAGAAGATTCTGGCTATTCTTGGTTGGTAGCCCTGATAAGACTTACATGATAAACTACATACCACTGGAACAGTCTCCAAATGCTCCAATTATCCTGCAAACCATTGACGATGTACTGCGGCAGCTGGGAATAGAGAAGCAATAGCTTTCTCTTGCCCAGTGATGCAGCAGCGTACATGATTTGCACAGGAAAACAGCTGAAACTGCTTTACCCCCATGTCGGCCAACATCAGTTGCGGTAGAACGCAGTTTTTCTATTTTAAAGAAAATACTGGCAAAAGATCTTAACTTTAAAGTAGATAACATGAGAAAATACATTATATTGCACTACAATTTTGTCAGCGTTTAAAATTATAAATTTTGTTTTTTTCTGTGAAAAATAATTTTTTAAGGTTACTTTTTTCTTTTTGAGGAAATAAAGTATACAAATAAGGTAACTTTCTAACTTTTTCGTTAGGTATAAATTAGGTAGCTTTTCCCAAAGGTTAGGGAACTTTTCCTGATTTTTAAGGTATATTTTCGGTAGCCCTACTAATTGTATTCAGGAGGAAACTAGGCCCCAACGCATTAGTTAATAAAATTGTTAATGGTATTTTAGAGTATCCTCTTTGGCTTCTTCCTTTATTAGATGTATTGGATTATTAGTTCTAAAGCGTTTCCACGTTCAATCAAAACGAGTTTCACAAAATACCATCACAATGGAAGGTCACTTAAGATTTTTAGGGCGCAAACAGCTATTCAAATATTTTGCTAGCTTTTAAGAGTACTCGATTGTTTTGATGCTTTTTACAAGAGATATCATTTGAATTGTGATTCTCCAAGCGTATTCTCGAGACTTGCTTACCAGAAAGGAAGAGCATATTTTAATCTGCAAATTACTATGGTTTGTCACATCAAACACTATCGTCTCATTTTCACTTCAAATCGAAACCGAAACTGGTTTAAACCGCACAATCACTATTGAGATTTATCTAGTTTCATACAAGTACATGTACACTATAGATTCTTTGAGAACAATTTAAAATAGTTAAGTGCAATTTTATTAGAAATACGCAATATTATCTTGCTATGTTGAATTTTTTGTAAGGAAATTAACTTGTTTGAATCTGGAAAACAATTCATATTTACTTAGATACCAACTTCCTTCTCTCTTTTTAAATACGTTGCATTGCATTTTAGACAAGCACAATTTCCGATTGCACACGATTTAAGCATAACGCATCAATAGAAAAATTCTGAGGGGCCAGACCTTTGACAGTTACTCAATTCGATTGATGAACGAATTTTCTAAAATTCTTCAGCAGCAGTAGAACGTCTATCGAAAAATATTTTGTTCCAAAACGTAACATCACCTCAGAACATCTCAAATAGCATATTATGGTCTATTGGAACATGCGTGAAATAAATGCATGATTTTTGCATTAATTTTGGCAAACAAATATTTTTACACCCATTAAAAGATTATTTTTACTTTTTGGCATATATTTCGCACAATGTTTTGACATTAAAATCCGCACACAGGGAAGTTTTACTATATTTAATTCCCTATAAATTGGTAAAGTTCGCTAATAAAAATAAGGAAAGAAGGGTCTTTCGTTTAAAGAATTTTTACATATTTAAAAAATTATGGGCGTAAACAGCAGAAAAACGATGTTAAGTGTCCCACAGAAAACTTCACTTAAAATAAAAATATAGTTAAAACGATATTATTTTAATCAAACTATAAAGCATTTGCATTACAAGTTCGATATAATTAAACTAGCTTTTCTTCCTACGGAGCAGCAACCTCTGACTTTGCGCACAGTCTGCCTGGTCGGGACTCACTCATTTACTTTCAGAAAACAAAATAATTCAGGATAGTTGTTGTTGCCATGGACATTAGACTGCCCCATTATCTGAACACTAAGTATGTAAAAAAATTGAATAGTTTTACAAAAATCGGATTTCTCACTGAAAAATATTTGCATGTATTTTAGGCATAAGAATAAATTTTATCATTGCATGAGCGGGCCCAACCTCATAGATGCGTCCTTTAAAAGGTTTCAATATTTCTAAACAGGCTTGGAAAAAGTGCGGACAAATCGATTTGTTACATGAAAGTAACGATAGCGGAAATAGGGTTAAATAAATGTGTTAGCTGTTAATGAACATGCAAAATGACGGATATATTGTTTGGAGTTCGCTCTGTTCAAAATTGCAAATGTACATAATTCATTACATATATGTGTAGAGTTCTTTTCGCATATTATAGAAGGAACTTTTAACTGCAAACTATACGTCACAATAATCAAGTAAAATGTTGGTACCATTGCCTAAAATGAAGAACGGCTTGAGTTAAATTATTTATGAATTGTCATTGAATTCACACATCCAATTGATTCAGATTACATGTACTGCAATCATTTAATGAAATATTATTAAACATTAAAGAATTAATTTAACAAAAAATCGCAAATCACATTTGTGTAAATTTGATAAAAAGTAGTAGTAAATATTTATGCCATAATCAACTGTAGTTAGGATATGAAGTACAATTACCTATAATTCTACAAGGGTGATGTGTCAATCTAACAGTTCTAAGAATGTTGAAAATATATTTATTATATACAAAAGTGAAATGCACAGAGATGGAAATTCAAATAACTATCCTGTTTTTTTTTGCTATAAAAATTCGAGAATTGCATTTCAATTGATACCAGTTTCGAATAGAAAACTTATAAAATCTATTGCAGCACAAACAATACATCATATATTAAAATGATTTTTAAAAAATGGGGGGATAGAAATTGAAATTGAGCCAATATGAGAAACCTCATAAAATTTGAATTGAACACACTAAGAACTAATTGATTTTCAATATTTTGTTATATTACGTTTTACGCATTAAACATTAATGACTTGCTTTTTCACGGAAAGAACTAGCTTTCTAGTCTAGACTTTTTAAGATAACTAATATTATATTGCACCCGACTCAGATAAAAAAACTCTCACTAAGTAATGTAAGGGATTTACACCAGGACTTTTAGCTGGACGTGGTAAAGCAGGCAAATTTACTTCATGAAGGCAATCTTTTGCTTTGTAACTGCATTGTTTTGTTTCAATGTATATATTTGCTTGATTTTGACCTTTCTTCTAAAAAAATGTCATTTCCGTTCTCCTTTAAAGCAAAATTCTCTTTAAATCATCAGCAATTCGCCTCCTTGCTGCATTTTGCAAAAGTACTGTTCAATTTTTTTTCATCATGCCATTTCTTAATCTAGTCAAGCCTCTCTTCACTCATTTATAGGGGAGGGGCTAGTCTATGGTTTTTGGTCAAAGGTATTGCAGATTTTCTCTTCTTATATTTTAAAATGTGTGATGAACTTAGTGTTTCTCATTTCTAAAGTGGTCCCTAATTTTGTTGATGTCATGTTTCCTTTACTAGCCTCTCTGAATAGCCAAACTGATTGTAACAATATTGCAGACTGCAGTTTACATTTGATATTTACTAAATTGAACAAGATAATATGGAAAAAGTAATCTAGATGATCTCTTTCCAAACAAAAATACATGCAATTATAGAAACTAAATATTTCCAGTCTTCCAATATTGCATACAAAATTGTAAAACGAAACCATTTGATGTNAGTAATGTAAGGGATTTACACCAGGACTTTTAGCTGGACGTGGTAAAGCAGGCAAATTTACTTCATGAAGGCAATCTTTTGCTTTGTAACTGCATTGTTTTGTTTCAATGTATATATTTGCTTGATTTTGACCTTTCTTCTAAAAAAATGTCATTTCCGTTCTCCTTTAAAGCAAAATTCTCTTTAAATCATCAGCAATTCGCCTCCTTGCTGCATTTTGCAAAAGTACTGTTCAATTTTTTTTCATCATGCCATTTCTTAATCTAGTCAAGCCTCTCTTCACTCATTTATAGGGGAGGGGCTAGTCTATGGTTTTTGGTCAAAGGTATTGCAGATTTTCTCTTCTTATATTTTAAAATGTGTGATGAACTTAGTGTTTCTCATTTCTAAAGTGGTCCCTAATTTTGTTGATGTCATGTTTCCTTTACTAGCCTCTCTGAATAGCCAAACTGATTGTAACAATATTGCAGACTGCAGTTTACATTTGATATTTACTAAATTGAACAAGATAATATGGAAAAAGTAATCTAGATGATCTCTTTCCAAACAAAAATACATGCAATTATAGAAACTAAATATTTCCAGTCTTCCAATATTGCATACAAAATTGTAAAACGAAACCATTTGATGTCATTTATCAATGGGATTTTGTTGTGTTTAATGGATGCATAACCACCTTGAAAACGAATTAAAATGGTTTCCATATTCCACAGCTATTTGGTGTGGTACCAAATGTTAAAGGAATCTATTCAATACAGGCGCAATGCAACATACATATCTTAGAAAACGATTACAAATTTTTCAAATTGACGAATGCGAAATAAATATTGGCAAGATGTGATAACAAAACACGGCCATTCACGCTTGTAGCAACACTAAAGCTTAAATCATAACAAACAACGGATACTCGTCTGTAAACATAAAGAAATGTCAATATCACTTCCTAATAAAGTGTGTGGCACACTACGTCAACTCGCACACTCGTTAACATCAAAACAACTCAAGAACCTGTCGGAAGAAGCAATTTTTGAAATATTCAACCCAAGCGATAAAGCCAAATCTGAATCGCTCAATGGTGTTTGTCTACTGTACTTAAAAGCCGTGAATGAATCCGCGAGCAAGGAAGACCTCAAAGGGTTAATAGTCGATGAATTAAATTTTGACGAAGAGCAATTCAACATATTGTCCAAAATATTCTTTAAAAACGAACAACAATTAAAGGAACTCCTAGTTTCAACAAGTGACGGTAATTTTCATATTAAATAATAACCTCGCAAAGTCAAAATCATTCAATGAATTCAATCGCATGATTTAGTGCGTATAAATCAAGTCCTTCACTAAATGCAATCAATATAAGACACAAAAATGTAAAGTGTAATTTGAAATAGAACAAGCAATTCTAGTTAAAAATTGAATTTGTAATAGGTGACATTCACAGATTCAATAAAAGTTCATATAAAACCAAGTAACAATTGAGCTCTTGTGTTCAAGACAAAGTGTTACATTAAAATTAGTAAATAAGAGTAAACGTTGACGATTTTGTTGTGTAATTAAATGCTCCTCATTAACTGCAACATTCCTCAAACCATTTGTTATTAAATTACTAAACATTGAATATAAGACATCTGTAAACGGAAAATGGAATGATTTTAAATTGTGAAACCCTGATATTTTGTTAATTCAGAGGACTACAAGAGTACAAAATCAAACAATTATAAAATTTAAGTGTCACACACTCCAATTCTTTCTTATAATTTTACAATCTAATTTATTGCATTTAGAACAATGGCCTATAGTCACTGACATGGATTGGCGATTAGACGCAGTAATTCAATCCAGTGCCTTGAATAAGCGGAACCAAGAGCGATACTTAATAAAACTCCATACAGATGAAAATATTCCGATTTCTTTCAACTGTTCTTTCGCACAGCTTCAGGATTTAGCCTTCAATCTCAATCAGGCTCTCAAATCCATTAACCGACTTATCAATAAATAAAACTTTAAAGTCTCGATTTTTTTGTTGAACTCATTCCCTAATACCTTAAATTTTAAAATGGGTGAAAAAATGAATTTTAAAAACAGGTTCACCTTGAATCAGAAATGTTGTTGCGTAAAATTCACGTATTCGATCCTATTTAAGATCGAGTTTGTTCAGTTAACTTGCTTTTTGATATTCACAATTGTATAAAATCGATTTGCACACGCGTCAATTGTGATCGTAACACTCGATTGTAAATGTGTGCATTTTTAAAAAAATAATATAACACTGTTTAAGAAAAAAGCAAAGTTTTATAAAAAAATTACTGAACATTTTTTGTATTACTATCTCATTTCTAAATTTAACGCTAAACTTACAACAAAACCAAAATAAATGTGCTGAAATTACATTACATATACTGGTGCTCACAAAATTGGAAATGTTAATCAAATATTAAAGATCCTATAAAACGTAGAATATTTAAATACATAAACTAAAGATTAAGTAATTGTGCCTAGATAGGACTTCGTAATATTATAAAAATAAAGTATTCAATTAAAGACAAACGCAGTCTAAAATAGTAAACAAAAAAACTAATAAAGATAATTAAAAAATAAATTCTAAATTAAAATTAGAAAATTAAGAAGTTCAGTCCGCTTTGCTGCTGTTTCTAATCGCTTTATAAGTAAGACCGCCAATTACAAGACGCTTTGAATATAAGCGAATTACGGCAGAGCGGAAATAGATCCGACTCTTCAACGAAGCCGTAATCTTTGTGCAAAGCTTCCCGTCGTGTTCCAGGGTACGTTAAAAGAGCGGAATCGTTTCTTCAGCGAAGCGAACAAATTATATTCACGGCGATCTCCCGTCGTTACCGCCTTCAAAATTTAGTATATATAGACGGGTAAATTTGTAGTCATTATTCGCACATTTAACAGCAATGCCTTTCAAACGACGTTTGTCTTTTTCAGCTTCGTTCAGTAAAGTGTCCTTTCAGATCCATCCTCGTCGCTCATATCGAATGCTGGTATCAAATGATGACCTCTTAGACGTATCATACAAAGTCGAGCAATATGATGATGGTTGGCTTGGATTTGCAATTCTCCAATCAGGACAAACATTCGCAAGCGATCGATTTTCTCAAACTGAAAAGGACGCAAGATTTATTGCGTCGAAGGTCGCCGCTTCTAACATATTTTCGAATAATTTTCAAGAAGGCATCGATAGTAATGAGCTACCAAGTGTCATTCAAAAAGTTTGCTTCGACTCCAATGAAGAAATCTCCGAAAGAGCAGTCAAATACATTCTCCAATCGATTTCTACAAAATGCGCTCATCTTCCTGATATAAGAACTGAATTGCTCTTCCAAGTGTGTCATTGGAGTGGGCGGCTCAAATCATTTCGAGAATTCAAATATTCTGTACGTCAGATCTCGCAAATGCTGAAATCGTTCGACTTGATGATACAATTTTGCGTTGGTGATTGGATCGAAAAGGAACGTGTTCATAATGGTTGTCTAGATGAAGAACGCAAACGCTGCATAGAAAACATGCACAGACGAAGAAAGCAGAAGAAGAACATCGCGTTGGAAGAATTGAAGATTTCAGTGCTTGAACAAGCGAAGAAGAAATATGACTTTTACTCATAATTTACATTAAATAATTTTGTAATTTAATCGTATTTGTGTTGCATGTTTAAAATAGATTAGATTTAGTTGATTTTATTTCACTAAATTCTGTATACTAATGTAATAAGTTCAAAATTTTCGAATATTCCAAAATATCATTTTAGACATGTTTANTTACTCATAATTTATATTAAATAATTTTGTAATTTAATTGTGTTTGTATTGCATGTTTAAAATAGATTAGATTTAGTTGATTTTATTTCACTAAATTCTGTATACTAATGTAATAAGTTCAAAATTTTCGAATATTCCAAAATATCATTTTAGACATGTTTATATAACTTATTAAGATATACTTTTCCTATATCGAACAAAATTTAATATTTAGACATTCTAGCGTTCGAATATTTTTTACAAGGTACTTTTAGTTGTTAAGATACATAAAATAAAACTTTCATATGAAAACTTCTGCTTTTAGTGAAAAACTTCAAATTTAAAAATAAAACCAAAAACATTCTGAGGAACAGGGACGTATGTACATGTATATGTAGGTTTTACCGGAAGGTGGGGCCAATTATATTTTGTGTAGAATAAAGTGGGGCCAGTCAAAATTTCTCTAGACATAAGTATTTTCGAGGAATTTATATTAATTGTAATCTAATTAATTTCGCAGCGGTAGAAATCACAATACATGTAATAAAAGGCTGCGGTACGTGCATGAATGGGACAACGCTAGGCTTTGCGCCTAATGGGACAACATCAGCGGAATCGGAACGGTTAAGTTATTATGCCTATTTCACTGTGCATGTAAATAAACCGGTATAAAACGATCAATCAGAATTCAGCTAGCCACGCTTAACATTCATCGTGATTTTTCTGTGTGATCTAGTTGGTTTATTTATTCTTTTAATTACATACAATTGTGGGTTGGAATTGGAATGGATAATTTCGTAACAAAACGGCCTTCATCTTCCACTGGAATTTCTAGGGAGGAACCGGTTGCTAAGAGGGAAAAGCACACGGTCATGAAGCGCATCAAATCTTACTTGAGAAACAAAATGGCAGATCAAAGACTTTCGGACTTGATCATTTTGAGTCTTTATAAAAAACGTTGTTAAACTTTCTAAAGATTTGATTTTAAACAAATTTGTGAAAGTTCATGGAAATACGAGAATTCGTTTGATTCCTTGAATTAAAGTTCCAGTTGACAAAGTTTTTTTTAAAGTTGACTCAGATTGTGGGGCCAAGGGTGGGGCCAGTAGTCTTTTTGATGGGGCCGTGGCCCCATCCGGCCCCACCCTAAATACGTCCCTGTTCCTAACTGCCTCAAATATGTAGACGACAGCACGACATTGGAAGCTGTCCTCGTGAATAACCACCGAATGCAAAAGCCATATTGAAAAATGCCACTGTATTTAGAATGATTTCAAATGCTAGCTCTAAGAATTTTGGCACCTAATTATACATATATAGAAGCATGCAACATGCAAAGTTTTCAATGCCACCACTCTATATCAACAGCGTGAAAAAATTATGTGAAACATTCAGTCCGGGGGCTTATTCCTAATATTCAGGTATTTTTGCCAATATTATCCTTGTTGTTATACAGAATGGCTCAGAAGATCCTATGTTTTTGTCAAGATTGCAAAATATTTTGTGAGTCACTATCGTGTGTAAACAGATACAATCTTGTCTATGTAAATTTCATTGCTATATTTGAAGCTTTTAGTTTGATGGTAGGCCCCTTTGACGCTCGAGTNTATATATATATATATTTAGAAGAAACATAATTAGTTTTCGTCATAATTTAGATTTAATAGATAATGAATGTTAACAGAAAATAAATTTAACAGACTTTAATTGAAAGGATATATTGGAGTTCTAATAATATTAAAATTTTACGCATCTGATTTCATTATGCACTGATATATATTTAAAATTGTAAAATAAATGTGTTTTCATTACCTTTACATCGACTATTGCCTTCAAGATTTGTAATATTGCAAAACGCTTTGAATAGAAGCCGAAAAGGGGAGAGCGGAAATAGATCCAATTCTTCAACGAAACGGTAGTCTTTGAACAAGCCTCCCGCCGTCTTCCAGCGCGCGCTAAAAGATCGGAATCGTTTGTTCAGCGAAGCGAACAAATTTTATTCCCGGCGATCTCCCGTCGTTACCGCCTTAATCTCTTTCCAAATTTAGTATATATAGACGGGTAAATTTGTAATCATCATTCACAACAGCAATGCCTTTCAAACGACGTTTGTCTCTTCCAGTTTCGTTCAGTAAAGTGCACTCTCAGATCCATCCTCGTCGCTCATATCGAATGATGGTATCAAATGATGATTTCTTTGAAGTATCTTACAAAGTCGAGCAATTTGATGAAGGCTGGCTTGGATTTGCAATTTTCCAATCAGGACAAACATTCGCAAGCGACCGATTTTCTCAAACTGAAAAGGACGCAAGATTTATTGCATCGAAGATCGCCGCTTCTAACGTATTTTCGAATAATTTTCACGAAGGCATCGATAGCAATGAGCTACCAAGTGTCATTCAAAAAGTTTGCTTCGACTCCAATGAAGAAATCTCCGAAAGAGCTGTCAAATACATTCTCCAATCGATTTCTACAAAATGCGCTCGTCTTCCTGATATAAGAACTGAATTGCTCTTCCAAGTGTGTCATTGGAGTGGGCGGCTCAAATCATTTCGAGAATTCAACTATTCTGTACGTCAGATCTCGCAAATGCTGAAATCGTTCGACTTGATGATACAATTTTGCGTTGGTGATTGGATCGAAAAGGAACGTGTTCATAATGGTTGTCTAGATGAAGAACGCAAACGCTGCATAGAAAACCTGCACAGACGAAGAAAGCAGAAGAAGAACATCGCGTTGGAAGAATTGAAGATTTCAGTGCTTGAACAAGCGAAGAAGAAATATGACTTTTACTCATAATTTACATTAAATAATTTTGTAATTTAATCGTATTTGTGTTGCATGTTTAAAATAGATTAGATTTAGTTGATTTTATTTCACTAATTTCTGTATACTAATGTAATAAGTTCAAAATTTTCGAATATTCCAAAATATCATTTTAGACATGTTTATATAACTTATTAAGATATACTTTTCCTATATCGAACAAAATTTAATATTTAGACATTCTAGCGTTCGAAAATTTTTTACAAGGTACTTTTAGTTGTTAAGATACATAAAATAAAACTTTCATTTGAAGAACGTCTGCTTTTAGTGAAAAACTTGTCAGATGTTTCAAATTTAAAAATAAAACCAAAAACATTCTGAGGAATGAAAAATAAATTCATTAGCAATTTCATGTTTATTTAATTATAGTATTTCAGTTCGCTTAGTTATTAAATTGATAATCAACAACAGGCCTAAAAGAGAATATTGCGAAATGATCCCGAATGCGAAATAAACAAATTAATAAACAAAATGCAATCGATTGCTTTCATGTTGTAGGAGAATTTAGAGGAAATAAACAATGTAATATTTACCTACAAGCTGCCTATTTCCTATTAATTTGACAAATCGTGCTTGCAAATTTCCAAGTCTATTATAAAAATTTAGAAATTCGGACATATGGAGGTAGTCCAGTAATGCTGACAACTTGTACTAAGGTGGATTGTTGCGCATTTACATACTTTTTCAGAAAAGCTTTAAATTCTCTTCATTACTAATGTTCAGGCATTTGTCCAGGGACAGGAGCGATGAGGTCCGGTCCTAAAACGAAACAAAGAGGGGACATTCCTCTATCCTGTCGTGTTTTCAGATTTTGGACATCTTTATGAGTTTGCGTATTATAAGCGGGTAAAACATTTTTCTAGGAAACATCAAAAATTTTAAAACTTCCAAGGCAGTTCAAGGTTGTATTAATAACATGATTTAGTAATTCAGTTCGTGAAATCATCCGTAAATCGAAGATATTGATCCGTTGCACAACCCTACAATTAATATTTGGTTAAAAACTACGAAGTTCTATAATAGGCTGAGAAAATTTCATACAATGAACGCCTTTTCAGTCTTTCGAAATTGTTAAATTAAGATTAAAAACTTGAAAAAAAGGGATAATATTGCGGCATTATAATATTTTAACTGACCGGTAGCAAGGGCGGTTTAGAAACCAGTAAGGCGGAAAGGACACCCTCGGTGGTGGCATTCCTGCTTATGATTTTGCCTATTCATTGAATGAACGTCAATGCTTTAAAAGTTCGAAATCCAGTAGCTGATATAATTTAGTATAAATGAATTAAAATAATAATAAAATTACCATTTACATCATTCAGTTAATTAATTTGTGTAAAAACAACCAGTGCTTGTTAACAGGCAGAAACCGCATTTGGCTTCGCATTGAAAAAATACACCGGTTCCAACTCATATTTGTCATATATTTCAATCACGTAATTTATATATTATATCCTTTGCAACCATGCTACATGTAACATTTTGAACATACTTTGTAAAAAAGGAGTAATAAATGATAAATCTATTTGTTAAGGCTTACCCGTAAGGGTACATCCGATTTCGCTTCCACCGTGACATTACTGCAGCAGCCAATCCCATTATCAAAGCAGAGCAATCGAACAGCATGTGGAAACCATCGGAAATCAACCCCAAACTATTAGTGAATACTCCGTAAAATAGTTCCACGAACGTAAACGACTAAACAGCAATGATCAAGAAACAAACACAAACAAAATTACGAGTTAGTCTAATTTAATACACTTGGAAATACTAAAGTATTGAACTATGTGTAAAAGTAAAAGCATACTAAATTCAAGCAAAGATAGTAAAATATTTGTCGAGAATCCTTTTCGGCAAGAATTTGCTTAAATCCCGTAGCCACAATTGATTGAATCGATTGGGTAGTACGAATGAATCTCTGATTTGCGTATGAGTACAGTGGATTGCCATCAGCGCCATATCCGATAAAAGCTCCCCGTGATGGTCCATTTGCAGGAGCGCTCAAAATCCAAGTACCTAAAAATTAAAATAAGGAAAATCAATTACACGGATTTTAATTCCATTTATTTCTTCCCTCTCCCTCATATCTTTCTATTTCAACTGCACATGTTTTTTCAAAATTATTTACTCTTATACATTGAAAAATCATTTTGTGTTTTTACAATCTCCATTAATATTATCCATACACTCCAGCTTTCCTGCATGATAATTCTTTTCCAATTCTGCAGCACAAACCTTCCTTAAATCATATTAAAATGCAGATGCCATTTGTTACAAACATGAAATGCGGGGAAATTATATAAAAAATGCAAAATTAAACAATGGGAATCACTTATAATTAAAGACGAAAATTCAAGAAATTAAATACATTATCAATCTATATTTAAAAATGAATTTTTCATAATTAAGCCCACCAAATACTTGACAAGGGTTCTCTCCGTGCACAGCAGAAATGCTTCGAATGGGAAAATTGACATCTTGTGCCAGTGCCAGTTACCACGTTTTTGAAGTTCCAGAATTTTTCGAAGGTACGGAAAATGTTTATACAAGTATTTTATGATCAAATCAATTCCAATGAACAAAATAAAATATGCTGATGCATGCGTGTGGTGTGAAAATTTAATGGCTATTAAGAAAATTTTCAAAACAAACCTAAAGTGAATAAGGTTGCGGCTATAACAACCCCACCAGACATGACATGCTGAACGGGAACGTCTATTGAGAAGGGTGTTTGCCAAATATATGCTATAAAAACAGCAGATGCGAATGATACGATTGCAGAAAATGCAGGCCCTCTATGAGCTTCTAGTTTTGCAGATGAGAGCGACTCCCCGTAAAAACTAACCACATAACCAAACACTGCACATAAAACACATAGAGCAGTAGTCGAAGTCCAAGACATTGAACTAGGCGTATTCTAAACAGCAAACACTAAACAATTCGGCAATGATTACAAAATATCAGACAAATGCAATATACAGAAAATAAGAAAACGATGTTTGAGAATAACAGAGAATTTAAGAGAATTAGATAGGAGAATATTTAAATTAAGTTTCCAATTAAACAATGGATTACTTACTGTATCAAGGTAGAACTAAAAGATAAATATTTTTTCATGATTTTTCAAAATTTGTCAAATCAATCTAGACAGAGAAATAACTAGTACGCTACTCTCAAATCTTTTTTAACACAGTAATATCTTTCGAAATAGCATAAGCATAAAACTTGAAAATAAGTTACGATCAAACCATAAATCAATAAACAATAAAAAGTTTAGGAGCAAATGATGAATGGAAGTGCATTCTCGTTCACGAATTAATATAAAAAAATTGGTATGCAGATGAGTGTGTCTTACCTGATAAAATGATGATAAAAGCATGAGTGGAAGTAAAATTACTGTACTTGCAATTGAAGATAAAGTTTGTAAGGTTTTTGCCCCTCGCATTTCAACGGCCAATTTTTTTCTGTAATTGTGAAGCATGGTGGAAGCAAGCAGAGTCACAACTAACAAGATAACTCCTGACTAAATAAAATTGATAATGTTGTTTTAACAGTCAAGCTAAATTGGGAAACGCAAATGATCATTTAGCAAAAAATACAAAAACATTATCGATAGATGTCAGTATTATTTAAGACATTGACAATTAAATTTCAAGGGAAAAACCATTTTTCTATTTTAAAAATTTACTACTGATAGTCCACTGCTAAACTACATAATGTATACTTCTGAGAAGGTTGTACAGCGTAAATTACTTTGACAATGATAAAAATATCAATTGTCTATAAAACTAAGATTCTTCAAATTTGCCTTAAAATGGAATCATAGCAAAAAATGAAATTTAAATGTAATAGATTTGAATTCCGTTTTTGAAAGTATGTTTGATTTAAAAACATTTTAAGCAGTTTTGAAAAAAACTAGAAACAAATAAATATTTAGCAATAATAATGTGTGTGCGTGTGTGTGAAAAATATTGAAATTTAAAGAAATGCTCATTTATATAAAATTGCACGACCTTTTAACAAATTGCACTGTTCTTTGTTGATTTATATCCCAGGCAATTTGAAAACTATGCATTGCACATGATTTGAGAAATCTTAAATTGAACATTTGAAAGAATATATTCGTTTAGTAATCCATTTTTAATCTTAAACTGGCTAGGCCATTCTTAAGTTAATGATGGCTTCTAGAAAAAACTAATAAGCACATTCAAAATCTGTAAGCATCGTAGGATAGATCAGTGTATCTCTTTAATTTACACTCAGTCATGACCCGTGATTTCTGACTTGCGCACGGCACGCTTCATTGGGTTTTGTTGGTCTATCAACATAAAAAACACTTAATGAATTCAAAACTTTTTACAATGAATTAATATTTTCACGTACCTTAAGCGCAGCAATACACCCTAGTACAAATTTTAAACATCACATTCGATCACGTTCATCAATAGATTTGTCGACATTCACGATTTCCATATCTCATAATAGACTTAGAGAAAATTAGTTGAAAATGTGGAAAACGGGTTGTCCTTTTAAAAGGGCATATCTGACAAGTTTATGGTTTATTAATCAAAAACCATTAAGAGAGTTATTACCTTGTGGTCTGCTAGTCCCGATAATGTAAGTACAGAGTAAAAAGCATGCACAATCCAAGAATGGTGTTGTCCCTCTGGATGCGCAGGGATAAGAACATTGTCAACATCAAACAGCAGGAGGGTTATAATCCCAATCAAAACCATTACAGATCCTCGAATCTAAGCAAATAGCTGATTTCTAATTAAAAACGACGGGATCAAGATTTACAATTAGTGAACAATCGCAGAAAACATGAAAAATACCTTTGATTTGGAAGCACTACCAAAGAAGGACTGCAATGTGTTTAATACAGTTGTATGACTTTGTTCGAAAATTAAAATGAACCTAAAGAAAATTTAATGCCCATATTTGTATACCATATGTCTTAAGCGAATTCAATCATTTTAAATAAGTTATCTATGAACTACTGTAGAGTTTCAGATTTAACTACCACTACGGGATATGATATTATGTGTTGCTATTGGAGCCTGTTGGTGCTGAAACGTTGATTATAGTAAATAATTTTCATTGGAGTCAATAGAAATTTACCGACTGTCGTAATTTATTTCCTAATATACAATCTATAATGGAAATTACTTGCTGGCCAGTGATGCCCCCAGCCATATTTTCATTGAATACACTTACTTTATATCGCGAATTAAAGAAAATTCTCTCTGGTATAATAACTCGCAATATATTTGACAATGAAGTTCAAAAAAACAAAGACCAAAAATGTTAGGCTTAGGATAAGTAAATAAGGAGTCCTTCGGAGTGTTGTTTTAGGAGCTAATGTTTTCGGCCACAAATTACATATGCTACCATTATTTGATACAACTTCGTTCGCTTGCCCACTCTGTGTATACTGCAGATAATTTCTAAATCTAATAAATAAATTTCAAAAACATTTTTCATAAATTTGAATAAAAAAATTTAGTGTAATAACAAAAATTTAATTGATTTAAATAACCTCACCTTAATGGTCCACAGAGTGTCAATCCAAATATGAACAAGAAATTGAGAAGCAAATCACAAAAAGAAAAACGCACAATAGAAGCCCACTAAATGCCAAAATGTAAATTAGTTAAATATAATTCAGCTAAACCAAAAAGTTTATATATAAGAAATTAGACAACTATGTAATCGTAATTATATATATATATATATATAATTACATATATATATAAAATCGTCTAACAACGAAAATAATCAGGCTAGTTTCAGAGCCCGTATGCCCGGCCCCTGCTCGTATTATAGAAGTCTGTGCCCGATACAGGCCCTACTCTAAACTATCATTCAAACAGCTATATAATTTTATAACAATCATATAGTTATATAGAAGCAACAAATGTTTAAAAATCTTACCTCAGACTTGGAATAGCGTCTCTGCTCAAATGGTTTATGTAGCAATGTAAAAATTAATGAACAACTAAAATATAAATTAACAAAGCAAAATTAAGCATTTCATACCATAGCTTAACGATAAATAAGAACTGTACTATATGTATGATGCGTAAAACGTCATAGGCAATAAAAAACGAACATGTCTTTAAAAGTTTGACGGCAATTAGGCAAATGCCAAATATGGAAAATCTAAACACGCATAGTTAGTAATGTGCAAAATAGATAACACTGAGTTGCCCGCTTGAGAATATAAAAGCTGTTTTTGGAAAAAATATTTTCTACCAAGAATATAGTCAAAGCCAACACAAAAATGCTGTAGTAGAATATTAAAATATTCAACACATTCACATATGTCAAATTTACATGCGTGCGAATGAAAAATGCGATTGAAATAAAAGTCATGCATGTACGTATTGATTCATCACCAAATTACAATTTGATTTTACAATGATAACCTACCAACTTAACTTTGGTAGGTTATCATTCTAAAATCTAATTGTTGGCAAAAATCAAAAGTTGACAACTTAGTAAAAAACTAATGACTGCCAGTTATCCACGTAAATAAATTGTCACAATTTTTCGTAATTGAGTTAATTTTAATTCATCATAATCTTAGATACAACACTGCGGTCGGCGGTAGTAAATTTCAAAAATTAGAAAATTTTATTTAAAAATTTTTATTTATTTAATCAGTTTCCCGATATTAATTACTTAATTATAAAAAGAACATAAGCGAGTGATATTTTAAAATTTGAAAGAACTTGTCTGGTCTGATTTTTAAATGGTTTAATTATTTTAAGTTTCTGAAATTGAATTTTTCACTGGAGAGCTGATAAAATAGGCAAATTTTCAAATCAATTTCTTCCAAATGAAATTTTCAATAGCAAAACTTAAGAACTTAAAAAGTTATTACCTCACAATTATTGATAGAGCTTCCAGAATTGGCTAAGCTACTTAACGAATAATTTATATTTTAAGTTAATTAATTGGGAAAAGTTTTCATTTATATTTTTTAGTAGATTCGTAATATTAAAATTTATATAAATTCGTAAATTATAAAAATTTGCGATGAATTTTCTTGTAGTTGTTATTTAAAAACCTACAAAATTCATCGGGCTCCAATGAAATTTGAAGGAGTTGTTTACCCTTATTTTTCAATTATTAGAAAAGATTTTTGTGCAAAAGATATTGTCGTTTTTAAATATGCTGCACTTAGCACTGAATGCTTAGTAGCATTTCTTACTTGGTTTTAACTTTGTTACAAAATTTTGCTATAGGATTCGGGAAAGAACAGAAAATTTAAAGCCAAAATTGGTCCCAGCAATCAACTACGGTCAATAAATTTTTACATTTAAAACTCGAAAATAAGCAAATAGAAAATAAATAATTTTTAAAAGATCCATGAAATATCCAGTGAAAATTAAAAAATGCACTGTTACTAAGCAATTCAAAACACCCAGAATGCTTCATTGTAGCCAATTGAGAACCCTAAAAAACGCACTCGACGTTAGATGAAACTTACTACCAAATATTTTGTTAAGAATCATTATAAAACCAGAGAAAAGATTGTGCTTGTGACAAAATACGTTCATCACGAAAACATGGATAAATGATAATACCACGAAGGCAATTTTAGACCTTTACACGTTTCTTCGTTTAAGCAATTAACTCAGAGCAGATCATGAAGTGCGGTTAAGTGGTAAGAACGCGCTAAAGTTTGTTAGAAGCTGGTTTAGAAGTCTTACTTCCTTTGCTTGCCAAATCATCAGTTGGTTTGCTATATTTATTTAATTGTTTATATGTACATAATTTTACTATGAATATCAATCCTATAGATTTCTTCAAGAATAATTCACTTGTTGGATAATCCGTATATCGATAATTGTTCAACTTGTATCTGCTATCGGAAAAGTATAGTCTTTGGATTTATACCTTGAAAGTGGAATAATAAATTACATGATCGCTTTAATTTAAATTCGTGGCTACGCCTGTGCTTCCAAATATGATTGAGGGGTTATTATCCCTGCTGATTAACAAGTAGTTAATAAGTAGATGCTACGTAATATTTTTGCGTATACATTTTGAATCAACATTCAAGTAGGACCTTCTAAATATAAAAATCATGTTAGCTGCAAAGATCTTTAAAAAATTGGAATTTGAAAAATTCATTTCCACTTATAATCAATAATTCTTGTAAATTCTGAGCTAATCAGCAGCAGCTTGAAACTGTATCCTTCATAAAGAAATGTTTAGCAACTCAACACAACAATCCTTCAAGGCATGCAAAACGATGAAGTTTACAAACATTGCTGTTAAAGAATCTTGAAATTATCAATTAAAACATCGAAGGCATTAGCAACTATTTACATGCACACGATAAAATTGGATGAAGTTTAATCGAACATAATGTATTACAAGCAATCCTTGAAGAGAAGCATAACCACATTTACTCTAACATTGAAGATTTGCTGAACGAATGTTGCGCAATTGTGCCGGTCGATGCTGAAAAATACTTGCCTTTACAAAGCAAGTTTTGCCAAGAAAACTATTTACACTAGAAAAACCTAACAAATAAAAAATCTATCTCTTCGTTTTACTGCATAATTTTAGTGCATATTTTGAAAAGTATTCATATATATTTTTAAATGCATGGAAATATGGTTATGTCTTCAAATACCGGTTGTGTTACTACAGCTACTACATTTCTATCAAATGTGTTAAAGTTAACCTCGAAGAAAGCACATACCACAACAAAGTAAGGTTTGACTATTGGGTGGTATGCTTCTATGCTACTAGGCGGAAATAGATGTAGTTGTGTAACCGAGTTTTAATAAATATACATTCTAGCTCTTACATTACATTAACAATTATATGTTTTATTTTTAATTTATAAAAAATCTTATAGTAGTTTTACCAATTGCAATGGACTAGGTAGGACTTGGTTTATGTCAAAGGTCCCGGTCTTAAAATTACGACTCGGTTACAACTTTGGATGAAGGTACATCTACGGATATTGCTGCATATTCAATAAAACACCAAGGAATAAATCTGCAGAGTTCAAGTTGTTAATAATCTTAAAGATTGGGCAATCAATAATGAAATCTGTGTAATTGTTATCCGATGAAATTACTATATGCCATGGTAATCCTATTTATGCATACAATATATTTACATTATTATTAACATTTTTATCATACATTTGTGCATGCTAAATTCCCTTCTAAAAGCCAGACATACCATCAGGCTATAGAAGTTGCCAATCGTCGTTCAAATAAAAGTTTAAAGCTTTGTGTTTTCGATTGTATATTTTTTATATTTGTTTAGTTCATCAGTTATATCATCCATTATGTTTTTGCTGAATCTGAAGTATATTCTCTAGTAACACTTTATTTATAGTTTTTTTAATATAATGCAATAGATATTTGTAAATGATTATTGAAATTTATACATTTTCAATGCAAATAATACCGTGTGATGGTACATACTGCACTCTAAAATCTATTTTAACCGAACAAAATGTTTAATTAATGAATTCCAATATAAATAATTGATAAAAAAAATACTAATTATTCCATTTTTACTGTTAAAGATGTCCATGGTGTTTTAAAAAATACTACCTTCTATGGAATTTATCATTCAATGTATTCGCTTCCTAAAACGGCTTTGGAATTGGAAAGATGGTTAAAGGCAATTTGTGGCAAATTATTTCGATTTTGTAGGCGTTGATTTAAAAATAGGATTTTTCAAAAATCCAATATTTGATTTTAGGAAAAATGGATAAGGCCTATTCCACTGAATTAATTCACGAAGTATTCATCAATATTTCCTTGACTGTATAACAGTGTCAAAAACTTTGTACCGCTTCCTCATATTAGGACTCGGGACAAATTTGTATCATTGAGCTTGCTTGCTTTCAACGTGCTAAACACTCCTATCGAAAATAATTTTATCACATCTCAAAGTTTTTATACAAAAGAAATGTATACAAAAGCGTTATCAATATCACGCTTGTTCGTTTGAAAACTGGTTGCTAATTTGTTATTAAGTGTATACTCACTACAGATATATATATATATATATATATATATATATATATTATATTTGAAAATATTCTGGATTTTATCCAATTTTTACATGTATTTAACAAATCCGTTTATCTTGGTAAAAGAACTCACAATGTGAAAATGTCTACAAACTACAATCATGAACCGGAAAATTTTAATATTATGCGAAAACGTTGACACACATTCGATTAGTTAAATTGCTTTAGAAGAATCAGGTACTTACATTCCATGTGCCGACATTCGAGGGCAAAGCCAATTCTAAAAACAAAAATTCAATTCAATTGAGAACGACGAATTTTAACTTAAGAAAAAAGTTCATTTGTGAATTCCAAAGTACATACTTTTCCTAATTTAAACGTGCATTAACAAAAATGCTATTACAAGAAATTCAAAAGAAATTTATTTGATAAGAATTTAATGTAATCTTTTAAAACATCAAATGAAAATATTTTTTTTCAAAAAAATGGATAATAAAAAAATTTGTAAGTAAACTTTGTAATTTTTATATTGATATAAAAAGAATTCAATAATTGAAAGAAAATTTACCTGGAAGCAACATTTTAGGCAACTTAAGGAATTCAAACACAGTCAAAAGCAAAAAAAATCAATGGTTGATACCAAATTTTTTTATAGTTTCTGTCTGAAATAAAATTTGACGAAAAGTCAAAATTTCAGGCTAAACCGACCACCTGATAATGTGCACCGGTAGCAAAAACAGGCGTTCGAGCATAATGTGTTCCACTCGGGTCTAGTCGGGTAAATGATACACAATTCATTTTTTATTAAAGAACAACTAAAAAGAAAGAACACAGAGCGCCGTTAATAGAAAAAGTGCCAAAAATTGATAGTGAGTAGTTTTGTAAAACTGTAAAATTGACCGAAAAATAAATCGCAAAACTTTTTCTGTAAACTACACAACAACAAAAAGATACAATGACAAAATAAAAACTATAATAAATGTAAAAACTATAAAAATAATTACTACAAATCGTTTTTGACAACTAATACAATAACTATAAAAAATGTGTAAAACAGTAATAAATAAATTTGCAATGCACACGATGTAAAATAGGGATTGAAGAGCTAGTGGCACTCTGCACTAGATAATTCTAACACTGCAAAACACTGCTAATAATGAATTTTGAGGTATTCACGATTGGTATAAACTCAGCAAATACTAATGAAAAGATCTACAAAATTAAGGCATGAAAATAATTAGAAGGGTCATTGCAACAAAGCCAGAAATGAAGGCCAAGGATTTGTATATTCTCATTTTGCAATTGTTAAATTCTGGTGGAAGAATTTCAAAGAAAATGATATAGAGAAAAGTCCCAGTTGCCAACCCTTGAACAGTCGCAGTAATATAGTTAAATACTTCGCTCCGGTTATCCTCAGATAAAAGCAACGTTGAAACTGCAATACCTAAAGTATGCAACAATAAATATTTGGAAGGTGGTGAATGCACAATGCTTTATTAACTTTTTATATATCAAATTACAATAGAAACGTATTAAATTATATGAAGTAGATGTAATGAGTTAAATATCTCCCACAATTCCATAATCCATATTCATACCGTATATTTTATACAAAAGCTTTGCAGTCGATCTTTATTTGTTGAATTTTTTTTCTAGAAACTACTATAACGGGTGTTCACTAGAAATTTGGAATAGTCCTAAGCACGATGTAAAAGTTAAACGACCCAATTGCAATGAATTTATTTCAACACAAAGTACACAATAGATGTCGGCGAATTAGAACATGTCAATGAAGCTAACAATCATGCCCTTTTTTCCTTTCTCAACATAATTTTCATATTGGTCATCATGGCACGTACAGCAATTGCCTCCAGTTTTCCCAAGCAGTATTTAATTCTTCGTTTGAGTTGATCCAAGTCTTTGCATGCAAATTGTGCTTATATACTTCTTTTTTAAGGATGTACCAAAAGTCCTCATAAGGCCTTAAGTGTGGTATGCCTATATGACTCATTTTTAGCACAAAATTGATTTAAAGCTCTTCAAATGTGGAGATGGTGAGTTTGGCGTAATGGCTCACGCCAAATCGGAAAAAATATGTAGTTTCTCTCAGTATGGTTCGCCTCTAGAAATAGCAACAAGGCTCTTGCGAATGAAATTATCAGAATAAATTTCTTTATTAATGGCAAGATTTGTAGGACAAATGTATGGTTTTGCAATTCCTGCATTACTCACAGCAATCCAGGCCAAGACCTACTCGAATTTCTTCTGTGGATAAAATTTGACCTCGCTAGGCACCGACTCTTGATGTACACTAATAACACTGGTTGCCAGCTATATTGTGATATGATAGAGTAAAATGTCTCTTATTCTTATCATTAAGAACAAAACTGGGGTTGCCATCACCCATTGACAAAACCTTTCGGTAGAGACGAACAACTTATTATCGCTCTGCTTCAATTTGCTTTTCAGTTGCATTAGGAACTTGCTTTGCTAATGCATATATGCCCTCTTTCAAAATTTTATTGGCATAGCCAAGAGAAATTTGAAATGTCTCTGACAATTCTCTTTGAGATAGGTCTTTGTTTTCAGTTACTTCCTTAACCATTTTTCTTCAATAGTGGAGTAATCTTTTCAGCTTACTTTCCTGAGCCGCTACTTCTTGCAATGTCGCCTCTCTCTTTGTAATTGTTGATAATGTTGTACAGGGTAGATTGAGGAATGTTGAGCTGTTCGCAATATAGAGCTATACTGTACGCTTAAGCACCAGGATGATCAATCATGTATTGTATTACGATTGACCTGCGATCCTCTTCTTTAAGGTGCTGCATTGCATTGAACGTGATAAGCAACTGATTATAAGGCCTACAAAAAAATATTGATTACCAAACTATGTCACATACATTGAATTTCACTCTGAGAATTACCATTTCATTTCCATAAACTATTTTCAACTATTCCAAGTTTCTAGTGAACACCCGTTATTTCAACAAAAAATGAAATAAATACAGTCAAATATCACTACTGTGCAAGTCGTAAGGACCGAGCGAAAGTGGCATAGTGGTGAGAGTGACATAGTAATGAGAGTTTCTAACATCAGGTATATTATCGTCGGGACCGAAAAAAAGTGGCACAATAGCTAGTGGTGTAGTAGCGGGGTGACATAGTAGCGAGATTTGACTGTACTGCAAACTAATAAAATCTAGGGTTCTGCGAGACAGTTTAGCACACAAGAAATTGTATGCTTAGAAAGAAAAGAATAAAATAATTTTGTGACGTCATGCCAAATGCTGGCACAAACGTAGACGGAAATACACATTGATATTGATGCTCTTCTCCATCAATTTAAATGAAAATCTTTTGTATTCTCGCTAGTACGAAGCCTATGAGATTCTTCTTCAGCTCCTGGCCCTCCTCAATTTTTTAGGCAACCTACAAACAGGCATTTTCCGAATGCTATTGGAACCAACGCAATTAATCATGAACTGACGCCGAACGTGATTGAGAAGATAAATAACGCCCTCTAAAACCTCAATGTCACAGACGTGAGCGTCATGAGTTCACCTTCGCCTGTAATCTCAATAGAGACTACCAAAAACTCTCTGCCGACAAACAGTGAAACACTAGCAAATAAAATAATATGTTAAATTACCAATTGGCGAGGCTATTGCGAATCCAAATATAGACTCTATAAACTGTATGATAGATAAAGAACTTTGACAAAGACTTATCCCCAAACTGAAGCCAATCGTTGCTTTGTGAACACAGAGGGCGATCAAAATTTCAAAAACATCACTCTTAGAAGTTTTTAAGCCTAAGGCCGAGCCTTCAAGAAGTGAGTGGAAGGACAAAGCGAGAAGTAACATCAATGAACGAAATCTAGAGTGTTGCACCTAAATAAACCATAAAATAAAAAAAATTAAAAGTTTTTCATACTATCTAGTATTTCAATTGCTTTAATGTCTTGATTAATAATGTAAAAGCATTGAGCACAACGGATATGGCATGTTGATAGAAAAGTAAAATAAAAAATGTTGCGAACATTTCTTCTGCTCGTGAAAGTGCAAGAAGTAATATAATAAAAAAATATCGATTTTCAATTCCTGCTAAGTTAAAAAAACTATTATAAAACAAAATTCACTTCAAAATATGTTTTAACATCTGTAATTAAATACTTAGTTTAGTGTTAAAAGAAATCGGATAGGAATGTGTCAAAAAAATTCAAAATCAAGTGGGGGGGAGTTAACAAAAACACAACCAGACCCTAATTATATTGCAACGGAGCCCTGATGGGTATATTAACTACATTGTTTATTATTGCCAAAATGCGCCATCACGAAGATAAAAAAATTTATTCGAATTGGTTTATTCTTGCAGTGTGTTATTTTTAGTGTGCGCATGTTCGAACTTTTCACAAAATTTTCAAGCTTCGCGCATTCAAGCAAAAATATATACAAAATATAATGTGATCATCTAGATCAGTGGTTTCTGAACTACGCACAGGGGCACATTTTAATAAATTTTGTATTCAGATGTTCCAAGTGTGCCACAAAAATTTTCTAAAATGCGCCTTTAGAGAAAAATATCTTGAAATCACTGATCTAGATGTTAATAACAAAATAAAAGCTAAAATAGATATATTACATCCAAACCAAGAATTATCATTTGAAAAATATTGTCATATTGATTTGAACCATTTTCACATTACCTAACCTCTTTCAGGCATCGTACAAAGGAATAAAAATGTTATAATGCAAAATCTAATCACCTGTGGTTCATTGTCGAGGCATTCTGTTTGAACGGTATCGACAACTCCTTGAATGGTGCTCTTCCTTCTAGTGATCTCGGCAGACTGCACGAATGAACTGCTAGTCTCCTGAGTGGTGTCTATTCGTGTGTTGCTTCTACTATGATGATGATGAACTTGAGGCTGTGAGCGTTCCTTCCAAGCTAGTGCTGACTGCTCTAATAGCATTATAAGAATGAAACCAATGCATGCAAATATTTCACCGGTTGGATACGACGCTAAAAATGAAAATGTATGCTACCATCATAAAACGCAACATTAGTAATAGTGAATTTTTCTTAGAGAAAATTGCTGAATTTCACATTGTGTCCTTAAAAAATCAAGAAGCCGCTTAGCTATATATCATAGCATCGTTATCTTAATGTAATATGAGCTCCTTGATCTTAGTGACACTTAAATGAATTTAATTAAAAAGATCTGAAAATATCCAAATTAAAATTAAAATTAAAATTAGTACAATGGATATTATCTATATTTGAGTTGTATCAGCAAATGCACTTTTCCTGTTTCCTGTTTACGTCCTAAATTTATAGGGGTGCCAGACTATGCTATTTCAATAGTTCGCAAGGAAAGGATTTCATTGGGTATATAACACAATTTTTGCATAATTTAGATAATATTAATACCATTTGACAATTGCAAGAAATATTAGATGTCTTTAGACTGCCTTCCTGCAAAATTCATTCGAGTTTGTTTATTAGCCCTTATCTAGGGACAACAAAAACAGAATTGGTTAAGTAAATAGTAAAGCATAATGCGAAACATACCTACTTGTTGACTGCAACTAATATTAATTTTAAGTGATCATAACAGCGATGGCATAAAGTGCTATATAACAAAATAAAATTTCAGGGTAAAAACCAAGTTACAGTTTTTACGAGTGTAAAGCACTTGCTAGTGTGTGCAATTCATTGCTTGGAAATTGCAACTTACGTTATGTGATGTTAAGCTATATCAATAATATTTCGAGTGGCTTACGCAAGGGGGAAGGGCATGGCGGAATGTCCCCGTTAGGCTTTCCAAATTGATTTTTGTTGGTTAAATCAAAAAAATTTTAGCAAAAAATTAAAAAATTCAAAATTGCATTTTTTATGGTATATTTTTTCAATATTTTAAAAAATTTGCGGTATTTGACCACCTTTTGGTCAATAATTTGGTCATGACTGGGATGTCCCAATGTTAGAAGATCATGCGCAATGTTCGAAGAGGCAGCACGAAGGAAAGTCCGCAAAACCGCAGAGCAGCCTGAAAGCTCTGCATGTGAAGAGATGAAAACTTTTTTCAGCGCTGTCACAATTTCTAGAACTGAATGCCCTTTTCAATTTTGGAAAATCAAAAATCTAAATTTCGACATCTTTCAGTTGCGGCAAAAAAAATCTTTTAGCGATTCCGTCTACAGCAGTTCCATCCGAAAGAGTGTGGTCGGATGCTGAGAATATAGTAACGGCAGCCAGGCAAAGACTTTCGCCGATAAATTTTCGGATGTTGTTATTTTTGAGAGAAAATTTTAAATAAGTTCAATCTGTTCAGTTTTGGATTTGAAATAATTTCTTGCATTGAATTGAATTGATTTTTCTCTGCATTGAATTGAAATTGAATTGATTTTGAAAAAGCCTACAGCAGGGGCGTAACCACTGCGATGCGGAGGTGCCTCTGCTTCTGAGAAAATAGTAAATCGCATGCATCATTTTAACTTTCACGTAGAAAATGAGCACAACACTTACTAATCACGATTAAATTATTTAGTAAGTATACGAAAATTTATTACATCAAGCACACAGTTCTAGATGAATAAATTCATTAATTAATTAGCAGTTTTACTACACTAATATGACGAGATTAAATGCTTATTAATAATTTGTTTTAATAACTACTTGCTAATTTGAAGAAAATGAAAAAGACCTTCCCGTGCCAAAAATGCCAACAGATCTGCACTCGACCCGAAACGAAAATAAACCAACAGACCCGTATCCAGATGGGCTTTTAAGAACTCTGATCACGAACGAACGCGCGATTTCACCTGTTCCTTTCAAGAGTTGAAAATAGCAAAACTCTAATCAAATTAAAGGCGATTGTTACTTTTAATAAATACGTTAATACCGTAAGTGAAACGTGCAACTATCCTGCGCGCGACTTCAACAATCATTCATAGTTACCACAAAATTTCAAAGCTTAACTGATTAATAATTAAAATTTCGATTAGTCAATAGTCCAATTGGGTTAAAGAAATCGGGATTGTTCTCCACTGTGATCTTCAGACGCAATTACTAATAGACTTAGCCATATTGATATTTCACAATACATAAATTTCCAAATAATATAGGTATAGTGAAAAAATAAAACCAACAATGGTCTATATATGGTAAGAACTATGGAGCCCTTAGCTAGAGTGAAATAGTTATGCAATGACAAAGCATACCTAAAAATGACAGCTGTTGAAAGGATGAAATTACATCAGGTAAAAGATCTAAAAAACAAGTAGCTAAGAAAACACCCGCTGCTACGCAATTAAGTAATGAAATTACTACGCGACGATGACCTGGTGGATCGAGTGATTGGTAAGTTGCTGATGGATTGCTACGAGGAATAAAGAACAAGGGCAATAGTCCACATACGCCTGATATGATGAATAGCAGCAGCAGCGCAAAAAATTTTACTGTGGTCAATGACACACTGATCATCTAAAACTAAGACGAAATTTAAACAATATCTAGTATAATGTAAGCATTAGAAAACTATCTTGTAAATAAATTTACACGACTAAATTTCTACAAAGCATTGCTTTTGCTTAGCTTAGTACAACTTGATTTAAAATTTATTAGTCAGACTTACTTTAGGAATAATGTTAAAGGGAGCGGCCTCTTAGAAATTTTTTGTGGAAAGTGGCATCTTATTCTTTTAGAGTCGATGTACCTCTTAGAAAGAGCAGTAGTGTAGATAAATTTTTAAATAAATTAGGCATTATATTAATACATTTAAAACATTAAAATATTATTCCTTGCTATCCGGAATCCAGGGATGTTCATGTACATTTTTGTAAACAATGCACCAATTGTTTAGCTTGGCTCAATCACTGATTTGTCGTTTCTACTACAATATTTGGTTTTACTCAACCTTTTACAAGAATACCTAATTATTAAACAAATATTTTAACAAATTTCTCAAAATTAATGACAATACTATAATGAATAAAAAATACAATTAGTTTTTGGAAAAATATAAAGGAACTTTATGTTGCATAATTATTTTTCTTGTGATGGTAATAGTTTATGTTTAGCTTGGAAAGGCATCTTTTTCTTTCTCATGGTCAATTTTCTGCTAACTTAACCCATCTCGATTTCTCGTTAAGATCTCTCAAATCATAAAGCCGCAAATGTATATTAAAATAAACAAATTAATATAAGAAAACACGAAATATGAGTAAAATTTTCATTGTAAATGCATTTAGAAATATTCAAAAAGAAAAATGCACCTAAAAATGTATTAAACTAAAGTCGACTACAATTCATCCATTTAAATGACTTTGGTTATTAAAACATTATGGAGAGAGTTTATTTGTTGGATCCATTTGTCTACCGCTTGAAATCTGTGGATGTTCTTAGATTTTCGCTTCATTTCAAGAACAGAATTGACTTGATCAATTTTTCCATCGATAGTTCTAAAATGAAAACTTTACGTTTAATTACAGCACGTTTTAAAAAATGATATACTAAAGAAAAAATTGGAAAAGGGTTACATTTCACAGGTATGCAAAAAATCCAATTTCATAAATATTATAGCGTAGATTGAAATTCAATATCGAAAAAAACAAACCTTTGCTGTTTTAAAAAGAAAAGGCATAATATTCCAAATGTATTCAAATTTACTCAAATAGGTCCTTTTTTAGATATTTGGCCTCCAAAATATCCAAAAATTAAAGTTTTTATGGAAATTCGATATTGTGCAGCACCTTGATCTAAACTGGGTAAAAAGGGAGGGTAAGTCTTACATAAAACCGTTAACAGCAAAAAGCCTTAGAAATAATCAAATTTAGTAGTACATGTATTTAAAAACGGATAAAATGATTTAAACTTACCTATCGAGAATACATGACACCAAAAGACCTTCAACTTCTTCACAACTGACATTCAAACGGGTGGCTATAAAAGGGATAGAAATTCGAGTATATGGTCGGATCAGCTTAATGAGGACTTGTGTACGAATATTACCCAGTAGGTTTTCAATATGTTCTCGAATAAATGGATCATCCATTATACTTTGCTTGTTGTTTTTCAATATCTTTTCAAATTCCAGTATGTCATTGTTTTGATAAGCTCTAATTACAAATTTTAATTAAAGATAAGCAAGTCTAGAGCAAGAACATTTGAAAACTTTCAATGTTATAATGGTTTCTCAAAGCATGCTAAATAATGAAGTAATGGTGTCATTCTAATAATTGTATTACATCTCGGTCTTATTGCATGTAATTGGTAAAATTACTACTAACATGCTTCGAAAAATGGTTTTTAGATTTGAAAGTGACCAGTATTAGGGAATTGTTTGCTACATCAAGGCACTGAAATGGTAGTTGATACTTGGGGCCAGGGTTGGCAAAAAAGTGTATTTTTACAAAAAAACTTTTTAAACGTTTAAAACAATGTTTTTTTTGCTTTTAGACAGGTCAACCTCAAGGTACAAAAATTTTACTGAAAATGTATATAGTCACAAACATTGAATTATGATAAAAATATTAATATTTATTTTTTGTTGCATGCACGTAAACTAACGCAGGCTTAACGATTTTTGCGCTATACAATTGGTTTTGAAAGTAAGAATGGACGAAACTCAAAAATTATTTTCCCAACTTTCCATAAAGTATTGAATAAATTTGAAAAAACATTGCAAAAAACACTAATTTTAAACAATGTTTAAAACATGTTTTAAACAGGTCGTGTATAAAACATGCCAACCCTGCTTGAGGCGACCAGAAAGTTTGGAGAATTTTACATTTATGTGTGGCTTACTAATACTTAAGCCAATTATACATTCGCAAATAAGAATATTTATATCATTAGATATAAAAAGTAGTTTCTCAGAGCAATACCGTCTTTGTGCAGCACAACAAATGGACATAATAAAGAGAAATTTTACGTCTACGTCTACATTGAAACTCAGTGTGGTGCTTAAGAAGTACACATCAATAAGCAAATGAAGAACAATTTTATCAGTAATTAATGAAGAAATACATCCGGCAGTACTAGTTCTGCGCGAAGGAAAAAATCATAAATTGATTGTTTCATTGGTTCCGCAGTGTACAATAAGAAGTCTTAGTAATGCAAGCATTGTCAAAATTTCACATGTTTGCAAGGGAATTGTTATATAATTACATACTTTTTGTAAAATATATTTTTATTTGGAATAATGCTGCAATTCTCAAAACTTTCCGGTCGCCCCAAATAACGTAATCACTGTAAGAAGAAATTGCAGATGAAAAAACTACATTAACAATTCAAAAATGAAAACATCTTAACGATTAGTAAACTCAATTGAAGGTGAAAATTAAAAAATGTTCTATAATTGAATTTTTGTAGCATGAAGGGGAATTTCGCGGTTTATATAACTACAGCTACCGATTATTTATATTAAAATAGAAGAGATTCAATGCAAAATCATTTAGATTTCAAAAAAGGGGAATGCACGCCGCTTAAATGTACTTTTGTCGATTAAAGATAGTTCCCTCGTTTATTAACGGAAATGGACAGCAAAATGGCCATTTCTAAAAATATTAAACAATTAATGTCAATGCATGTATGTCACTGACAAAAATTAATTATAAACAAACTAATGCAGTAAAAAACAAGATTACTTAATTCCTCTTGATAAAAGTATTGAAAATGACGCCACACATTGGCAGAGGCAACAATTGCTTTTCGCTTCCCAATGTGCACCAAATCACATGGGTCTGATAAATATTATCCGAACTAGAAAAATTGATAGGACTGAAAAAAGTCTATATGATTAATTGGTCAAAATTTAAAAGTGATAAATTTAAAAATCACAATTAATGGCAAAATTAATTGATTAATCGGTTTCAGAATTTTTGTTTTGCTATTCGTTTAAATGCACGTTTTAAAGAGAAACATCCAGATTACTTGCAGAAATCTTGATATACCATTATTTAATTAATATAAAATTTTGATTGCATAGACTACATTTGAGCCTTGCCTATTTACGGAATCGTATTCCCTATATATACCCTATGTATTATTCTACTACTGTTAAAAAAGACCGCTGATATCGCTGATAAGTAATTGCCTATCTGAATAAATTGATAATTTCAACAACATTGCAACTCCGATTTTTCTGAGAAAACACTGTTGCTAAACAATCATTAATTTACTTAAAAATAATTGTTTTCCGCTAAAAGCGGGTGATAACAATCGATAGTATGAATACAGCTTAAGATGCGATTGAACAAATATGAAACAGATCTTATTAAAATGAAATTTTAATTTAACTCAAATTCTATTAAAGAGACAAGTCTGCTGAATTAATCTCATATGATGTTATTCGATTTAACATAAATGGCTATCCTTAGTATAAATGGATGTTAGTTTAGAACAAACCAGATATAAACAAGGTCCCGGTTAAACTACGGGCTCGAATATAAAAAATTACGATCCAAAACTGTGCTGAAAGCACGTCGACTAATATAAATGAAAATAAGCAATTTTGTTTTGTTATTTTGGAATATACTTCCATTTCACTAGAAAAAACTGACAAGCAAAATTCCATCACGGCCGAATACGAGCCTGAACAGGGTTGACAAAAAACCTAAAAACTAACAACAGTAGGGTAACTCATTTGCCTAATTGGCACAAACAGGATTACAGATACACACTAATACATTTCACCAAGGCGTTCAGCAACTTGTTTTATGTATCTAGGTACCATAATAATGATAAATATTAGATAATAGGCTTAATAATCTCATAGGTAGATGGTCTCATCTTACTTGCATGCGTAGGTAATACAAGAGCGCTTTATTTTCAACCTCAATCTCAGGGAGTTGCTGAGCATAATACATTTTTATTGGAAATACAAATACCTATAAAGAAGTGCTTCACCTAAAATGCTTGGCTTTCATCAAAACCAAAAATCAGTTTAAATTTTAACCAAGAATTAAATAATATTTAATAATACTGTTATTAACACAATGTTTGCAGCGTACCTCTTTATTAGTTGAATTCACCAACACATTCCTCGAAAATCCATAATTTATATCTTAGAAAATCTTGAGTATGACAAAGATTTACATTGGAATGATTCGATGAATATTTTCGCAGAATATGACACTTTCACTGTATGAAAGAAGAATAAATAATAGGCGTGATAGATGGCAATATAGCAATAGTTTTTGCAAAAACAGGGCAGATAGGACACGTTTGACTCCTTTGGTCCATGGTTTCGTATAGAGCTGGACGCGGTTAAAATTTATATCGGCGGCGGCGTGGGCTCTAAAATTCATCAGCTGCGGCGGCGTGAATCGGCGTGGCATGACGGGCTGCTTCAAAATTTTCGCAAAAAAATGTTCATGCCATAGCTTGTGGCTACATATAACGACCCGAAGTAATAGAAATACATGTAGGTCATAAAAATCTATATTAATAAAGGTGAGTTCACTGTGTGTCTGTGTCCGTTTGTGTGTGAAGCTAGGCCTAATTTTTTTCGAATTCCTATCCAACTCTGCATAATTGTAGAAATATCTCTCGGAAGTATCATGCGAGTGATTTTTTGAAATTCAGCGAGAGCTATGGGAGAGCTAATTTAGGGCCCGAACTCCACGTTTGGTACAATGAAAAAACAGCTTAACAACATTCATTTAATAGGTACTAGTAGTGGATAGGACAAAATTTAATGAAATAAACAGATAAACAAAACAACATAAAAAGTTCAGCAAAATAAGAATGGTTAAAGCAAATATAAGATTTTAATAAAATTGTAGTTTTCGTGGATGAACAAAGAGTATTTAAAGGTTGTGTCCCCCCAGCGGTTACATTTTATTAAAACATTATATTATTTTTTATATATTATTATTATTAGCGTACGGTTCGATTAATTAGTAATTAATAAACGGAACTTAACTTCATTTGCGCCGGGACCATGATTGTCGACGGGATACGCACTTGGATTAATTGTCACGCAAGATGACATTTTGTAATGTCGCTCAAATTCTAATCCAATAAAGTGATAGCGCGTCTAAATTAAAATCTTGGCTTGCCACATGCGGTTAAATGAACACTAAAATTTCTTTGAGATTAGCATAGCTCATAACCAAATGTCATTAAGTATTATATAATATGAATGTTGAATCGAAAATTGTAAATAGCCAATGTTATATATTTTCAATCAAATTGTACTACGAACAATTTGAAATTTTGTTATTCAAATCATTATTTCTTGAATATTTCCACGCCGACCCACGCCGTTTCAAAAGCACGGTGGCGGCGCCCAGCTCAGCTCTGACGNACTAAACTTCATTCGCGCCAGGACCGTGATTGTCGACGGGATACGCACGTGCTTTAATTATCACGCAAAATGATATTTTGCAATGCAGCTCAAATTCTAATCCCATAAAGCGATAGCGCGTCTAAATTAAGATCTTGGCTTACCACATGTGGTTAAATGAACACTAAAATTTCTTTGAGATTAGCTCAAGCCAATGGCATAGCTCATAACCAAATGTCATTAAGCATTATATAATATGAATGTTGAATCGAAAATTGTAAATAGCCAATGTTATATATTTTCAATCAAATTGTACTATGAACAATTTAAAATTTTGTTATTCAAATCATTATTTGAAGAATGTTTCCAGGCCGACCCACGCCGCTTCAAAACTCTCGGCGGCGGCGGTGCGGCGCCCAGCTCTAGTGTCGTATTCCCCACACCTACCTTATATATGCTTGTAATGTACACTATAGCCTAACAACAAACATTGAGAAAGTTATAAACCAGCCGTATAGCTTGTTGGCTGATAAAAGATATTTTAAATCTTGTATAGCCTAGCACAATAGTTTGATAAAATATTTAAGGGCTCGACAAAGCTAGTTTTCATTACTGATTAAGAATAAACAGTTCTCAACGTAAAGAAACGTTTACTAAACGTTGAAAAAATTTCAAACTGAGAAGCCAGAAAAATGTGTGTGAGGTGAATCGCATATATTCTGAACAGTTTTCTGAATATATTTAATTTTAATAATTGAAATTTCAATCGCATGCATTATACATGAAGCAACAATTATCATCAGACTTGTCAACGAGCCGAGCCGAGCCGAGCTTGATCAGAGCATTCGATATATAACGAGCCTTTATTAAGCCGAGCCAATTTAAAGTTCTGCTTTTTAATTTGCTTATGCAGATTTTTCTTATTTTTTATTCAATATACCTTTTTTATAATCATATTTTAAAATGCTTATTAAATAATTAGGAAGAGCGATTTAAAAATTTCTGAGAATAGATCATTTTTTGAAAAAATATCAAGCTAAAACGAGCCTCTCATTGAACGGTTGTATGTGGCGAGACGAGCCGAGCCGAAAATACTCAAAAGTAAAACGAGCCGAGCCGAGCCGAGTCGAGCTTAAAAATGTCGGCTCGTTGACAAGTTTGATTATCATTTTAAACAAGAAAGCTTAAGAAATATTAGTTTAACTAAAATTAGAGCCTTGGCTAAATTCTACTCCAGTATTGTAAATTTTTTATTGGTCGATAAGGTAAATTAGAGCCGATGAACTCCTCCAATGATTTTTATTAGCTAACAAAATTATAAAGCTGATATTATCACGGCTGTCTTGATATCTTCAAATACGCAGAGAACGCCGATTGAAGACCGTTTGGGCATATTTGCTTAGCTTGGAGGTCGATTACGAACATATTATGTAGCACTTTCAAAATAAATTCGCACACATCATCACTTAAAGCAAAAAGCTAAAAACCCAAAATATTTTCAGAACCAAAAAGCGGAAAGTGAGTTCTTGGGTAGTCAAATCCTAGGCCTGAAATATTTGACACACTAGGCAAGACCTGAAAAAAATTCAGCTTGAGTTAATATCGGGAACGAATACATGGCTTTAATAGGTTAATAGAACGCATAACCGCAGAAACATCAATAAAATAATGCGAGAGCTTTCAAACAACTCTTGTGGGAATCCTTCAACTTTGAAAAAGCAATTATTATACACTGTAGACAGTTTCCTTGAATAATTTCATTTTTAAAATTTTTTAGCAAGTCTAATATAATGTTTATTTAAAAAATTACTTTACTTTAGGCAAAAGCTATCATCAATTAAAAGTAAAACATTTATATGAACAGATTACCACAAACAAAAGACATTGAGTTAGTCAAATGGGAAAACACCAAAGAAGAATTGAACAATGAAATCAATACAACAGACGCCATGTTTATGATGGAAGGACACAACCATTGTATTTATGTTTGTTCAAAAAGCAACGGGAAATTTGTACATGATTTATGCTATAGGTTATTTACCTTTCTCTAAAGTTATTTACTAAAACCATGTATGCCTTAAAAGAACATTGATATCATTGTATACTGAAAAACCTGTTATAGCGGAAAAAGCATTTTTGGAATTTAAGGCTTATGTAAGCGCCACATATTGAACGGCTTTCAAGAATCATGAACATTGAATAGCAAGAATATAATTTAACTTGGATCAATTCTAAAATTATATTAAAAAAAGAAAAATTCGATTTCATATTCAGCGTAAGAAGATATAGAAAGACACATACAATTGTTTATAACTAAAGGCTCTTTTTACAAAATTAATTAAAACTTGAATTTGGATGCAAATTGTAAACATAGAACATGGATATGAAAACACTTTAAATAATCTGAAATATATATTTTTTTATTGTATCAGAAACTCGGCACCTCTTTGATATTGTCAATGCAAACATAAAATACTATAGAAATCAATAGTCAATTTGAAATGCCACTTTTAAATAGGAGAGGCTACTAGGTAATATTTCAATTTTCTAATCACTAAAAAATTGTGTTGAGGTAAGAGAAATTGTGCTGTTTCTGCTACGTAGTGGTTTGGACCACATATGAAGTTCCTAAACCACCCCAAATACGAGAGCAAATTAGTAAAAATGAATTAACTATAGTGTTCCTTTAAAGAAAGGTGAATATCTGCAGAACCAATGTTCACAAGGTTTTAATAAAAAGCAGAGATTGAAAAAGCCAAAAGCGGTTTTCTCATTTCTACTTTAAAATATATAGGAGAAAAAATACATATATTATTAGGCAGGAATCACACGTTCCCTTTTTTATAAAATGCTATCGCAATGCAGACGCGTGTCATACGTTCCATAAAATGTATTACTACGATCTCTTTTGTCTGAATATCGATAGTGTGATGTGTCGAAATTAGTAGAACTTCGCGTAGGGATGAAAATTGAGCGTGCACCAGAAAATTAATCACTTGCAACCTGCTATATATACTATTTTCAAATTTTTCATTCAAAAATCTACTAGAAGCGGCCGTTGGAACCAGATATTGAATGAAATCTAGGGCTGGTTTTAACTCATTTCAAATTTAAGATATAAGTTCGAATTTCCTCAAATACACTCTTCAAATACATTCTTTTTCTAATTATCAAAACGCCGGAAATGCCGAAATTTTAAAAAATGATTTAAGAATCTAATATACTGAGATGTTGGTAAGCTTAGGTTTTTGTCTTTTTTACACTACCAGTAATATTTTTCTGTCTTTCATTCATTCTAACGTTGAAAAGTAATTCGAACCTTCAAAAGTATGTAGTATTTGAAGCGTAAAATGTGCCAGAAAATTGTTTAAACATCGAGATAATTTCAAATAATGTAAGAACTGTGTAAAAATATTTTAGGCTCATATTGACGGATACATTTACGCTTGCCTCGATTTACATTCTTATAACAAAAGTGTATATAACTGAAAAGCAACATCGAAATTCAATTACAAATCTTCATTAAAATTGAAGAAACTACGGCATTCGACCAACTAATTAATGAATACAAATTTAATTATATCCAATATAACTATATCTTAAACCAATGTATTAAGTCAATTTTAATATTTCTGTTAGATAGAATTCCTGTTAACGTAAATGGGCACCTTTAATGTAATTGATGTATTTGAATGCTCATTCAAAACCTAGTGATAGAAATGAATGAAGCGTCGTTATAAATTGTAAGTGACTGAAAGGGTAACTAAAAATGGATTGCTATCGCAACTGCTACTCTTGACAGGGTTCGGCATTCAAAAAATGGATCGTGTGTAACCCTTCTGAATAGTTGTCGCAATGCATTTTAAGGAACGTGTGACACCCGTCCGCATTGAAATAGCAATTCATAAAAAGGGAACCTGTGTCACCTTGATTAGAGTAAAAAATCATAGACTCAGAGTTCTTGCTATAATTTACTATCATTACTGGTCAGCAGAGAAGTCCTGCGTGCCAAAACCAATCATCTATAAAAGAATACTGCATGCAAACTTTTATTTGCCTGAAAATGGGGAACGAAACATCCGATTGTATTACTACAAAAATATGCTTTAAAATAGACCGTTTGCAAATAACGATTAGTGTGGGAAAGCTTAAAAAGACCTAAAATATTTCAGAGAAAAACCCAAGTGGGTTTTTCGGATGGTGTCAACCCTGCTTTTGTAAATACTGGCGAACGTTTTTTTTTCAATTGTGTCCTCCATTAAAAATAATCCACAAATAGTGTTGTTAACTGACATTTTGAAATGAAATTTTAAAAATGTGCGTTGGTCACTACAACTAGGAAACCAATAGCAAAACTTTTACACTGCGCTAAAAACTAATAAATGTGCAACCATTAAATAAGCCAGTGAGTAAAATTCTACTTTTTTTCCCCAAAAGTAAGGGTTCAATTAGGACCCTGCGAGGGGGGTTATTTCTGATTCGTCGGATTTCGAATCTCTATCTTTGTCAACTCACATAAGCCTATCAATATCATAAATTTAAAGTCACTACTAAATAATCAACGGTTTTACCAGAATGAAAAAAAATGAATTCTAGTATTCATCTTTGTAATTGGTTAATAACCAGTAATTAAAAATTGTAATATACATTAATCCAGGAATTCTGATGTTATTAAATTCAAGAAAACAAGGCCTATTAACTATCATTTGAATAAATGTGTGAAGTTTGTTTACCAACTTGAAAACCAATGAGGTTTTAAAGTAGTTTTAAGAATGAGTAGAAGCAGTGTTGGGGAAAAATACGATTTAAATTTAAAAAAATAAAAAAATCGGATTTTTTTTTAATCGGATTTTTTTCTATATTTCAATTTTACCCAGACAATCTTCCAGGGTATTAGAAATCCTTTAGATACTAATATTTTTGAAATACAATAATATAATCAATTTTATATAAACTGAAGATAAAAAACATGTAAAAAAATAAATTCAGAGCTTGCCAATTATTCCAATATCAGGGCAATGACTTCAAATAATTAAAATCCACTATCTTCTCTTTTAGTACTCTTTTAGTATCTCTTTCAGTGTACTTGATTTAAATCAATAATTGAACTAATAATTTGTTTAGATATAAATCATGATTTAAATCCGATTGAAATCGAGTGATTTAAATCGCCCAACACTGAGTAGAAGTGTCAATTCTTGTGAAAAACTAAAAATTATCTAATCTTACACTCAGCAGGAACAGGCAACCAACGTAATATCAATCAATTCGAACACTTTCTTGCTAGTTATAATCATTCGTTAGACAACATGGGTCAAGCCAAAGGTATATTAATAAAAAATATTTTCTTCCAATTAGGCAAACACGCAATGTATAAGTCAATATTAAATTAATACAACCCAAGTTGACTCGAACCGACTCGAAAATTGTAAAATAATAAATTTCGGTTTAGGTGGGTACTCGACTCGACTCGAAGTTTCGACTGCTCGCAAGGCCTTAGATTCAACCCTTTTAATGGTTTCGTAGAATTAGAAGTCACAGGCAAAGTCATATATGTGTAATTATATAAATATTTGAGAAAGCAAAAGCATTTACACTATGAAAAGCATTAGTATGAACTAACAAATATTAAAAACACTACTAGGAGCAACAATTGAGAACACTTAATATTCAACTTTTGCAAGAAGTTGGTAACTAAACACTTCTATTAAAATAGGACAAAATGGAAAATTGACAAATATTATTTAGTATATATTCAAATCCAATCAAATCAATGTTTGTGGTAAGCAATTGCTAACATCGGTAAAAGAGAAAACCAGTCTTGAAAAATAGTAATTTATTATTTGAATAAATATTAAATGAACGAATTTTGACCCTATGTACACTCAACTTTTTCTAAAAATTATTAAATTTAAAGTACTAACGCAACGAGATTAGTCATTGCAAGAATATCAACATTATTTTTGAACGGCTTGGTCTCTTGAGAATCAAAAGGATTTATTTCCGATTGGGTCAGCATGTTGGCAAGTACCAAATATTTGAGACAAGTAGTTCGGCGAGAGCTCCCAGAGTCATCGTAGCTTTTGAATGCTTCGAAGAAGTCTGTATGAGCAGAATCAAACTCTCCTTCACGAAGATGCATTTTCCCTCCACATTCTAAAGAAAAAGAATTTCATAGCATAATGCAAGAATCACGTTCATAAAGGGATTCCGTTTCGCCAAGTAGAAATGTTGTTGATTTAATACAGACGTCAGGAACAGTTTCTATAGTAAATGCTTCTTCAAAATACGCAAAAATATTAGTTTGTGTTTACGAATCAAAGAGTGCAGCACAGAATCAACAAATCATTTACACAATTTGTCCTTTTTATTATTACGTAATTACTAGTGCAAATATTTAAAACTGATGCTGACGAAAAACCGAAAAGGTATGAAATTCTGTCTAAAACTCCAAGTTAAAACAACAAACACATCCAAATAAACATTAATAATTATTGGGAAGAAGAAGTAAAACAATATTTAAGGATAACTGTATTAAATCAACGTTTGGCTAAGAACGAGTCAAAATTAATGAANGATGCATTTTCCCTCCACATTCTAAAGAAAAAGAATTTCATAGCATAATGCAAGAATCACGTTCATAAAGGGATTCCGTTTCGCCAAGTAGAAATGTTGTTGATTTAATACAGACGTCAGGAACAGTTTCTATAGTAAATGCTTCTTCAAAATACGCAAAAATATTAGTTTGTGTTTACGAATCAAAGAGTGCAGCACAGAATCAACAAATCATTTACACAATTTGTCCTTTTTATTATTACGTAATTACTAGTGCAAATATTTAAAACTGATGCTGACGAAAAACCGAAAAGGTATGAAATTCTGTCTAAAACTCCAAGTTAAAACAACAAACACATCCAAATAAACATTAATAATTATTGGGAAGAAGAAGTAAAACAATATTTAAGGATAACTGTATTAAATCAACGTTTGGCTAAGAACGAGTCAAAATTAATGAAATAATATTGCCTTTCGGACTATACTCAAATTAAATATTTGGGATTATTTTTCAGTGGGAGGTAAAACAATTGTTTTCGACCATGACCTACTAAAAAGTAGGTCATGTTTCGACCAAAAAGAAATTGGAGTTTATTGACTTGTACGTACCCTATAATATATTACACGAGACAGATCAAGAAATTCTGCAGGAATCATGTTACCTTTACTAGTATTGCACCCTTAACATTTTCACCCGAAAAAACGTTGTGGAATACTTGGCTCGACTTTGGCGAACTATATAACTTATCGGCAAGAACTTGTGAAGTTAAACATTAAAATATATAACTGTAGTTAAATTTAAACTTAAAATTAAAAAATATTTTATTAATTATTGAATGAGACTTTTCGCATGATATTTATTAAAATGAGTAAATGATTTTTTAGTTTTTTTAGCTGAATTACATTGATAATCTTCCTAAAATTCCTTAAAAACTGGCATCCAATCAAACAAATATATAGTTTAACGCTTTGACTGCCCGCACCTCTAATTTTTTATTCCCCAAATGTATTCCTAAACAATTTGGACGTAACTATTATAAATGTAAAAAAATGAGCATTATTAAACGCAATTCGAAACATTTTCAGAGTTTTATACTGTGAATGTAAATGAGCCCTTCTTATCTTTTCTTCTACTCAAATTCTAATTGATATAAGGTACATATATAACATGCATAGGATTTTTATCATTTTTAACTAAAGAGAGAGAATCATTTTTTGAAAATAACGATAGTGCATAAAACTACATTTAGTAATTACAAGACTTCTAGCAATATTTTACAGTGTGATAGACTTCAAAACACAATGGTGGTTTCTAATTCTTTCAATATCCTTCCAATAAACCATCAATAATGGCTAGGCTGAATTTCTTCTGGCTTTTTGGATGGTGCATATTCTTGCGTTCACAGGTGGAACCTCAATGATGAAATGCCAGACTACCTAGTAACATTTCATTGATAGTCTATTGAAAACAAATGTTATACATAACTGATCAAATCTGTCTATCCCTCCCATATCCTTACTGAAATTAAATTGAATATTTGATTTATGACCAACATTGTGACTTTTTTTACTGAGCAGAGTTGAAATTGCATTTACTTTTCCTATATCAGTCAATTTATTGTCGTCAACCCAGACAGCCGGAAGGCCTCCTCGATTCCTTTTCATTCTTTCATATCAGATGGCAAACCCTTAAGATTTGGACTAACAGTACCATATGTACCACTGTTCCCAACTTTCAGGATTATATACAGGCTAGCACTTGAATAGAAATTATAATAAAATAATAATAATGAATGACTTTATTTCGCCGCTGAAGGCAGACACTACAAAAAAATAAAAACAAGTCGAGTTTTACGACTGTGAGGACAGGATGAAATAGGAGCAGATGGAAGAGTAGGCAAAGTTGGAGAAGGGCTCAGCAAAAAAGAAAGACATCAAAGATTTCTTGAAGCTCGGCGGGGGGGGGNGGGGGGGGGTAGAAATCAATCCCTATTGGAGGGTTGAGAGTCAAGATGTAATTAGCAGCAGTACAAGCACGATTGAAAAACGAGTGAAGGGTGCGATGTATCTTGGGACGACGATGAATGGAGAAAGTGACAACATCATCAGAACGAGTGGAGCGGGAATTAGAGAACTTAATAAAATCAAAAGGATCATGATCCAATTTCCGATTGAGCAGTCGAATTGAGAAGGGTGTCTTTGTATGGCAAGGGAGAGATCCATTTGAAGGCATGCTTCTGGAAACGTTCCATAGAGTGGAACAAGGAGCGGAAAGGCCAGCAACAGGGAGAAGCCTAGAGAAGAATGGCACGAGGAATGGACTTGAACAAAGAGAGTTTCACAGCAGCCGTGGAATTAAAGGGAACCTTGCGGAAGAGGGCAAAGAGTAAGAATTAGCTTTGCGGAGGACACGTGACGTAAGGACACATGACCAGACCAATTTAAGTTATCAGCAAGTTGAACTCCAAGATGAGTATGATGAGGGGAAAAGTTCACAGGAAGGCGAAGATCAGAAGGGGGAGATACAGAAAAGAAAATACCACAAGTCTTGGTTGGGCTAAAATCAAGATGGTTAACAGAAGACCAAGTAGACA
>CABFPE010000653.1:356569-368339 GCA_900660155.1 Hofstenia miamia | reverse complement strand
TAGACAAAGAGAAAAGATTAGGAACAGTGATAGACATAGCAGTACCAAAGGACAGAAACGTAGAAAGCAAGGAGAAAGAGAAGATAGACAAGTACAGAGAGTTGGCAGAGGAAATAGAAAGGCTGTGGAAGTTAAAGAAAGTTGAAGTGGTCCCAGCAGTTGTAGGAGCACTAGGAGCAGTGAGTAAGAAGCATAAGAGATACTTGGAGGAGCTGGGAGTACCAAAGTGGGGAGGAGCAGTAGCACAGAAGGCAGCATTGTTAGGAACAGCTAGAGTCCTGAGGAAAGCTCTCAGACTCCCTTGGAACTGGTGAGTTCCCCGAGCTGAGAGGAATACCAGCATGAAGCTGTGTGAAGTAAGAGATAATAATAATGAATGACTTTATTTAGCCGCTGAAGGCATACACTACAAAAAATAAGAACAAGTGAAGTAAAAACAGTGATGTTTGAAGCACGCTTACTCAAGGATTGACAAAACTTGTTGATTAATCTGCTGGAAACGGAACTTAATTATGACTTTATAGTTTAAAATTAAACTTCTCAATGATTTCAACAAGAAAACCTTAATCTTTTATTGATGGCTATGACAGTTTAACTATGTTTCTTTTTAATAGCACAGTTGAAGATGTTCTTGTCGCATCAAGCAATTTTAGTTAAATAACATTTAGCTACGGGCATAACGGGCTTAGCATACGGACATGGACAAACCAACGGGCCTATTTTTAAAAGTACGAGCTACAGGCCCTACCCTAGAAGATAGTACAGATCGCCTTCGCAAAAGTTCTGGTCATAAATGAAATAAAATATCAAATCTTTGAAAAGAAAAGTTAAAATATAAAATCAATTACTTGACAATCACTTACTTATTAGTCATATCAGAAATTATTACTCGGCTTTTGCCGAATTAATGAATTAAACAACAATTTTTATTGGCATGTGATTAACATTGTTGCATTAGAAGAAATCTCAACGAAATATATTAAAACAGGACCAAGTATTAAGGTATTTTAAATGCAGTATCACTATGATTAACAAGAAGCATACCTGACAAGAAAGATGAAGTTGTTTTAATATCTTCGACAGCTTTTGATATTCGTCGTTATCATAATATAATTTTCCCAACTAAGCATAAGTTGACAACAATGCATTTAAATACTACGTTTGATACCTTTAGGTTAGTCTTAAACCAAAGACGATCATTTTTAGCAGCTTGAAGTGCAAGGAGCGTAGTTTCATAGAAATCCTGCAAAAGACCCATATCCCTAGAAGTTGATATAAAATCGAGAATAGAGTTAATGGCCTTTTCTGAATGATTACGCGTCACAGCAGACTAAATGTACTTTAAAACAAATTTACTTTACAGTATCAATATATCACGGTTTATACAGGTAGATGACTCAACCCCTTCGAACCGAGACTTTTTGAAACTGCTCAAATAATGTTTTCTACCTTTGGTATTTAAGCGTGCCAATTTTGTGTACACTATGTAAAGACTGCGAACTGTGCTTATTTACTAACTTTTCCTTCTTCGTAAATCTCGGTTCTGCCACTAACGTTTACGGACGTTTGCCTTTTGTTTATTTTTCAGTTGAGATGCCAAAATCTAAAGAGCATGGGAACACGTATATTGATTAATCCGCCTCAAACTCCAAATTTCGTATCGAAAGACACTACACAAGTGACAAGCATAAAAAACAAGTGGAATTGTCAGCAAAAAGACAAGCTCTATTAACTACTAAAAGACCCGCACATCAAGTTAATGCTTATTTTACCGACATGGCTGTGGCTTTTATCTCTGCAAGTATCCCATTCTGGAAACTAGAAAACGAGGCTTTTCGTAATTTCTTGGAAAGTTGGACTGGACAAGCGACTCCTCATCGTTCCACCCTGAAGAAAAATTATGTGGACAATATTCATGAAGATGTGTTTACAAAAATACGAAATACATTGCAAGTACAATCGTTTTATGGCCGCTGTGCTAATTGGGAGTCTGCAAAAAGACAAATAATGTTACAATTAACCAATTGTTCAACTCGGCAATTATCAAATTATTTGGCAGCAACGTTGATTATGAAAAAGTGCTACTTTTCGTTTCTGATGGTGCTCCGTACATGCTCAAGGCAGCGCGAAACTTGAAAAACATGTATCCAAAAATTCAGCATATTACCTGTCTAGCTCATGGTCTATCTAGAGTTGCTGATTTAGCTCGTTTGCGACATGGACTGGTTGATATGTTTTTGATAAAAACGAAGAAGATATTCAAAAATTCTCCAGAGGACAGACTTTATAAGGAAGGTAGTGGTTTGCCTTTACCACAAAAGCCAGTCATTACACGCTGGAACACGTGGCTGATATGTGCATTTTCTTCACAGAAAGTTTGACCGTTTTTGAACAATTTATTGTTTTTATGGTCGAAGAAGAACATGATACTATTATGTTTTCCGACTTGTTATCTATGTTACAAAATGAGCAGATTAGGAGTGAACTTGTTTATATATCAATAAATTTCAAAGTTCTCAGTGAATCAATCGACAAGATCCAGGGCCGCCTCAATATCCAACAGAGCCTCACGATTTTGGAAAATACCCGCGAATCCCTCTGTGTCGGACAATTCAGGGATAAGTTTGAGAATGTTCTTGCAAAGAACCCCGATTTAAAGAAAATGCAAAGTTTCAGAGCCAACTTGGACGGGCAAAATCATTCAGAGCCTGTTGATCCACTCGAAGCCGCAAAATTTAAAAACTCGCCCCTAGTTTCTGCTGTCGTGGAAAGAGTATTTTCAAGTACAGCAAAGTTCCAAGCACCTCAACGACTTTCTCTATCAGTTGATAACCTGAAGAAATATGCAGTGATGAATTGGTTCTATACTATTGTAATGAAAAATAATTAATTTTTCCACTGGAAAATGTTCTTTTTCGCGCACATTTTCACGCACAAAGGCCTGCTTTATAGCGCACATCATACGCACTTTCAGGAATTTTTAAACGCAACAAAATCGCGACCTTGTATGAGACTAATATTCAACTTAATCGTTGAAAATATTAATATTAGTGATTAATAATGCTAATGAATGAAATTAATTACAATGTGCAATGCATAACTACATGTCCGTGATAGTAACCAGGGAAAAATCTGATACAATCCAGACTTTCATGCAATTAAGAGGAATTACGTTTAGAACTATGATATAATTGCGGCTTTAGTCAAACAAAGAATCAGATTAAAGGTTGAATACTATATTGAAGTTTATCTATCTGCATTTTAGCTTGATAACCAATTATACCGCCCACTTGATTCCAACATCACAATCTGGTGAAGCTGATTTCTTGTCGATAGGTTTACTTGTAGAGCTCGGCCAAATATGTGAGTGAAGTAAAAGATCCAATGAGACCGAAGCCAGCCGTCTTCTAAAATCCAGACGAGTTTTTGGACAATCGGATTCAACTTCGACTCCTGAATTATATATTTTCTGTCAAAAGCAAAGGTTTCTTCCAAAACTGCCATGTCTAATTAGTCGTAGAATCGTTTCGTATAAAATTTCAAAGGATCCTTCTTATCAAAACAGTAAGGTTTAGTCTTTTGGCCCATTAAATCAGAATTTTCATAGTGTTGCTGTGCGTGTGGGCTACCTGTGGATAAGGAACATTAACCTTCTCCTGATGACCTCTTGCCTCCTTTTTGCGTGAGTCATATCGGAGCCATCAATTGTAGCAAGCAGGTGAATCAGTCGATTGTCCTGTACTTCACCATTGACTGCTAAAGTGCGTTATAAATAAATATTGTATGTTTCCAAAGAAGGAAAAACTGCAGTTGAGACTGAATGGGTCTTATGTGACCTATTATACATGTATTATCAGGCCTAGTTACCAAATGTACAATACCGAGGTCAAATATTCTGATTATATATATATATATATATATATATATATATATAATGTTACAAATTATAAGAAAAATATGTGAAAATAAGAATTCAACATGAATAAGGGGTGACGAAATAGTGAGTAAACATCAAAAAGCAAAAATTACATCTACATGTATTATTATCCATGCGAATTTTTACTTGAGCTGTTAGGAACCTAACAAATACTATAAAAAAAACTTGATGGTCGTCATTTGTCAAATTTATTAATATCCCATAGTTTAATGTATGGATAACTAAGAAATACAATTGATCAAAGACAAAAAATCCTGTCATACATGACCCATTCGGTCCGAAGGGGTTAACTGTTATGCACTTTGTGAGAATTATATTTTGCATGAAAATTAATAATTATTAAAGTGAAAATAGTTTCTAGTAAATCATAACAACACATACCTTTATATAAGTTAATAATTGTTTATAACGAATCATCATTTCAGAAAATTGATTCTAAATAAAAATGTGGTATATTCCTAAAAAATAAGAGTTATACCAATTTAAAGCATATTTTAACCATTTGCTTTAAAGCTTTGAATCCCCATTCGCCCTTATCAGTTTCAAGCTCAAGTACCTAAATTGACTATCAAACCGCTGTTTTTGTTTATTCAACAACCTTTTCAAAGTGAACTAAAGCATCTTGAGGATTTGCTTCTTTTAAAGACTTTGCATGATAATACTGATTTTCTAAATCTACATCAGGCCCTGAACTGCTATCCTCTTCATAAATCTAAAGCAAAGGAAAACAAACGCGTCAAAAAATACTAACAAATTCAAAATCTTCATCATCCCCACCAACATAATCGTCATCCATCTGTTGATCTGAAACTAAATTATGCACACAAAATTTATAGTGGTTTTCAGGTAAAATGAAGCGTTGGGGTTTAAATAGTATTTATAAGTAGTAGTAGATGTCAAACTTCAGTTATGCTGATGTATATGTAAAGCCAAAAATATCAATTGTAGTCGCGGTAATGCGGAAAATTGACACATGTTATATTATATATGCTGACCAATTTTAAAAATATTTTACTCAATGCAAATTATTCGGTTATAAGAACTGCTTAATGGACAATTTTCAAAAGAAATATTACTTATAAACATCAAATGAAATTAGTCGTCACCGAAATATTTAATATACATACACATTTAAGATGTCACATCTGTTATAATAAATTACTCATTTTTATTAATCACTTGTAGAACTGCAGCTCATATCATGAAAATCATCTATCTTTAAAATAAATTAAATTTGTTTTCTAACTACCACTACTATTAGATTAGGAATAGTAATATTTTGAATAAAACGGCATAAATTATACAAACAATCATATCTCGTCATAGTATTCCCAAACGTGCGTAACCGATGTTCATTCAGCGATATTCGTTTGAGCAAAATGCCAAACATCTTATTAACGTTGTTAATAATGCAGCGGAATGTTTTTTTATATGAAGAATTATTTTGAAAATTACTCTCATTTACATTCAATTAGCATATTATACATGTATATGGTATACCAATTTAATGCTGTCTATATTTGATTTGATACCATCATGTTTCTTTTTTGAAAACTTGAAAATTTGTACCCGCTTTTAAAATATTTCCCCTTTCTAGATATACACATAAACTTAATTTGAACAATTTTTAATTGCCGTTGATAAACTTACAGGAGGGGGACATGAAAGAGGCAAAATGTTTATCAAAATTTATTTATTTATAAACGTCGAGGACAGAACTGTCAAGAGATTTTACTGTGTCCTACAAAAGGACATTAGACTGCTACTGGCGCAGATGAGCTGCCATATTGGATTTTTAATAAAGCCCAAAATTTAGCTATATAAAGAGCAACATGGTTATCAAAAACACAATTTGTATTTGGAAAGAATGGCTCTACAGCCGCAGTTGTTACGAAGATTGTTCATGATATTCGAGAATTTTATCATAATGATTATGATTAGAAGTGTTCGAACGATTTCTCATCATATAATGGTTGACAAATTAAAAATTGTTGAACCGAATATTTAATTAACTGGAATTAACTCATCAATTCTCAGTGTAAACCTAGAGTAGGCGGCTTGATGGGGCTTGTGTGTCATATAATTTATGTCTATGAAAAATATAAACGTATTTTTCTACATTAAAGAAATAATGTATTTTGACATTTCTTATATCTATATTTGAAGGTCTCGCACACTATTGACTCTACGGTGTAGTAAACATTTGTTTAATATTAAAATGTTTATATTAAAGTTCCATTAAAAAAAATTTGCGCATTTATTTTAATAAAACATTTGATTTTATATAATTAAATTTGTAATTAACTATTAAAAGATAACAACGAAAAAACTCAAAGAACAACCAAGTTTGCTGATAACAACCCCAATTGTAACCGAATTTTTTACAACAGGAGATACTGTGGAAGAACTCTTTCAAAAAATTACAAGGAAAATTGAATTTTGAACATATCGAAATAATAAAATGCTATCACTCTTTAAAAATTAGCTAGCGTCTTGGACATTATCTGATTTAGGAAACGCACAGATTAGGGATTATCTTTTAACTTCAAAGCCGAATTATAGTACAAAAAATATAATATAGCTATTGTAAATTAAAAGTAAGTAAACATGAAAAATGAACTCAAAATGCTACATAGTTCTATTTTAGTTTCAATTATTACATAGAGAATTACCGAATGTGGCAATATTCTAAAATAAATGACAGCAAAAATAGTTCTGTTGAACAACGAAATGTACGATTTGTAATTATAGACGATTTTGCAACCTTTTGCAAAATTTACAAGCCCATACCACAGTTTGAAAAAATACCAAACATAAAATGAGTAGATATTTGGCGTTATGATCTCTAAAAAATTAGAAAAAATCACTGTCTTAATAAATCTTAACAAATTGTTTAGCAATGTTCAAAATTTTAATACGGGAAGAAATCCTCGATAGAAAAGTGCTTATGTTGCTCCTAACCAATTTGGCTTCTCTAAACAACTATAACTCTTTTGAAATATCTCGATACTGCCTACGGACATTATGATAAGAGCCTTCTCTAATGCCATCTATCTCGACTTCCCCTCTGTTCTATTTTCTAAATTAGCTGCTGTTGGTTTTGAGTCTTCCTTTCTTTCACTCTTTTCGAGCTACTTATCCAACAGAACTCAATCAGTTCGCGTATGTTTTTCCATTTTTTCTGAACTTCCTGTTGCATCTGGAGTGCCTCAATGTTCCATTCTTGGACATTTTCTTTTTCTCATCTTTATAAAAGACTATTAGGGCTTTATCTAACTGCATGTTATATGCTGATGACACAAGAAAGCTTTCCACAACTGTCTGAAATCTTTTTGTGGCAACGCTGCCCTTCAATTTTCGATTGAAAATTTTAGCATTCATTTCCGTTAACTATCTTGGAGTTACTATTTCCAAATACCTCAATTGTGTAAAATTTTTTCTCGAAATTCTTTTTTTACATTCCAACGGGCCTCTTCTCACACAAAACAATTGAATGAACTCTTATTGTCTTTCTGCTTTTTGCAATAGATCTCAGTGGTGGTGGCTTCTACATCTTTTGCTAAAAATATGGATCCCGTCCTATTTCGCGCTCTTAACTTCCGTGTATCTTCTGCTTTAAATCTTCATACCTCTATTCTCATCGAAGGCAATCTACTACTCATTTACTTTTTCTCTATATGCTCCTTCTACGATTTCACGACTTAAGTTATTTTCCTTTCTCCTCGTCTTCACAAAGCTATCTCGTCCAAGAATTCTATCTCAAATTATGGTGTCTATACCTAATGCTCTCTTTTTTCCTGCTGCAAATGTTCTTCGTACTTGTGTCACAATTTTCGTAAACGCTTGCCAGTAGAATTATTATTATTATTATTATTATTATTATTATTATTATTATTATTATTATTATACTAGGAGACCAGTGTTTAAATATTTGGTATTTTCAAAATATTATGCATTAAAATTGAAATTTTGCTGTGACGTCAGGGAAACCCCAATTGAAATATTCCTTAGAATTGTGAATAATGTTTTTTTTAAATTTGTTTATCATTTGTACAAATTTAGTATATATTTAAATCACACAAAATTGGGCATTTCATCTGTACCATATTGCCTATATATGCCGGGGAAATTAGCGAGTTGGTCTTCTGATGTTAAATATCTTGAAAATACTTAATTTCTAAATACATTTTACCTAGTAGAATTAGTAGTGAAAGTCTCCATTCTTTAAAAACTATTTTCTCGACAGATATTTATGTAGATATAAGCTGAATTTATTAAATTATATAATTATATTCTGATTAGTCTTATACTTATATTCAATAAATATGTCAATGTGCACCAAAATTAGATTTTTCAATGGCAAAATCTCACATAAAATTTCAAACAACTAAAAACAATCACACCAAAAAAACTAGTACAATGAAAACAGTCATACACTATAAATGATTATACATTAAGATAATACGAAATGTTGAAAATAATTCAGCTAAATATGGAATTGATGGCTTCGTCAGAATTTCTCTATTAGCCCTAATCTTAATTAGAATCCCGCCTAACACTCGCAAAAACTTGATTTTATTGACCTAGTAGGAAAGCAAACCTGTATAAACTTTAGTGTGGACACATATAAGTTAGAAAAACTGGAATATTTTTTTCGAAAATAGATTGTGTGAGTGGCAATGTGCTTTGAATTTTTCCGCTGAGATTTTCTGACACCATACAATGCACTACATTACAAAATATAAATTCTGTCTAAAATTATATGACAACATTTCGTACATTGCTCTCATTGCAAATGTAGCAGAGGAATGGTTTAGTTTTTCCTAACAAAATATTTCGTTTATTTGCTTTCATGGTTCAAGTTATTCAATTTGAGCTAGACATATGCATTTCAAGCTATTTACACGGTACAAAAAGCTAGCAGTTAAAAATTAATAAAACATTTACGTTCTTAAAGTTAAAATTAGAGTTTACAAATGTTTTCTCTCTGATTTTTCACCAACCCTGATTGTTCACTAACTGGATGCTTATTTGCAAGTCATTAACACCTAATAAAAATTAATTGAATATACATGCATGTACTTATATTTTGGAAGAAATTAAACATTTATAATTGAAATTACTTGGCATGGCAATTAAATATGAAAAGTATACCTTTAGTTCTTTAAAATTTTCAGAGATTTTTCAAAATTTTGTAAGCTTTTCCTGAGATTTTCAATAAAAATAATATAACTAAGATTTTCTATTAATTTTTTCATGGCATTCACATTTCAGAGAAAACAGAAAGATTATGACACTTTTTGCAAAGAGACAGTGATTTTCTGCAAGAAGTAAATATTTTCATTCAGCAAAATTAACTGAATTCTGATCAACAGTGATAAAATTAATACAATTTCAATAGTTTTTCAGTATACCTAAGTTTGAAACAGAGTCTGAAGGTTCCTAAATCATTTATGACTCCTGGTGATCCTTTGAATCCAGAATAAATAATTCATTATTAGTAATTTCACTAAGTGTGCATAGATTCACCTGCAGAAATTTTATATTAGCAAATGGTCACTCCACATTAGATACTTCAATAATGTAAAACACTTTGTAATATCTAACTCAATAAATTTAATTATTTTCTTAGGCATATGCCTATATAGATAAATAGCATATAATATGTAGAGTGTATTTAAAATGTGTTTAGCTTAATTCATATCAGTTCATTCATAATTTTTTTATAAATACCTTTGATTCAGTGGCATTGTCAGGAAATTTTGATTGAGAGGGCTTAGCAAGTTCACTTCATGACAACTTTTTAAATTTGATCTAGAAATTTGAATGATTACAAGTGCCATTAACAAAAACTTTAGGAATTTTAAGCATTGCATATGTGTAACACTCAAAGAAATATTCAAACATGTGCATGAACCAATTACTATCCCAAAATCTAAAACTTAACAAAGTATGACAGGGCCTAACAGGGAGGATAGGGATTTCTACCAAGGAGAAATACAGACTAGCAACAAAATTAATGGGGATGGACAATTATAACTTACACACACATTTTAAAACAAAAATAATGCCCATGTTCCACAGCTTATTGTAGAGTCACTCGGGGAAAAATTTAGTGCCATTTATATCTTTTTATTTCGATCTAAATCAATTGTATTTTGACGTCACTATGACGTTCCTTTTTCGAGATTAGTTTTGTTGCTATCAGTCTTGTGTCCCCTCGTCGGTGCTTTGTTTTGCTCAAATTTAATTTATGAGATAAAATTATTACTGACATGTTAAACCACGTTGAATATCAATTAGTGTAAACAAAGACAGGTAAAAATGAATCTTTTTGTATAAAAAGTGAGAACACTGTAGCGAATGTTCAATAGACTTTGTCTACTCTTAACTATCGCTCTTACCATTGTATCTTTTATTTACTTATTATTTTAAATGATAATTATTGCTTAAGATCGGCGACAATTCGGGAGTGCTTTCACTAGCACGGGGCGACAAGTTGCTCCTGGGGATCATTCGATCTTTCCAGTCCGAATTGTGGTTCTTTAAGTTATGTATACGGCTACGCATAAGGAAATAATAAATCTCTCGTTAGTAGTTCAACACGTACATGCACCTATAAGATCTAACACTGTGATGATACCATGCCGTTGGCTAGCACGAATATCTGGCAATTACAGATTATTTAATAGTTAGCTGAGAGATAACAATGAAAATGAGAAGTAGGTTGTTTTTTCGAAATGAGATAGAAATTAAACAAGTGAGACAGATAGGGTAGCACCAGTCAATAGGTTAAGCACTTTACTTCTGGAAGTTCCGCTTCGGCTGGAAGCCATAGGAATTGGTCATCTTGGTTCTTACCTAAAAGTAGTTCTGTTACTTGGATGNCATGCCGTTGGCTAGCACGAATATCTGGCAATTACAGATTATTTAATAGTTAGCTGAGAGATAACAATGAAAATGAGAAGTAGGTTGTTTTTTCGAAATGAGATAGAAATTAAACAAGTGAGACAGATAGGGTAGCACCAGTCAATAGGTTAAGCACTTTACTTCTGGAAGCTCCGCTTTGGCTGGAAGCCATAGGAATTGGTCATCTTGGTTCTTACCTAAAAGTAGTTCTGTTACTTGGATGAATTACCAATATTACATCTGTACATGTTATAAGTTCTAATCTAAGCTGTTTCTTGGAATCATGGCTGTACTGAACACTAATTAAACCTTCTGCAGAGTCAATCGAGTTTCTAGCTAAGTCTTACCAGCCACCGATTCTACAATAGTACACAATTGTTTTGATAATGAATTTAGACTTGTTGTTATTCTAAATGATTTGGATAATAGTAATCTTTGTGGTTCTGGACTTTATAAACTTGAGCTTAGTCTAGATAATTTTTAAGTTATTAAGCCTCAAAACTTTGGAGTACTTGGATCACACAATTTTTGTGATTCTACTGCCTCACTCATTCACATAGACTTATATCTACATTGAGCATGCCCCTACCACCATTTAATGGTAGAAAACATATTGCCATGGATGTACTCTTACAGGCTCAATCATATGAATTGATCTCAGACCAATGAGTGCCTAATACAATTTTGGACATTCATTTCAGCTTTCATATTCACAGTCAACAAACACAATCCCCAAATTTAATAATATTTGGGAATCAATTAAAGTAGACAGACCAACTGATAATGCCTGGCCTGTAATCTTGATGTCATCTCCATCACAAACTTACCATTATTCAGTTGAACACTACTAATAACTATTCAACAATCACTAGAAGTGTCTGATCATACTGACTTTCACTCAAAGTTGTATGAAGATAAATGTGC
>CABFPE010000653.1:331639-355569 GCA_900660155.1 Hofstenia miamia | reverse complement strand
GTTGCTCCTGGGGATCTTTCGATCTTTCCAGTCCGAATTGTGGTTCTTTAAGTTATGTATACGGCTACGCATAAGGAAATAATAAATCTCTCGTTAGTAGTTCAACACGTACATGCACCTATAAGATCTAACACTGTGATGATACCATGCCGTTGGCTAGCACGAATATCTGGCAATTACAGATTATTTAATAGTTAGCTGAGAGATAACAATGAAAATGAGAAGTAGGTTGTTTTTTCGAATTGAGATAGAAATTAAACAAGTGAGACAGATAGGGTAGCACCAGTCAATAGGTTAAGCACTTTACTTCTGGAAGCTCCGCTTCGGCTGGAAGCCATAGGAATTGGTCATCTTGGTTCTTACCTAAAAGTAGTTCTGTTACTTGGATGAATTACCAATGTTACATCTGTTGTTATAAGTTCTAATCTAAGCTGTTTCTTGGAATCGTGGCTGTACTGAACACTAATTAAACCTTCTGCAGAGTCAATCGAGTTTCTAGCTAAGTCTTACCAGCCACTGATTCTACTTTATGTCTAGCACTGATGAGCACTCTTGTCCATTGGAAAGAACTTTCTGCCCAATCCAATCCAATCTCCTTTTGAATTAGCTAGTCAATGTAAAATACAAAAAAACTTCTATTTATCTAATAATTAAGTCCTGATTTCCAAGTAATACAAAGAAAAAATTGCAGAATTTCAATGAAAAACTAAAAAATGCAGAAATATTATTACAGACTAATGCAGAGGATTCAATTGAAGAAGTCCTTGACAAGAATGAGGCTAAAATACAAAATCCTATAGCTGATCAACATTACTCTCAATGATGAGAGCCTCTTTATTAATCTCCCAATTTGTTTGTTGCCAAATACTTTCAGTCCTAAAATATGCTCCCCTTTTATAGACTTGTGGGAACACTTCTGCAACATTGAGAGAAATTTTTTACCTGTTATTGTGACAGGTTTTTAAAAAGCAATGGCAAAAATTTAATTTGGTATACAATACATTTTTGTATAAATTTTACAGATTTCAAAACTCTTCAAAGTGTACAGATGCATTAGAACAGGTACATATTAGGTGTTCTCATCACTAATGTTCCAACCTACTCAACCAACTGATGAAAAAGCCAATGATTAGTGGTTTTTGATAATTAAAACTCCAATGGGAATAGTTTAATAACAAGCAATATTCAATTCTGTTTCTAGTCACAATGCAATTGTAGAATTCTCTACCAAGCTCTAACTCATGTGGATTGATTCCTTTTGAATGTGTTTCTGTGTTAAGTGCAGGTAGGGATGTACAGTTACTAACTGCTTTGATTCACTAATACTTCTAGTTAACTTTAATTAACTGTATTGTAATCAAACACTATTTAGGAGTGGACTGAATACTGCAGTTTCCTTCAACTTGATCTTTTCTCTGAATTGTCCAACAAGTGATCACCTTCATTACTGATGGAGTGTTCCCAAACCTCATCTCAATGAAGTAAATTATGTGTTCCCTATCCTAACTCAGTGCAACCCTCAAGGCTGCATGTAACTGACTTAAACTTGATTTGTAATGTGTAACTTGTACTTGTAACCAGGAAGTGTCACTAGCTTCTTAATAAATATTGATTTAGCCATTACTGAAAATTACTGGCTTTAATTAATTTGAATAATCAAATAGATAATTACTTGCAGCTTCTTAACTTACATTTTACATACTGTTACATGCTTGGTCTCATTATTAGTCTATTTATAGGTCACCTATGTTGTCTAGTTAATATAAAGTATAATAACCTATGATCCATTATCCAACCATTTCTTTGATAGTTTTATTATTGCTTACATGTTAATGAAAGAATTGGTAGTCAGCTAAATAGAGAAAAACTCCTAATTGTATCCCTAACATAGATGCAGTTTCATGGCTTGGATCAAGGACCCTCAAATCACTCCTGATGTGTGCCCTCGCCACTACTAATGCATCAACCATTTAGCTTGACATTGTTAGTAATAATCAAACCCAATTAAATCTAAAGATAAGATTTTTGAAGAATTTACTTCAACAGTTTTCCCAATTGATTTCACGCTATTTATAATTTCTAATCCAAAAGTACCTGTTGATTTTCAATTTCAAATCATCTGCCAAGATGGCTGAAAAATAATGGAAGCATTATCACCCCTTTTTGTTTTGCCAAAATGGTTTTGACAGATACTATTTGGTAAATGTTGTTTCTTAGTTGCAATATACAAAATTACTGATGCTAAACATAAATTGATTCGAGTTTACAATTAACACTGTATTAATTGTCATTGAATTTGATATTAATCTTCTCTGACTAATCTCTTTTTGTTTTGCAGATCTAATTGTTGGATTATGCTACACAAGAGACATATGCTAAATGCCTTGCATTTTTAGTATGATGAAAATGTTATCTCTTATCATAATAGAAGAAATCTCTGTCCAAGAAACTTAGATGGGCAGCATGATCATATTTAACCATAAAAGTTCAGAAACTAGTCTTTAGTTCAGCTGGATTTACAAGTTCTATTTGACCTGCATTTGTACCTCTGAACAAAAATTTAGTTATCAGAAAATATAGTATACAATTAGTTATACAGTAATTCATGTTTTATGTTCATGGATATTGTATTAGGAGTTTATCAGGATATGCTGCTATGTTAGTGCAAGCCTGTGGAAGTGAAATCAATTTATTGCTTCACCACAAGACACTTCCTTCTATAGTGCTAGTGTAGAGTCACTCAGGTCCCCTATTTTAATTGATTTTATTCCTTTGGATTATTTGGCACTCTAAATTAGTGTTATGTCATAGTGACATCATGATTGTTGCTATCAATTTATTTGTATTAATTTGTTCTATTTTCAAGTGCAGTTATTTGGTCATTTGATTATTTGTCCCCTTGATTCTATCTTATGTGTTATTGCTTGTTTAATTTTGTGAGGGAACTCATGTGAAGTTTGTAAACATATACCAGGTAATAATTCACAAAATGGTTAAAAATACATGAGAAGCCTGTAGTGAATGCACAATAAAATTTATTCTTGCTTTGACATTGTTTGCTTTTGAATTTTATTACTAACCCCTTTTGGATTCTTCATGGATTTTGAATTAATAAATCCAAATGCAGTAGAAGGAAGCTGAATTTATTGTGTGCTTCACTACAGTGTCTCAGATATTTATTACAAAAATCTGTAACTTATTACCTGACTTGTTTACAATTTCAAAGCAGAATTTCCCTCACAAAGTTAAAATGAGCAATTCACACTTAATTCAAATCTAGGGGACAAATACTAACACTATCAAATTAACTACACTCAAAAGTCAAAAATCAATTAAAAGAAATTGATACAAATAAATAGCAGCAAATCAAAGAATCAAAATGTCAAAAAGACACAACACAATTTCAGAGTGCCAAAAATAATAAGTTCGAAAAAAGTAGGCCCTGAGTGACTCTACATGCCCCCCATTGCTGGTTAAGTTTGTGGTAGGAGTTTTACTGTGGAACCAGACAGGAGCTTTCACATCTCCTCAATCATTTCTTCCACTAAGATGTCATCCCATGACTTAACTTTGGTGTATCTAGGTCACTGGGTAATTTCCATAAGAGTCTCCCTCTGTGTAACTTCTTCACTCCTCAAGTGGAAGAACTCAATCTCAGGTAAATGGGCACTGATTGGACAATTTCTTCTTAAGTTGTTCAGCCTCCATGTAAACATGTTGTAAAACCTCTTATAAAGAGGTTCAGATAGAAGTGGATGAAGACCTCCCTTAATGATCCCATATGTGTGTTGTGATCTATAAACAGTGAGCAGAATTCATTGACCTGCAGTAAAGTCATCTCTTTTGGATCTGCAACTTCTGCTTACAGCATGGTGATAATCTCAATGTGCTTTGTAATATCATAGTATCAAGTAAGGGTTTCAACATTATTGATTCACATCAAATCACTGGACACCTGAAATAGAATAAGAACATGGGGATCCAACATTGCAATCTTGTTATGAATTTTCATTAACTGAGTAGAGATTGGTTGTCCCTTCTGGAAAATGTCCTTAATAATGAGCTTTTCATCAATGTAAACTTGTTCTGGGTTCTCACCCTCAAGTAGGAGGTCTCTGGTGTCTTTATTCTCCCATGTCTGCATTGCTTTGTGGATCTCTGCCACAATGGGGATGTAATTAATGGAGTTGGAGAGGTGGGCAGAGACTTTCCTTCACCCCTTCTTGATGTGCTATGAAGGTAAAATGAGTGGGGTCATTACACATGGTGGAGGGATACAAAGCAAGTTGTGTTTATCTGCATGATCCTTGATGTTGTCCAGCATGACTTTCTCTCTTAATGTGGCAGTCCCAATAGTAACTGGATAATTTATCTTAGCATCCTTAAGAGAATCCTAGAACTTGCTGCAGAGCCCATGCTCATGGAGTTTGGCAATCTGTGTGTTGCAGATTTGAAGGCAGGACATGCTACATTCTATGTCCAAGGCTATTTGTCGCCCAGGTGATTGTAGAAGTACTAATTCCTCTTTGGTAAACATTTCAGTTAGGCACCATTTCATTAAGCCCAATATGTTGTTGTCTTGATTTTGCTCAATGATGCAGTTGACTATAGAGAGGTTTTCAGCAAACTCATCCAGAAGGTGCTCAATGGTGAAGATTTCTTTGTCTTCTGTGATAGACCACACTGGAGTAAGTATGGGAGAGCTCACAAATCCAGAAAACTTTGCATGTTAATGGCTTCAAGGAGATACTTCAACTGCAGATGATGCTAACAGTTCCTCCTCACAGTAGAATTGTTCAGGTGAGCACATTTTCTGCTCAATAACTGTGATCAGTATAATCACGCCATCTTTGGTGGCTTGTCTCTGCATCTCTGAGAGCTTGTTATATCTGCACTCAGGATAATTCATCTTCTCTAAGTTAAATAGAATTTCTGTCTTAGTATGCACATCATAGTGGGCCACTAATTCCAAGAATGACTGTGTTGACCCAGGTCAAAGCAGATCATGTGGCTTGTGCAGAGCAGCATGTTGTCAAACCCCCACATATACTTGCAAAGGGTCTCTGAGAATATGTTGAGGTCAGCAAAGTCAACACCTAAGCAGTTGACAATCATCTGAGGCAGAAGGCGCCCCAATGGACTACTAGCACCAATAAGGAGAGCATAAAACTTTTCAAACCCTTCCATTGCCTTTTTGGTCTTTCCAGGTGAAGATGGAGGAGAGCATGAATGGAGCAGCCAGTTCTTAATCTTCCATGCAGCAGGGCAAATCGCCAGCTATTTCTTGGTGAGGTTCTCTCAGGCATTTTGGTAGAGAGGCAGCTGAATGTGTGGATATTGTGTCAGAAAAATAGACAGGACCCAAATGGCTCCACAAGACTGAATGGGTGGCACAAACTTCTTGGAAAACAAGCATTCAGCAAAATTTTGAAAATTTTGCAAAGTATAGGCTATGCACAGCTCCATGAGGAGCTTTTTGACAGACCTGGAGTATTGTGAAGTAGGACTGCAGATATTGATTGTGGGCCAAACAGACTTGGGGTTCCTATCTGCCTTGAGATTAGTACAGACCTCATTGATTTCTGCTAATGTTGCAGTGCTTTGGGAGAATGCAAAACTAACATGCATGTTTGTGACTTAGGCAAGACTGGGCCAGTTAGCATAGATTGATTCCAGCATTTGCAACTGGGTGATAGTGTCTAGAATCAGCCTTGTGTCAACTGCAAGGCTATGGGTAGGTATTTTCTTACACAAAAGAAGGTTGGTATAAATTAGTTTAGTTATTGAAAAGATACCAAACATGTACATGCTGGTGGGATGATAGTAGTGCATATAGAGGATTGTAAAATTTTCCATTCTAAAGTGGAGGTTGACAACATCCTCAGGTATTTCATCCTGATACTCTTCTTTGAAAAACATCACCAGATGAATGTTCTCGACCTTCACTAGCCTGTATGCTATTTTGATTTTCTCCATTATCTTAGGCTGGTTGACTTCACTAACTTGGAAAAAGTACACAATGAGTAGATTCTCAAAATTGATGATGACACACTCAAATTTCTGAATAGCACACTTATTGTTAAGTAGCTGGCACAGGTGTGTTATATTAAAATCCTCATCAAACATGGTGTGGACTGTGCTCTGCCAATAGGGTCTCTTTAATCCTCCATGCATTTTGGAGTTGTAGCATATGATAGTATTGATCTTTGGTCTATGCTCTGCATTAATGGCAAAAGGAATGATGCCTACTGCACATGTGAGGTTTTTGGTGTTGTAAGTCCATCATAGTTTGTTTTTAGTTTCCTCTGATAGGTTGTTGCCCACAAAGCTAACTGCCTTAGGGGTTGTGATAAATATGAATGTAACATTTCATCTCCTACCTTAGAAATCTTACATTGCTGTTCTTCATTTCTCTGGGACCTAACACTGGTAGAGGTGTGGGATGAAGGGCTAGGACTAGAGGGGGTTATCAAGTCACTGCAAGCTGTTTGAATGTTAGTGCTTAGGTTAGCAAAAGGCACTCTGTACTTACTTGACTCCTCTGATTCCTGAGGGGCTATTTGGCGCCCCAAGTAGTCATCCAAGGTCTGCTCTCAAGGGGCTATTTGGCACCCCAAGTAGTTGTGGGAATCATGCTGTTCTGCTAGACAAGTCCTCCTGTGTCCTTCCTCTCTTGTGGGATATGCTCTCCTCTGCATGAAGAGGAGTGTCTTCTCAGCTCTGTTCATCATGGGGTTATGTCTTCACCTCACTTGTATTCTTTTGGGCAGCTGGTTCTCAGTTCTTTTCATCTGATATGGCTTGGTTTCCTAAACATAAAGATTAATTAAATTCCCAATCTTGGGTATTTAAGTGGTCTAAATACTCTTGGTCCCTAGCTTTACTACTAGGCAAAATACAAGTAGGAGTAATGTTGCTACTATTACCAAGGTTACTTTCATACTCAACCTCAGAGAGGTCATCCTGCTCACATTTGGCGAGGTTAGTATAATTCTCAATTTCATTCACTCCATTGTTGATAAGCAAAAATTCACTATTACAGTTGATGATGACATTACTAATATCCTTAATAATTCATTTGAGTTGTTGGAAATGGGTGACTCTCCAATTATTTAACAGCTAACAATGGTGATCTAACATCTTTGTAATAGTAAATGGACCCTGCCAATTGGTGGCAAGCTTCCACACATGATTTGCATCAGTAATCTGGCAAGCAAAGTATGCAAAAACTTTGTCCCCAACCTTCTGAGGTTCACCTTCCAATTACAATTGAAATTCTGCTGTTGACAGATAACAGATTGATTAGTGTTCCAACAGATAGTTAAGTGTACTTTTTGAAATTCATGTAACATATGATTCACAAAATTCTCTAATGTAAGTTCGTTATAATCTGGAAACATAATTGAAAGGGGCGTACTCTCCTCTCTGCCAAACATGGTCTTAAAAGGGCTGACCTCAGTAGTTGTATGCACAGCAGTGTTATAAAAATACTCTACTGCCTCAATGAGGCATTTCCAATTCCTGCTGGCTGCTCAGGCAAGGGCAACCCAGATTAGTTTGATAACAGTGTGGTTGAGCCTTTCAACAACTCCATTGGACTGTGGGTGGTAAGCAGTGGTAAACTCATGGAGTATTTTGAGCTCCTTCATCAAGGTTTCCATAAGGTGGTTTTGAATTGGGGCCATGATCTGAGATTAGGTGCTCCATTAGCCAGAACTTGAGGACCCATTCCTTGACCACTTTCTCTCCAATAACCTTGGTGGTGGTCAATAAGTATGAGGACTTACTGGTACCCCTTCTCATTGCAAGAGAGTTTCTTGATGTCCATGTGTACTACTTCATTTGTGCATTCAGCAGCTCACTGCTCTGGAAAATGTCCTGCTCCCTGCAACAGACAAGTGGTGCATTTGTAGATTACATCCTGCATGGCAGCTCTAATACCAATAGTAACATATCTTGCATTAAATGTTCACTTGGTTTGAATGATACCTAAGTGGCCTTTCTCATGAATCTTTTGTACCAGATTTCTTTGAAAGTATTCAGGATTGCCAGTTGACTATTTTGGCTCTGTGTGTAAAGTAGGCCAGCATCAGTAAGTTTCCAATTGTAGTGACAAAAATACCTGTTAGCAACAGGGCTGAGGATGTAGTTGTCATTTTTCAGCTTGGCAATAATCTCACTTAACACTTTATCATGGCGTTGGTGATGGACAATTTCCACTTCTGTGATCTCCTCCTTCACCCAGATGGGGAGGATCTCATTTCCATTTGGTCTGTGTTGATCTCAGGCAGACACTTATAATTGCTGAACATGATAAACCTGGATGGTATTTTCTCTCCAAGCAGTTTCCAGAGATCATACTCATAGCTCAGGAGAGCAGTCCAATAGTCTGCATTGTTGTGCAGTCTTCCAGGGTGATGTTTAATTGAAAAGGTAAAATCATTCAAGTACTCTATTCATTGGGTGACTATATTAGATTTGTCCCCAGAGAATTTCTTCAGCCATGCCAGTGCTGAGTTGTTGGTGTTCCCAGTAAATTTTTTCAGACTCTCAACTAGAGTGAGCATTTCTGACTTGGTCACACCATAATTTAGCTCAGCATTTCAGAGCTTGTGGCTGAAATATTGAATGGGGCTCTCTTTCCCATCAATTATCTGACTAAGCATTCCACTGATAGCAACAGAACTGGCATTGTAGTCAATAAGAAATTCCTTTGAGTAATCTGACATATTTAAGCTGGGAATTCTTCTAAGTTCTTTCTTAACATTGTTGAGCTCTTCCTGCTCAACCCAGCTCCATTTAAATTCAACATTGTGCCACAGTAGGTTGGAGATGTGCTTCATTTTGTTAGCTAACTCCAAGATGAAGGCGCCATAGTAATTCAAGAATCCCATAAATTACTGTACGTCCCTATGAGAACATGGAGTTTTGATCTTATCAAGATGGTCTTTTGCATTGTTCTTCCAAGAAAGGTGACACAAGGCTATAACAGAGAACACTTCTTCCCATTGACTTGAAGGCCAGACTCATATAACAAGCTAAGAGTGCATCCAAGCCTTTCCAGATGCTCTAAGAAAGTATTACTGGTGACGAGAATATCATCCATATATGCCAATATGCCAGGTTCAAGTATGTTGGCACCATGTCTAAGTATGTGGATAACATAATGCTGGTAAGTCACAGGGGCATTGCAGAGCCCAAAAGCCATATACTTCCATTCAAAGGGGCTGTAGGGAGTTATAAAGGCAGTTTTCAAAATGTCAGATGGCTTCATTGGCACCTACCAGTAGGCCTTGCACAAGTCAAGGCAGCTGAATAACTTGTATCTACTAGCATCGTAAAGGAGATCCTCAATGCACTGGAGTGGGTACACATCTTTTACTGTAACATCATTAAGCTTCCTGAAATCAAAGCAGAGGCAATACTTGTTGCCATGTTCAATGAAGACAGTGAGACCTGCATAAGGGCTATTGCTAGCTTGGATGATGCCACTTTTTATGAGGTCACTTAAGATTTTTTCATACTCTTCCAGAAGCTTTTCCAGTACTCTTCTGACAGGCAAGCAAATTGGATGATCATTCTTGGTTTTGATGGAATGCTATTCTCCAATGGCCTGGCTGATGCTGATCAAACCATAATTAAAGACCTCATAATGCTGTCTAAGCAGATGGGAAAGTGACTCACACTCCTGAGCACTAAGATGCATCCACTCATCAACAAAGGGGATCTGAATGCTGTCACTTGGCTCTGCCAAATTGTGGATGGCTGTTAAGATTGGTGAGCAGGTGGCGGCCTGAAATTCAAGACAAACTGGGGTTGCAATGAGCCTTAGCTGAGATGGATCTATTGTAACCAAAGAATTGGAACTGTTTAAAACAGTAACACATGTTTTTCCTTTAGACACAAGACAGAGATCAGGCAAGAAGTTAATTCCACAGAAGCATTTTCCCTTAAATCCAGAAATCATAACATCTCCAGTATAAGCAGAGTTGGTGGTGACAGGAACACATCATCAATGATGAGGCTCCATGATCACACATTCAGAAAAACTCAAAGAGATGTCTTGGCTAGGGATGGTGGTGAGCTCTTGCCAACATTCACTTTCTCTGATGGAGATAGTGTTATTACCATAATTGATGATGCATGAATTCTGCTTGAGAAAATCATTTCCCAAAATTATGTCATACAGAAGTGGTTGACTGTAAGTATCAATGACAATTAGATCAACAACAAATAGTTCCTGCTGAATGCATAACTCTAGGTTCAGCATGAAACCTTTGAGTGAGAGGGAATTTCCAGAGGCATCCAGCAGATGCTCAGTAGATGGAAATAGGTCATCCCATGACAGGCACAGCTTAGAACAACAGGAGTCACTGATGATCAAGGCTGAGGCCCTGGTGTTGATGGTGACATTTACCAGGGATCCATTTATATTAACTGGGATTATGTTTGTATGCAAAGCCAAAGTGATGACCAGAACATCATGTGCATGTTTTCTACGAGGTGGTGCTCCAACTAGTTTGACTGGGTGGCTAAGCCAACAGGTGACTTGAGAGAACATTCCTGGTCTCCAGGTTCATTGATGATGAAACCTTTGCCATCAGTGACTAGATGAATAACTGCTCAGCACTGAGATTTAGTGTGCCCTTTCTGGCTGCAATGGAAACAGCAAGTATGCTTGAGTTCTATCTTTACAGTAGAAGTGACGGTGCTCAAAGAGGTGGGAGACTTTGGTGAAGAAGAACCAGCTTTTAGGTCTCCAGCCTCCTTATCAATATGAGTAGTGTTGTGCAGCATGTACAGGATGCTTATGGCTTTGCAGAAATTACACTGAGATCGTCTTTGGGGTCACACTTAACCTCAAGGCGACTTTGAATGTTAAGCTGGAAGCCTTGGCCAATGTATGAAAAGAGATCATGCTTTGAATACTCATGGGTGAGTTTCCTTAGACAAAGCAGCCTTTCTTCTTGTGTGATGTATGTGTGAACGTCATCACCTTTTTTGAATGAGAGATCACAAAGTAGGGTTTTGTACTGATGTTTATATGGGGGGGCCTTATAATGGTCCTCAAAATATCCAATAAGAAGCAGATAACTAGTCTTCACATCTTGATCTAACATCATGTACTGATTGTACATGATACCTTGAAGTTAGGTGGGGAATTAAGCAATTGTGGTATCTTGTGTAGCTTTGTACTGCCACATGGTTACCTTGAAGAGAAAAAACCACTCTTCAAAATTTTGAGAGATCCCATCAATCTTTCCAGTGAATTTAGGTAATATTGAAAGACAATTAAATAAGTTAGCAGTATCAGCTCCAGCAGCAGTTGTAGGTAGAATTAACTGAGTAAAGCAAGGGCCACTCTTGAGAGCAGATGTGGAAAAATCACATGGCTGTGGTGGGGTAGATTGAGTTACACCAGTAGGGGAAATGCAGTTTTTTACAGGTGCAGGAGGCAAATGGTCACACTCTGCACAGACAAAATTGGAGCAGCAATCATGGTTAGCTTGGGAACCTGAGTCAAGACTGACTGTGTGAAGGTGGGCTATCCAGTTGTGAAAGTGGTAACAGGGGTAACAAACTGTGGCATAAATGGTGTAGAAGTAGAACCAATGGGGCTGCTCAGAAGGTGAGCAGAAATCATTTCTGAGATTTGCTCTGACAGATGTTTGGAGAAACTGTCCAATGCATCCTTTAGAACACTGTGAGTGATATACTTGGAAGGGCTTGACTCAGGAGGTAACAAATGAGGCAGGCTGCTCTGGCACAGCAGAAAAGTAGGCAGAGGTGTTGCCAGGGTCTGGAGTTGGATCTCCAGAGCATTAATTGAATCAATGAAATGGCGCTCCCTCAGTTGGGTATCTTGGGCATGCTCCTACATTTTGGCTTGAAGCAAATCTAGGTGTTGCTCACAAGCAAGGCATTGACTAGTTTCTTTGGCAAGGCAGCATGAAGTTGATCAATTTCCGAATTCTGAGAGTTCAGAGTTGCGGAGTCCATGGGCAAATAAAGTAAGGATCAAACAACAAGGGAGAAGCAATAGAACTTATTCCAATGGTGTGAGGAGCAATGTTCAGGCTGCTAATGCTCACACTGGGGAGATCCTGAGTGGGAGTCCCATTATGAGATATAACACTAAACTCCATTTAGCAAAAAGAAATAACAAGAAAAACAGTAAGAAAAATTCAGAAAACAATTTCAACAATTTAAGAGGGATTCCATCCAGGTTCTGAGAAACAAAAACTAATAACAGTAACAGCACGATGTAGGGTATGGTATTAAATCCAAACTCTAGAAGAATGAGACTACAACAAGGTAATAACCAAAACAAGTAAGAATAATGTCGGGGCTCAGTGACAGCTCCAAAAAAGCACAGAACTGCAATAAAAATAACATAAGAGGCAAAGTTATGCATCAATTGGTAGTGAAGTTGATTCATGGCCAGGGAGAACAACTATCCCAGCAAGCTCACACCAAAGAGAAAGAACAAAACCAAGTATGATATAGAAACAGTAACAGCTTGGCACTATGTTACAATCACCAGACGAAAAATCAAATGACCAATTTGGTAACCTCAACAGAATAGAGTAGAGAGCTTAACTGACACCCTAATTTGTCCAGAATCACGTCAGGGTCACCATGTAGAATCACTGGGGAGCTCTGGCTACTCTAGTGGTACTGGGTAACTCAAGAGTTTAGATTGAAGGTTGCAAAGTCTACCATAGCAGAGAGCAACCCACATTCCAACAGAAAACATACATTGGTGGTTCACTGATTTTTGCCTAACAAATAAAGAAATTTCATTCCAAAAAGAATTCCAGCAGTGACCAATTCACATGGCATCACACTGAAGCCATATCTTTGAAGCCATCCTTATTTGCCTAGGTGCTAATTTTGTGTCCCAATTATTAATTTCTAGCTCAATAAACAATTTATCTCAGAGTTCTCTTATCTCAGCTCATGTAAATAAATAATGTAAATTATTAAGTGCATGTACAAACAAATCAAATAAAAAATGTTATTCCCTACATGTAGTTGTAACCTAAAGAAGCCACAATTTGGGCTGTCACCATTAAGGAGCTATTTGTTGCCCCAGACCTAGTGCAGTTTCCTCCTGAATTGTTGCCAGATCTTAAACAACAGTTATCATTAACAAATCTTTAATCAATGAATCTAAAGGTGGTTAATAGATAAATATTTGAAAAGACCAAACACAGTAGAAGGAAGCTGAATTTATTGTGTGCTTCACTACAGTGTCTCAGATATTTATTACAAAAATCTGTAACTTATTTCAAACCACAATTTCCCTTGTAAAGTTAAAATGAGCAATTCACACACAATTCAAATCAAGTAACAAATACTAACACTATCAAATTAACTACACTCAAAATTCGAAAATCAATTAAAAGAAATTGATACAAATAGTTAGCAGCAAATCAAAGAATCAAAACATCAAAAAGACGCAACACCATTTCAGAATGCCAAAAATAATAAGTTTGAAAAAAGTAGGCCCTGAGTGACTCTACACTATGTATAAGTGTAGGGAATAATAACTTTTACTTTGATCATTTCATTTTGTACATGCACTTAAAACAACACATTGCAAATATATTAAGCCATTAGTGAATGTGAATGCATGGTAACTGCCAATCTGTTTAATCAACATTCTGTACTACCCAAATTTACTGGAAAAATCAACAAAATATTTCAGTCCTTTGAGGAATGGTTTTTCCTTTTCAAGCTGACAATAAGGCAGTATTGAGCTACTCAGGATGGTGCTGTAGCTCAGTTCCCTGCATACTTACAAGGTCTCACATATAACAATATATGATGTTAGACAGAGAAGTTAAAAGTTTCCTGATCTGCCTGTTGACTATGTTGATTTGTTAAACTAGCTGGAGCACAGCCTCCTATAAAATGTGCACACGATGTTTTGGTTATTACCTCACTACTGCATACTAATGTTATCCCTGTGGATATAAATGGAACATTGGTTAATGTTACTATTGACACTGGGGCCTCAGTCTATATTATCAGAGACACCTGCTGTTCCAAACTGTGTTTATCATGTGATGAATTACTCCTGTCCACTGCCAGCTTGTTGGATGCCTCCAGAAATTCAATATCTTTAAGGGGTTGTGTACCAAACCTAGAACTCCATATTTGTCAGGAATTGTTCTTGGTGGACTTGATCATCATTGATACTTGTGACCAGCTGCTGCACAACATAATCTTGGGCAATGACTTCCTCAAACCAAATTCCTGTGTTATCAACTATGGGAGCAACATGATTTCCATCCATGAAAGTGAGCACAGGGAGGAACTCACCACTGTTGCTGAACAGGAAATTTTCTAAACTTTTCTGAGCTGGTAACCATTGAGCTGCAACACTGGCAATGTGTAGCAGTCACTACAGACTCCCATTATATAATTGATGTCATGGTCTCTGGATATAAAGGGAAGCATTTTACTGGAGTTAACTTCTCCCTGGATCTCTGTCACCTCTCAAATTGGCAGGACATACATCACTGTATTAAATAGCTCTACTTCACTGGTCAGGATAGACCCTACTAAGTTAATGATCATTGCAACTCCAGTCTGCTTAGAGTTGAAAGCTGCTGCTTGTTTGCCCATCTTAATGAGAATACACAATCTTGTGGAACTGAGTGACACTGTCCAGATTCCTCCCATCAGTGAGAGGACACACCCCCACCTCAGTCCTCAAGAATGTGAATCAATCTCTCTTTTGCTTCAAAAACACCATGAAGTATTTAACTATGGCTTGATTAGTGTTGGTCAGGCCATTGGCAAACAACATGCTATTGAAACCAAGAATAATCACCCAATCTGTCTTTCTGACAGAAGAGTGCCAGAGAACCTCCATGAGGAATATGAGAAAATATTAAGCAATCTGATAAAGAGTGGCATAATACAAGTTAGCAACAGCCTGTATGCAGCACCCACCATTCTATCAGGCAAGGCTAAAAGTACTGCCTATGTGTGGACCTTAGGAAATTGAATGATGTAACTGTGAAAGATGAATATCCTCTTCTGCACATTGAAGATCTCTTATATGATGCTAGTAAATACCAACTGTTTACCTGCCTCAATCTTTGTAAGGCATATTGGCAGGTGCCCATGAAACCCACCAACATCCTGAAGACTGCCTTCATAACTCTGTATTGCCTCTTTGAGCCTTTATACCAGAGCTGGTGAATAAGACCAAACATATTTCTAATTTACTGTGGCTCAGAATGGAGTTCCAATGGACATAGGCAGAGCAAGAGGAGCTCAACTCTGTCAATTTAGAACTAAGGAAAATTCCTAACCTTAATAAACCAGACTACTCAAAAGAATTCATTGTTGACTGTGATGCCAGCTCTGTAATGATTAGTGGAGTTCTTAGTCAGATTATTAATGGCATCAAGAGCCTTATCCAATATTTCAGTAGAAAGCTCAGGAACACTGAACAGAACTACAGTGACACAAAATCTGAGATGCTAGCACTGGTGGAAAGCTTGAAGAAATTCTGCTTTTTCATCCTTAGCCATCACTTCACCATACAAACCAACAATTCTGTGCTAGCTTGGCTTAAGAAGTTTTCCAGGGGCAAGTCCAACATAGTCACCTGTTGGATTGAGTACTTGAATGACTTCACCTTTACCATCCAACACTGTCCAGGGAGATTGCACATCAATGTGGATTACTGGACCACTCTCCCCAGTTACAAGCATGACCTCAGAAAACCACTGGCAAGAAGACGTCTTTTGGATGTATTCCTCTCAATGAATATGAGTGCAGACCACCATGGAAACACCATTTTTCTGATTCTCATTAAAGAAGAAATTACTGAGGCAGAAGTCTTACAACACCAGCAGCATGACAAAGTGCTATCCAAGATTATTGTGAAGCTGAAGAATGCCAACTATATTCTTAGTCCTGTCACCAATCATTACTTCTGGTGATACAATTGGAAGCAAATGGGAGCTGGCTTATTCTATGCCAGGAGTCAGAACAGCCAATTAGCCATCCCTGAGTATTTCCAGAGGGTCTTTGTCTGCAAGATCCATGAAAAGGACCATTTAGGCATCATTCAAACTGAACGACCATTCAATGTGAGATATGTTACAATCAGCATCTGAGTTGCCATTCAGGATAAGTGTACAACCTGCTTGCTCCAAGGGCTGGACATTTTCCAGAACAACAGGCCAAGCTGCACAGCTGTGCAGCTGAGCATACTAACAAAGTTTTCCATATGGATATAAAGAAACTCTCATGTGATGATGAAAGGTATCAGTACCTTTTAGTGCTTATCAATCATTTCACTAAATATGCCCAACTCCTCCCCCTTGACAGTACCACTGCTGAGGTCATTGGAGAAAAAGTTGTTAAAGAGTGGATACTCAAGCTTGGGCCAATGGAGTGTCTAGCATCTGATCATGGTCCCCATTTTGATAACCACCTCATGGAGACACTCACCAAAGAGCTCAAAATCCTTCACAAGTTTACCACTGCATACCACCCACAGTTGAACAGCATCATGGAAAGGCTCAACTGCACTGTCATTAAGTTAATCTGAGCCACCCTTGCCTGAGCAGCAGGTCAGAACTGGAAGCAAGTTATGGAAGCAGTGGAATATTTTTATAACACCACACTTAATTCCACAACAAAGTTCAGCCCCTTTAAGGCAATGTTTGGTCATGAAGTGAGTATACCTCTTTCTATTATGTTTCCTGATTACAATGAACCTACTTTGGAAAATTTTGTAAACCACATGTTGCATGAGTTTCAGGAAGTGCACCTTAGTATTTGTAGGAATACTAATCAATCTGTTGTCTGCCAGCAATGAAACTTTAATTGTAAATTGTATGGTCAGTCTCATAAACAAGGCAACAAGGTCTTCACCTATTTTCCTTGCCAAATTACTTATACTAATCAAGTATGAAAGCTTGCTACTAACTGGCAAGGTCTGTTTACTATAACTAAAGTATTAGATCACCGCAAGTATTTATTAAATAATGGGAGAGTTGCACACTTTCAATAACTCAAGCAATCTGTTAAGGATATTTATAGTGTCATCATTGACCCTAATTGTGAATTTTCACTTGTTGATGACAGAGTAAATGAATTTGAGACTTATTACAACCTCACTGATTGTGAGGAGGATGACCTCACCAAGGCCAAGTATGATAGTAACTTTGGTAATAGTAGCAACATTTGTGCTACTAATATTTTGCATAGATGTAGAGTTAGAGACCGAGAGTATTTATATCATTTAAATACCCAAGATTGGGAACTTAATTTAATCTCAATGTTTAGTAACCAAGCTGAATAGATGAAACAAACAGAAAATCAACCACCCAGACATGTGTGATGACAACACAACCTGAGAGACAAAGCAAGGAGATGAAAGGCATCCTCATGCTGAGCAGATGAAGGCACATCATGGAAGCAAGGGAGGACACATGCAGAGGACTCAGAAAGCAGACAGCACCACTACTTGGGGAGACAACACTCTCCTTGGGAGTGTGATTCCCACCACTACTTGGGGAGACAATACTTTCTTTGGGAGTGGACCTTGGATGACTATGTGGGGAGACAACACTCTCTGCAGGAACCTGAGGAGTCATGTAAGTCAAGAGTGCCTTTTGCTAATATTAGTGCTGCCAACACCCAACTGTCCTGTAGTACTAAAAAAAACCCTCTAGCCCCTGTCCTTTGTCACATGCATCCATGAGTATATGCTCTAAGAAGACAGAAGAGAGACAAAGAAAAACTTTCAAGGTTGGAGATAAGATATTACACTCATACTTTATAGCCACCCCTAAAGCCATCAGTTTTGTCCATGATAACTTGTCTGAGGAGACAAAGAATAAGTTGAGATGGACCTACAACACTAAGTCATTAACCTGTTTGATAGATGTCATCCCATTTGTCATTGATGCTGAGTGCAGGCTGAAGATAACACCATAATTTGTTATGACTTGAAGATGCATGGCACACTAATGAGACCCTACTGGGAGGAGCACTGTCCACACTATGTTTGACAAGGATTTCAAACTCACCCACTTGTGCCAGCTCCTTAATAGCAAGAAGTCAATCCAAAAGTTTGAGTGCATTAACATTGATTTTGAGAATGTTCTCATTGTTTATTTTTTCCATGTAGGTGAGGTAAACCAACCAAAGATTATGGAGAAGATCAAAATTGCATACCAGCTTGTGAAAGTCAAGAACATCTGCCTTGTAATGCTTTTGAAAGAAAAATATCAAGATCAGATACCTGAACAGGTCAAGAAGCTCCACTTCTAGATGGAGAACTTTACCATCCTCTATAGCAATTACTATCAGCCCATTAGTATGTATCATACCAACATTATTTTGATTACCAAGTTAATCTACACAGATCTCTTGTTATGTAAGGAGATCCCCACTCACTGCCTCACCATTGACGCAAGGCTTATCATCAATGCTGCTGTGCACTCTCAGACTCTTGTGTCTACAAACATTAACCTGCCTGGCCTAGCTTCAGTGACCAATCTTCATGTTAGCTTTGCTTTTTCTCAGAGCACAACCACATTCACCAAAATAGATGAGATCTGGATGAACCTTAAAGCAGATCAAAGCCCTGAAACTGAATGGCCAACAATATAGATTCACAGCCTGTAGAGAGACTCCTCATGAAGCTGTGCATATCATACATTTCTCAGGATCAGCAAAACTTTGCTGAAAAGCTGTTTCCAAAAAATTCACCTCACCTATTAAGTCATGTGGAGCCATCTGGATCTTATTGATTTTCCTTACTAGTGATCCACAACTCCAGCTGCCTCTTGACCAGAATGCCCATGAGTGACTAGCCAGACAATGTACACATGAACTAGCTATTTGTCCCGCAGCCTGGAAATTAAAAACTGGCTACTCCATGCATGCTCCTTACCAGCATCTCCCAGAAAAACCAAGAAAGTGATGGAGCACTTTGAAAAGTTCTATGCAAGGCTAATCAGCACAAACAGTCTGCTAGGGTGCCTTCCACCACAAATTATAGTAAACCGCCTTGGCAGTGCTTTCTCTGACCTTAACATCTTCTCTGATATCCTGAAAAGTATATTTGGGTGCCACTGCTGAGACAAAGTTCCCATTGCTAGATTCTGAATACACACCACTGTGCATAAGCCACCTAATCTGTCAAGAGCCTGGGTCCACACAACAGTTCTTGGAGCTGGTATGAATAGGAGTTTTTCTCCATTTAGCTGGCTATTGATTTGATTGTTTACATGTAATCAATAACTAACATTGGTGAAGAAAGGGCTGGATAGCTTACTGTAGGGTATACATATTTTATCTTATAGACTTAGGTGACCTATAATAGACTGATAAAAGAATGAGCATGTATTATGTTATTTAAATGTAAGGTAGGAAGCTGCAAGTTATTATGTAATTTATTTTAATTAACTTAATCAAAGCCAATAATTTTTGGTAATGGCTAAAGCAATAATTATTAAGCAGCTAGTGACATTGCAAGGTTGCAAAGTGACATAGATACACAATACAAATTGAGTTTAAGTCAGTTACAATTAACATTGAGAACTGCACCAAGCTAGGATAGGGAACACATAAGAACTTCGTTGAGCTGAGGTTGGGAGTTATCTACTTCAACAATGGAAACACAAATGAGGTAATGCAGAGATCAGAATTGGCCAGAGGCCACATGAACATCCATCATGGAGAAGGGCTATGATGGCAAGTACCTAAACAGTATTCGGTTTTTTCAGTTAAACAAAGATTAACAGAAATACATGCAACAAATAGCTAATACACATACATCCCTACCCATGTAGAATAGGGAATAGTAATTTAAAGAATCACTTAACCTACATCAACACTTGGTAGCAGATGCTACATAATCTACAGAAATTCTCTGGCATGGCAACCTCTCCTATACCTATGCCCTCCTGGTTCATTACTGAAGATGAGCACATCCTCACAATTGAGCACCACCCAGATGAGCTTGCTGAAAAACTCTCTATTGCCAACCATGTTATCATGAGCAATAAAGACAATGATATCTTAGGCCTCATGAAATGGTGCCTTACCAAAATGTTCACAAAGGAAGAACTAGTGCTTCTACAATTGCCTGGGTGACAAATAGTTTGGATGTAGAATGCACTACATCTTGACTTCACATCTCCAACACACAGATGCTAAGCTTCATGAGCATGGACTATGCAGCTCATTTTGGGACACAATTAAAGAATCTAAGATTAACTACCCCATCACAATTGGAATGGCTACACTTAAGAAGAAGGTCAAGTTTGACCAAGTCAAGATGAACATTGAGAAGAACAACCTGCATACCTCCACCATGCCTAATGACATCATTGATTCTACCATCCTGGCAAGTGAAGAAGAGGCACAAAAAGGTGTCTGCCCACCTTTCCAACAAGATCAACTATGTGTCCACTGCATCCAAGATCACAAAAGCCATGCAGACTAAGGAGTACAATGAAACAAGGGACACCCTAATAAAAGGTGGCAATCCTGAGCACATATACATTGATGGGAAATTGACTATCAAAGACATCTTTCAGAAAGGGCAGCCTAACTCAATCCAATTGCAGAAAATTCACAAGATTGCAACTTTAGATCCATGCCTCCTTTTTTTATTTCAAGCCTCTTGTGACATGATGTGGACTAACAACATCAAGATGCTAATGTGCTACTACAATGTTACTAAGCAAATCAAGATCATTACTATGTTATGAGCCAATATAACTGACCTAGAAGAAATGACTCTCCAGCAAGTCAACAAGTACTGCTCACTCTTTATGGATCTCACTACTCAAATGGGATTGCTATGAGAGGTGTTTACACACTTCTATCCCAATACCTGGATCAGCATGGAAGATGCCCATACCTCTTACACTGATGCACTCATGATGCTCATGATCACTCTGAAGGGCCTTTGGCTTTATGAACATTTCTATCATACCTTCACAAGAAGACTTAACAACTTGTAAAAAAATTGCCCAGTTAGCTCCCATCTGCCTTTTTTATTTATTTGATCATTTTATTATTTGTCCCCTTGATTCTATCTTACATGGTATTGCTTGTTTAATTTTGTGAGGGAACTCATGTGAATTTTGTAAACATATACCAGGTAATAATTCACAAGATTGCTATAAATACATGATAAGCCTGTAGTGAACACACAATAAAATTTATTTTCACTTCAAAATCATTTGCTTTTGAATTTTATTACTAATCCCTTTTAGATTGTTCATGGATTTTGATTTAATAAATTTTGATTAAGATCCTGCAACAATTTGGGAGACACTGTGCTGTGTCTGGGGGACAACTAACCCCTTAACAGATGGCATCCTAAATCATGGTCACTTTAGGTTATGGCTATGTATAAGTGTAGGGAATAACAACTTTTGCTTTATCATTTCATTTTGTACATGCACTTAAAACAACACACTGCTAATATATTAAGCCATTGGCAAAAGTGAATGCATAGTAACTACATGACTTTTTTATTATTTAGATGAGCTGAGATAATAGAACTCTGAGCTGAATTGTTTATTTGAGCTAAAAATTAATACCCAAGACACACAATTAGCACCTTGGCAAGTAAGGATTGCTTCAGGGATATGGCTTCAGCATGATGCTGTGTGAATTGGTCACTGCTGGAAGTCTATTCTTAGTGGATAGTTTCTGTTTTTCTTTATTGAATCAGTGAACCACCAATGTCCTTTTTTTGCTAGAATGCGGGTCACTATCTACAATGGTAGCCTCTGCAATCTTCATTAACATTTGAGTTTCTCAGTACTGCTGGAGTAGCCAGAGCTCACCTGTGATTCTACACTAGTGCACATTCAGAGATGAAAGAGAAAACTTTTCTAAGCACTTATTTATTGTGATCAATGATGTGGAGTTAAATTTCTTGACTGCTCTATTCATTGTATTCTAATCTAATATAATTTTTCTAAAATGTATTATTTTGTGGATATATAACACTGGAAAGATTACAATGCAATATTGCAATTAGTTACTATAATATTGTGTATTAATAGGTAAGATATAAGTGTTTGCACATCTCATTGTGACAACCTAAAGTTCTTATAGCAACTATGAATTTTTGCCATTTGAAAATGAAGCAATTCTATTGGATGCCATCTAATGACAAAGCTAAATTGAGCAAATTAATTTTTAGTCAATTTCTTTGAACCAATGTGATTATTTTTGATTTCTAGGATTTAAGCAAACTGATGTTTTTGATGACAAGTTTCACTTAAAATGTGTTTATTGCAACAATGTTTTGAAAATGCAACACCATGTTTTAAGGAAAATAATTGATTGATGAAAACACCCATTTTTATTTTTTACTAATATCCAAATACAAAGCAGAAAATATTTCACTAAACATAAACACTATAGATGTATAAAATATAGATTTACATTTTCAAAAACAAGATAAAAAATATTTGCCATTCTTAAACATTAGAGGCATATGAAAAATAGACTTACATGATAATTGCAATTGCATCTTTTGTATTTTCAAATATGCTTTTTTTCATTGTAAAAAATTCCATGTTTCTTCTAGTGATTAACACAATCATTGTAATTTAATTCTTTTAGGAAATCTGTACACTACATGCAAAGGTCTACATTTCAGCTTTTCAAATGCATTGTTATTTTTCATTGCAAATAATTCCACACATTCTAATGATTAACATTTGCAATCATTGTAATTTATTTTGTTTTTTGACAGATCTATACAATACATGGAAAGAGCTACATCTTGTTTTTCAAATACACTGCTATTTAATTGTAAAAAATTCCATGTATTCTAATGATTACCATCCACAAACATTGTAATTTATTTCATTTTTCAGGGGTCTATACATTACATGCAAAGAGCTACAACTTGTTTTTCAAATGTGCTGCTATTTCATTGTAAAAATTCTATGCAATCAATTCATTTTTTGCTATATAATATTCAATATGCAAAACAGAAAAAGTATTCACCCTACTTGCACATTACAGGCATATGAAATATAGAGTTATATGGTAAAGGCAATTTCATTTTCTGAATAAATTATGCTGTAGCATCATCCAAACAAATCAAGCTGCTAAACATCAAATCAAGAGGAGGATAAGATTGAAGAAGAAGGATGATTAAAAATATTATAAAATTAATAAATAAGCTAGATTAATTTGTATTATGCAAAGAAGCAACAATAAGTTTCAACTATAAGAGATTAGTATCTGTTGATAATAATACTTTTGGCAAATCACTTCCATTATTTTTAGCCACCATTGTAACATCCTCCACCTAGCTTGTTACGCCGTGTTTAATCACTGTTAAGGGATGCTTAGTAAACTGCGGGTGAGGTGTTACCCATTTGTTGATCCATCAAATTTCTCTTTCTTATTAACTAGTTACGTTAATTAAGTACTCAGGTAATAACCATCACTGTTTAGGTGACTGGGCAGTATGATGTTTCCTCTTCGGTTGTTCCATGGGCTCCTGCCCGAAGCCAATCTCCACAACACAGCTCCTCATCTTCTGGAACGATGGTTGAGTCCACATCACCATCTCAGCTCAACTGGGATTAATTATGTATGCCCTACGTTAGCTCGGTGTGTGCACTCAAGTAAAGTTGTAACTGACTTAAACTCAGAGTTGTAAAGTGTTTGTTGTTTTTATTTAATAAAGCAACCGGGCATTGACACTAACTGCATGTAATAATATAACTAACATAGCCATTACCGTAAAACTATCGGCTTAATTATACAGATAACAAACTTGCAGTTTCCTATACCTACATTTAATAGTATTACATGTGAGGTCATTTATCGAGTCAATTATAGTCGAGTCTCCTACATTTAAGAATATATAAATATCCCTAAGTGTCGACTATCCAGTCGTT